>CM062626.1:50037992-50380492 GCA_025617555.3 Puccinia polysora
CATTAGGAATCAGAATCCTTATCTGAGGAAGAAGAAGAATTTGATAAGTCAACCAGAAGCTCATCTTTGGTGAGTATTGATTTCATGAATGTGATCAGAATTTTGGCTATGTAGGTTTTGATCATAGGAACCAAAAGTGAAATACCTCAATCAAATACCTGAAAACTTACATAAGCTCTTGGGTGAGCTTTGGGATCCTGTTTGCAATGGTAATTGCAGATTAATAGTCATTGCTAAATCACTTGTTTACAATGAAAATGGATGGTTTAAATTCCAAAGAAAAATGATTGAAACATTGAGGAAACATAAGGCATGCTATGCTAACATACTTGGTGTTATCCAAGAGGTTGAAAAGATTGGAAAAAGACTTGATGTTGAAGACATCAATGAAAAGATTTCCTCTTCAAAATGGCTTGCAAAGCCAGATATGGGCCAAACCATAGCAGAAACTTATGGAAGGCCAATTTGTTTCATTTCCTTTGCTTCATGCTTTAATTATAATCCTATGAAAATGGGTGCAAAAGAACCATTGGAAGCCATCTTCATCGCCTTTTTTAATAATAACCACTGGGTTCATATTTTACTTGGGGGAGATATGATTCCAAACCCGCCAATTGTATCAAAAACATCTTCTTTGAATTCAAAGAAAGCTTCTGTTTGGGTTGATAATCTCAAAGATCAACTGAATTTTTATTCCAATTTATAAAAATAATATCATTTCTTCATTTGGGTTTTAATTTCATCATTTGGTTTTGGTCTAAGATGCACTTCTGATGCTTATCTTGTACTTCTATCAATATAAAGGGTGATCAAATTTTGAACATCATTATGCTGAGTTTTTTGAGTTAAAATAATTTTGTTGAGTGTTTTGAATGAGATTTTATTGGTAAGTCACTTCATTATGTGTTGGGTTGATCCAATCATCAGGAGTATTTTTACTTCTTATGATGGGATCAGCTTAACAAAATTGGAACTTTCTTTTTGGTGTTTTACTTTTGGGCTAGTCCATTGACATGGACTTGTATCAAGTCCACCTCAATGAACTAGCCCTATTTTTTGGGGGTTTTGATTGTGTTTTGTGCTATTTCAATGAAATAAGTTCAACTTTTGTTGGGATGATCCCATCATAAGAAGTCTTTCTACATCTTATGATGGGATCAGCTTAACACCAGTTGAACTTTTTTTTTGGCTTTTTCAATTTAGGAATAGTCTATTGAGGTGGATTTATTGTATTTTATTCAAATATTATATTTCTTCAGGGCTGTATTGTATGTACATTGTTCCTTTTAATTTTAATTTTCCATTTTTTTAATCTTTTTTGGGCACAATTTTTTGATTTTTTATAATTTTTAATTGTTCATTTTTATTTATTCATAGGGCCATCAATGTGCATTCATGGCCCTGGATTTGAAAAATTTTCACATTTTTTTTTTAATTTTTTTTTTAATTTTTAATTTTTTAATTTTCTTTTTTCATTTTTTTTTTCAATTTTTTTGATGTTTTTTACCTTTTTTTTGATGTTTTTGTTTTTTTGTTCAATTTTTTTATTTATTTTCATTTATTTTATTTTATTTTATTATTCCAATTCTGTTTTTTTTCTCACAACTCTGAAGTTTGCAACCAGCTGTTCATGGCTCAGATGGGCAATGAACCATTCCACACAACCCATGGATTGTGAACAGGTTGTGCTGGGCCCCAAATTTAACACTGCCCTTTTATTAGGGTGTATCAAAGTTAAGAAAACCTGCCATTTTTTAATGGCAGGTTTGAGCCCAAATCCCACATTTCAAACCCGCCATTGAAAATCAAAAAAACCACTTATCTCAGGTCAGACGTGTCAAAGTTAACATGAAATAAGTGGGTTTTTTCAAGTAAAGTATATAAAGGCTTTCACTGGCTGAACCATGCTTCATTCCATATCATCACCCCTACTTTCATCCTCCAACCTCATTGGAACACTTTATCACTCTCATTGCTTCATTGCTATCCTCATCACTCCATCACTCTCATTGCTTCCATTGCTTCATTGCTATCCTCATCACTTCATCACTCTCATTGCTTCATCACTCTCATTGCTTCCATTGCTTCATTTCTATCCTCATCACTTAATCACTCTCATTGCTTCATCACTCTCATCACCTCATCACTCTCATTGCTTCATCACTCTCATCCCCTCATCACTTCATCACTCTCACCACTTAAACAATTTAATAGACCTTCATCCCTTCATCCATCTTACTCTTTTTGAATGCCCCCTCAGCAAACCTACCCTGCAATTCCACTCAACAATCCAATGGACCAAACAAAAAAATCCCCCAGGAACTCAAAATCCAACAATTCTCCCCCATCAGCTTCCAAAGGCTCAAGTTAGCTCAAGAGAGCTTATCACATCATCCTGGTAAACTGGCTCTAAATTCCATCCAACTACAATGCTTGCTTTGGATCCAACAATGAAACACAAGTTGGCCAACCTCCATCCTCTAAGGTTAATACTTATTGATCCAGAAATCAATTGCCAATCAATTTATCAATTGATTCATGATTGATTGAGAGATTGATTGGATATTGATTGAGAGATCAATTGGCAATTGATTGACAATTCAAAGTCTCTATATTTTTTTCAAATCATCTCCTCCCACCTTGTTCCCTCCCAACCGTATACTTTGATTGGGGTGAGGATAAACAAGGAATTCAGTTTTTTGTATAAAATCTTGAGATTGTTTGATTGATTGGAAATCAATCCAGCAATCAATCGCCAATCAATTGCTCAATCAATTCATACTCTCATTGCTTCATCACTCTCATCCCCTCATCACTTCATCACTCTCACCACTTAAACACTCTCATAGACCTTCATCCCTTCATCCATCTTACTCTTTTTAAATGGCCCCTCAGCAAACCTCCCCCACAAGTCCACTAAACAATCCAATGGACCAAAGAAAACATCCCCCAGGAACTCAAAATCCAACAATCCTCCCCCATTAGCTTCCAAAGGCTCAAGTTAGCTCAAGAGAGCTGATCACATCATCCTGGTAAACTGGCTCAAAATTCCATCCAACTACAATGCTTGCTTTGGATCCAACAATGAAACACAAGTTGGCCAACCTCCATCCTCTAAGGTTAATGCTTATTGATCCAGAAATCAATTGCGAATCAATTTCTCAATTGATTCATGATTGATTGAGAGATTGATTTTAGATTGATTGAGAGATAAATTGGCATTTGATTGAAAATTCAAAGTCTCTATATTTTTTTCAAATCATCTCCTCCCATCTTGTTCCCTTCCAACAGTATACTTTGATTGGGGTGAGGATCAACAAGGAATTCAATTTTTTTTATAAAATCTTGAGATTGTTTGATTGATTGGAAATCAATCCAGAAATCAATTGCCAATCAATTTCTCAATAAATTCATGATTGAGCGATTGATTGGAGATTGATTGGCAATTCCAAGTCTCTATATTTTTTTTGAAGTAATCTCCTCCATGCTGTTCCCTCCCAACCGTATACTTTGATTGGGGTGAGGATCAACAAGGAATTCAATTTTTTGTATAACATTTTGAGGGTAGTGGAAGATCTAAAATCCAAAGATTCTCACACTATGGGATTTGAACCCATGATCATAACATCAATGAGTGATGCTTTAACCACTAAGCTAAGTGTGCCATTGCCAGATGGGCCAATGTAACTGTTCCAAAAAGTGTAAATTGGATGGTCATATCACCCATGGGCACTCATCCCAAGGCAATCAAATGTGTCCATCAAAGGCCACCGCCTGAAATCAATCCATCAATTGCCAGCAGTGGCAGAGGAGGCTGCTGCCCACAATCAACCGCCGGAAGTGGCAGAGGATGAGCAGGAGGAGGCCGCCAACAATGAATCAATTGATTGTTGGCAGCAGCAGAGGAAGAGAAGGAGGCAACTGCCGGAGGTGGCAGTGGAAAAGCAGGATGAGGCTTCCAGCAGCAGCAAAGGATGACAAGGAGGGGGCTGCCGGCAATCAATCAATCAATCACCGGCAGCAGCACAGGAGGAGGGGGAGGAGGCCTCCAGCAACAATTGATCAATTTCTGGAGGCAGCAGGGGGGGAGGAGGAGGAGTAGGCCACCGGAAATCAATTAATTGATTGCTGGTGGACGCAGAGGAGGAGGCTGTGAGAGTTTGGTATGAAAACTAAGAGCATTTCTGTTTTTTTAGGATTATTGTAGAAGCTATGAAAAATTGTAAGTGAAGGTGCATAAGATTATACTAAACTAAGAGCAGGAAACAAAACCATTTTGCTTAAGAGGGGATGGAAAATTTGTGAGATTGGAGGAGAGAGAATAGAAGAGAAGAAATAAAGGAAGGAAAATTAAAAGAGAAGCTAGAGATGAGAGAGAGAAGTCAATCTGTGTTATCCAAAAGGGAAGGAATCAATCTGTTGTTGTTTGGTACATTGTGGTTTTGTATTTATAACCTTGGATTGGGAGCTGCATTGGGGGCCGCAACCCGCCCAGGGAACGCGGACCAAGTGATGGAGCCGACCCAACCAAGCTTGCGGGTGGCTAGTCCGGAAGGCAAGGGCGGGGTGATCAGGGGTCATACGCGCCGGGGAGGTTTGCGCTGGCATAAGCGCGGGCCGACTCACGGATTGCAGGATCTGCGGACGTGCGCGGACGGATAAACCCAGGTGGCTCCAAGTAGGGCGCGGTGGAGGTTTGCGCGGGCATAAGCGCGTGCCAAATCACGGATTGCGGGATCCGCAGACGTGCGCGGACGGATAAACCCGGGGGGGCTCCAAGTAGGGAACGGCGGAGGGCTTCACCATGAGAAGGACAAACCAGACGTACGTGATATTGAAGGGGAGGGTTTTGGACGGGGTGGGTGGTACAGGGTAGGGTTAGGGTGGAGCTAGGGTTCTGAACTTGGGGTCATATTTCATCTATCTTGTTGCTTGTGGTTGTACCTAGGTTAGGGTTGAGAGGGAGGACTTAAAAAAACCTCACTCTCAACTCTGGGTTGGATCATCTCATTTTTTATGAGATCTTGATAGAGATATCATCATATATCATCATCACCAGACCACCAGGGAATGGTATGGGAAGGATTTGAAGGGAGGAATTTATCTTGTCATCACTCTCTCTATTCTTAAACTCATTGCATCAAATCTCCTTACAGACGCTTAGACCAATAACTTCCGGAAATTGAGGACAACTTTCAGGGGTATCACCCCTCTTGTTTCTAAATCTGGGGGTCTGGCTGGGAACAATCTTTTGTCAAAGTCTCTCAAAGGTGCTTATGGATGCTAGCAGCAGTTTACCCTCTTTCTTCCTCCTTCTCCCACCCCCTCCGCACCAGCCCACAGGATTACCCTCATATTTGATTCAACACCATGGATGTGGAGCAATTAATCTCACAGTATGAAACAATTGCAGACTCTGAAGGCAAGCCATGTCAACCTTGTAAATAAGGGACCAAAGAGTAAAGGATAAAGATGATAATAGTCAGTAGCTGGGAAACAACACTATCTGAGGCACGATGATGCCGGGGCAAAACTTGAATAGAAGAAGTCAAGTATTGCTCAGAGTTCAACAGGATAAGGCAATTGTAAGTAACAATGCCCACAAGCTAATAGCTCTAGTTGTCAGCAGAAGCTTAGGAAAGATCAACTCAATCCCAAACAACCTCCAGGTTCTCAATGAACCTGCCCAACTCTCCGCAATCAAGCGCTTGAAGGGTACCAGATAACTTTGGGTGGCTGCACAAGACAAAGCTAATTGTTTGATGAAGCTCTAGAAGCAAAACAATAACTGATTCAAACAAGAATAACCCAACACTTCTCAAGGGACTCAAGAGTAGCGTGGCAGAATTCAACTTCAAAAGAAATGAAGGGAGGTTTAACACTCCAGGTTTTAAGCTTAATAAAACCTCTTCAGTCAAACGTGACTGGTTCCGGAAAGATAATCAAAGGATGATCAGGACCAGTATGGTCGGATAAAGGGATCAGGAGTGGTTTAACACACTCAAGAATTCAATCAGTAAAATTCTTCTTCAACCAGCAAGGCTATTGGTTGGTGATAAAGATCAAGGATCAGGATTTGAGTATGGAGGCTCAAAGATCAAGGGGCAATCATGGATATACCCAGAATTCAGTCTCAGATAAAGGGGAATGAGACCCTACAGATGATTTATTTCAAGATTATAATGATGATCATTCCGTGATAAGATGCCAAAAGATACCCCCCCCCCATGCCAAAAGGCAGGGGAGAGCCCTCCTTATATGGGCAGGAGGCCCTGTTAGACTATGTACAAGTGATACTCCAGATAGAGCGGAAATTTCTTTTTTTTTATATATACACTAGGTGATCAGAAGAATAGATCACACAGGCCAGTGGAAATCCGGCCTCCCTGACTGGGGTGGTATTTTTTCTCATCCCTTCACCTTTCTTGCGTCCGTCCGCGGACGGGCGCGCGCGAAAACACAAAGATCACCCACCCCTCACCTGAAGGCGGAAGGGGTGGGGAAAAATTGAACCAGACCGCCTGCAGATGTTTGCAGGCGGTAGACAACACTTTTCCACCCCCACCCAAAGATGGAAGGGGGGTGCAAGTGATTGATGGATTGGTTTGATGGAGTTAACAGTATCAATGGATGAAGACAAGATGGAAGATGAGCTTGAGGAAGCAGTAGATGGTTGACAGGGGGCGGTGGACAATTGTCAACCACAAGGGTCAATTGATGGGTTGATGGTAGTTGTGATGGTAGATGTTAGAGAGGAGCAGGAGCAGGAGGGATGAGTAGATGGTCCAGTGAGAGCAATCGATGAAGACAAGCAATAGTTGGGTAAGTTGGATTATGATGGAATCAAGCAATGGAGGGTAGGAGAAAAGGAATATTGAGGACAGACAAGAAATGGCCATTTGATCTTGAGGGTGATTGAAAAGAATATCTTGATCCACCCAAGGAAAATCCTAGATTTGACTTCAATAAGATGAAGAAGGCATCCCAGGTGCTCACGTATGTGGCATACATTAGGGTTTCAAAAATGATAATAGTAGGATACCCTGCTGGTGCACAGTTGGGAGGACTTACTTCTGCCCCAATTTACCTCCACTGAAGCCCATATTCTTCCATACCAAAGCCACCAAAAATAGGATTGAGATCAGGATCTAGTTTAGACTCATTGAGGAGATTTGAACTGGAACTGAGAGAAGATTGATTAGGAATAAGAGTAAAAGGAAAAGAAGAAACAACAGATGAAGAAGACATATTTTTGGATTTTTCCATTTTGATTTGTTTTTGATTTTTGATATTTTTGAGATCAGAAGAAAACCTTGAAAAGACAGAGAGATAAGCCTCTGGGATGAGAGTTGACCCTTGAGTTGAAGTTTGAGGCTGAAAAGAACTACAACTATTAGTAGGTTCAACTACTCCCATAAAAAATGAGAGGAACTAGAATTATCCTTCTGTTTTCCTTTTAGAGATGATTTAGGAAAATGACCAGGGAAATATCTTTCCCAGCAACCAGAATCCAAAGAACAAAGAGGAATCTCAATTTTTCTACCATAAGAATCAGGGAGGAGGATTCTCTCCCCAACTTGATTGGAAAACATAAAAGTTGCTCCAAAATTGATTAAGAAAGGTTGACCCAAGATCATAGGTCCATCCAAGTGTGTGATCCAGAAATGACAAGTTCCAACAATGTTTTGGCCAATCTGGACTGGAAAGTCTTCAACAATTCCAACCAATTTGCAAGACTGGTTTCCCATTCCATACACTGAAGAGGTGAAGCTGACCCTAGGGCTGAGTTTAAGTTTGCAGGCCATAGCATCTGAGATCAAGTTGAGCTGAGAGCCAGAGTCAACAATGAGTGAGACCATTTTTGCTGATTCACCAAGATAGCAGGGAAGAAAACCAAGAGGACAAGAGTAAAGACTAGACTCAGAAGAGGGATCTGTTCCACCAGAATCCTCCATCAAAGTTCCAGAGGAGACCCTGAGTTCTTCAGGACCAATTTCCACACGTTGACGAGAAACCAATTTCTTCATTCCTTTAGCAACAGATGGATAGATCAACAGGAGTTCAGCCACATATAGATCAGGAATTTTAAGACCAGAAATTTTCTTTAATACCCCTTCCACAGCATTGGGGTTATCTTTGGAAATTCCCCTCTCAAACCAAACTTTGGGCTAGGTGGAGGGAGGAAGATTGGGTGAAGCAGGAACAGGATCAGGGGATTGAGGAGGTTTAATAGATGAGGGATGAGGATCAGGGTGATCTTGAAACCTTTCCATGAGTGGTTTGTTTTCCACCTCCATGTCTTCTACATCAAAAGAGGGCTCAGGTGAGGATTGTTGTTTGGGTTGTTTTTGGAGGATTGAGGTTGGAAAGGAAGGAGCTTTATGAGGTTTGGGCTCCTCATGTTGCTTCCTAGCTGGATTGGATTAGTAAGTACCAACCAGAGAGGAGGAGGAAATAGCTGGGGGATACCAGGGTTGAAGAGTACCACAAGAAGATTGGAAATCCACAGAAGCCAAGGATGCCTTCATAGGAGGGGGTGGCTGGTAAGAGGACACCACATGACAAATGGGGAAAGACAAATTGAAGGGGATTAGGGCACCATTAGGAAGAAAAAATTTATTCCCTTTTTGCTCTACCAATTTCTTGTCTTTGTCCTTCTGGAGTTTGAGACATTGACCGGTTCCATGGACTTCCCTGTGGCAATAATAGCAGACTAGAGTATTTTTAGGAACAGCACTAGAAGGTTTAGGAACAACTACAGAGGAAATCTTTTGATCCATTTTGTTCTCAGAGGCTTTGAGAAGTTTAGAGATCTTGTCCATTGTAGCAGTTTCTTGTTTAGGCTGAGGGTTCTTGGGCCTGCAATCAGATTCCATTTTATTCATAATCTTGTTTGACTCTTTGAAAGAGGGAGCATGGACTGGTTCAGTGGTTTTAGATTTTTCAAAAGTGAGGGCTGTTTGACTTTTCATAACTTTATCCACCACGCCCCTAAGGATAAGGAAAACAGGGAGCTTGAATCAATTATCCCTGGTAGTGATCATGGATCCACACTTGACCAGTTTGTCCTTGATCCATTCCTGCACTCCAGGAGAAAAAGATTGGAAAAATTGGACTCAAATTGTGTCTACTGTGTCAATGTAATTGTTTTGGACAAGGTAGGATTGGATGGGATCCCAAGATCTCCTAAAGGAATGATAATCAGAAGCTGAAGCCACACCACCATTGGAGGTCCACTGGGAGACAAGGTTATCTAGATCCTGAAAAGTAAATTGTGCTACATCTATTTTTCCCCAATAGGCCAACATTGCTTCCCGCAGCAGGGCCCAGTTATGCCGTTCAAAACCTTCAAACAACTCAATGATTTCCATAACTTCATCAGAGGAGATAAAAAATTGTAACTGGTAGGCCATATTTAATTCGCTTGCCCCATCCACCAAAGCGGCCATCTTGTACAAGTCCAAGAAGCGTTCCACATTTGACCCATTGAATCCTAAGTTCTTGTTCTGGGGCTTAATCTTAACCATCTTAGGACAAGAAGAAGAGGCGCTGGGAGATTCCATTTGACAGAGTTTCCTAAAGGATCCAAGGAGCAGATTTCCAAAGTGACTCACAAATGTGGCAAGAGTAGGGTTTCTCAAAAAACAACAAGTATCTTTCCCAGATGGTGCAAAATTGGGAGGAATTACTTCTAGAACAAGTTGCCTCCACGGATCTAGATGATGACAGAAAAAAAAGAAAGAGATTGGATTTCAAAGTTGATGATTTCTGGGACTGTAAATCCCAAGGCTGCTGGTTCAATCCCTGCCTGGGGGACCAAATGTAAGACTCCAAACGGTGCTAGGCCATGGCAGTTCTGTGGAGGGGAAAGTTTCTGTTTAGGCTGCCCTCCTGAGTGTTACAAAAATATTTAAATGTAACCAAGATCAAAGTCCAGAACCTGGTAAATGAGGGACCAAAGAGTAAAGGATAAAGATGATAGTAGTTGGTAGCTGGGAAACAACACTATCTGAGGCAAGATGATGCCGGGGAAAACTTGAATAGAAGAAGTCAAGGATTGTTCAGAGTTCAACAGGACAAGGCAATTGTAAGTAACAACGCCCACAAGCTAATAGCTCTGGTTGTCAGCAGAAGCTTAGGAAATATCAACTCAATCCCAAACAACCTCCAGGTTCTCAATGAACCTGCCCAACTCTCCGCAATCAAGCGCTTGAAGGGTACCAGATAACTTTGGGTGGCTGCACAAGACAAAGCTAATTGTTTGATGAAGCTCTAGAAGCAAAACAATAACTGATTCAAACAAGAATAGCCCAACACCTACCAAGGGACTCAAGAGTAGCGTGGCGGAATTCAACTTCAAAATAAATAAAGGGAGGTTTAACACTCCAGGTTTTAAGCTTAATAAAACCTCTTCAGTCAAACTTGACTGGTTCCGGAAATATAACCAAAGGATGATCAGGACCAGTATGGTGGGATAAAGGGATCAGGAGTGGTGTAACACACTCAAGAATTCAATCAGTAAAATTCTTCTTCAACCAGCAAGGCTATTGGTTGATGATAAAGATCAAGGATCAGGATTTGAGTATGGAGGCTCAAAGATGAAGGGGCAATCATGGATATACCCAGAATTCAGTCTCAGATAAAGGGGAATGAGACCCTACAGATGATTTATTTCAAGATTATAATGATGATCATTCCGTGATAAGATGCCAAAAGATACCCCCCCCATGCCAAAAGGCAGGGGAGAGCCCTCCTTATATGGGCAGGAGGCCCTGTTAGACTATGTACAAGTGATACTCCAGATAGAGTGGAATTTTTTTTTTTTTATATATACACTAGGTGATCAGAAGAATAGATCACACAGGCCAGTGGAAATCCGGCCTCCCTGACTGGGGTGGTATTTTTTCTCATCCCTTCACCTTTCTTGCGTCTGTCCGCAGACGGGCGCGCGCGAAAACACAAAGATCACCCACCCCTCACCTGAAGGCGGAAGGGGTGGGGAAAAATTGAACCAGACCGCCTGCAGATGTTTGCGGGCGGTAGACAACACTTTTCCACCCCCACCTGAAGATGGAAGTGGGTTGCGAGTGATTGATGGATTGGTTTGATGTAGTGAACAGTATCAATGGATGAAGACAAGATTGAAGATGAGCTTGAGGAAGCAGTAGATGGTTGACAGGGGGCGGTGGACAATTGTTGACCACGAGGGTCAATCAATGGGTTGATGGTAGTTGTGATGGTAGAGGTTAGAGAGGAGCAGGAGCAGGAGAGATGAGTAGATGGTCCAGTGAGAGCAATTGATGAAGACAAGCAATAGTTGGGTAAGTTGCATTAGGATGGAATCAAGAAATGGAGGGTAGGAGCAAAGGAATATTGATGGCATCCTCATGGCTGGCTGGTGGATCATGGTGAGGATCCAGATGATAGGATGGATGATGATTGAGATTGTTGGAGATCCAAAAGAGTTTGGCAGCTGTCAATCTTCTGACTGGCAGGGGTGGATTGAAGTGAGTGAGGAAGAGAGCAAGGGGAGTGGATGTTAGGGGTGAGGGTCTTGAAGTGGCAAAGTTCAGGGTTGTGTTTGTTGCCATACTCATCAACCAGGAATCCCACAGGACGCTGTTTAAGGGAGAAGGTGGAGGTGGAAGAGTCCCAGGAGGGATGATGGTGATGGTGATGGTGGTGAAGTTGCAATTGGGACTTGGGGTGACGGTCCAAGTGGAGGAAGATTGGGCCAAGCAGGTCTTGGCCCGTGTGTTTGGCCAAAAAGGAAGGGGGGAACAAAGAGAGAAGGAATTGAACACAATGACTAGGTGATGAGACCAAGAGAGGCCTGTACTAGACCACTGGGAAAGAGGAATGCTTGGAAGAATGAGGAAATTGGAGGAGTGATACTGATACAAAAAAATTCCAATTTTTTTTTTTTTTTTTGAATGACACCTAAATAAAAGCATTGTAAAAAAAAATTGAATTTTCCGCATCTGTTCCAGGGTG
Organism: Puccinia polysora; assembly: GCA_025617555.3. Classification (NCBI taxonomy): domain Eukaryota; kingdom Fungi; phylum Basidiomycota; class Pucciniomycetes; order Pucciniales; family Pucciniaceae; genus Puccinia; species Puccinia polysora. The sequence goes on from CM062626.1 coordinate 50,049,987, forward strand.
TCCAGATTTGTTCACCACACCGGTAGCATGGTAGGGTTGAGGTAGTGATGGAAGGACCTCCGGGCACAGAACTAAACTTGGGGGGGATGTGGTGTTGTATTTATAACCTTGGATTGGGAGCTGCATTGCAGGCCGCAACCCACCCAGGGAAATGCGGACCAAGTGATGAAGCCGGCCCAACCAAGCTTGCGGGTGGCTAGTCTGGAAGGCAAGGGTGGGGCTATCAGGGGTTATACGCGCCGGGAGGGTTTGCGCAGGCATAAGCATGGGCTGACTCACGGATCGTGGGATCTGTGGACGCGCACAGACAGATAAACCCGGGGAGCTCCAAGTAGGGCGCGGCAGAGGTTTGCGCGGGCATAAGCATGGGCCAACTCATGGATTGCGGGATTTGCAGATGCGCACGGATGGATAAACATGGGGGGCTCCGAGTAGGGTGTGGCGGAGGGCTGCGCCATGAGAAGGACAAATTGGACATATGTGATATTGAAGGGGAGGGTTTTTAACGGGGTGGGTGGTACGGGGTAGGGTTAGGGTGGAGGTAGGGTTCTGTACTTGGGGTCATATTTCATCTATCATGTTGCTTGTGGTTGTATCTAGGTTAGGGTTGAGAGGGAGGACTTAAAAACACCTCACTCTCAACTCCGGGTTGGATCATCTCATTTTTTATGAGATCTCAATAGAGATATCATCATATATCATCATCACCGGACCACCAGGGAATGGTATGGGAAGGATTGAAAGGGAGGAATTTATCTTGTCATCACTCTCTCTATTCTCAAACTCATTGCATCCAATCTCCTTACAGATGCTTAGACCAATAACTTCCGGAACTTGAAGACAACTTTGAGGGGTATAACCCCTCTTGTTTCCACAATGTTTGTACTGTTGTGGTCAAGAGATGGGCCTGAGTAATTTTGGTTTGAGCCTTTGACAAGTTCCAGCTGCAAGATCTGAGTTCAAGAGACAAGGATCCAGAATACGCTGCAGATTGGAAATAGAGTCATGAGGGTATGGCAATTTAAAGAGTTGCAACAGTGGTCAGCTTTCAGGAGCTTTGTTTCAATGATTGTAAAGAGTTTTGGCAAGATTGATGCAGAATGGACAAGCACCTTCTGTGAATTCATTCTTATAGATGGCGGCCACTCACTAGTTGGTTTGTGGTAAGCTTGAGCGTTAGTTCTCCCAGGTATTTTTGCAAGAGCCGCGCCAGCGTGGATTTGAGTTCAGGAAAGGCTTCTTGTAGGTAGTGTGAGGGTTCAGTTTTTAGTTCTTTGACCGGTTGCCGGAAAAGAAGATGAAGAGTAGGATACAAGGAGAGAGTTAGTTGGTTCTTACAGGTCACCAGGGCAGTTCCAAGTGAACTGGTTAGTTCTTGGGCGCTTGCAACCCCTGTCTGAATGTGAGATGGTCAGGGTGGTAAGGGCGGAATGATGACAGGATTTCTGACAGAGGCTTCCACCCACAATTGATTTATCAATTGCGGGCGGCAGAAGAGGAGGAGGCGGCCAGCAATCAATCAATCAATTTCTGGCAGCGGCAGAGGGGGAGGAGGAGGAGGAGACCACTGGCGGGGGCAGAGGAGGGGGGGGAGCTTACCTGGCGGATTGAGCAAGGAAGTGTGGGGGACCTAGAGGTTGAATGATCAAAGGATCAGCAACCAATGAGGGGATGGAAGAGGAGGAGGATGAGGAGGAGGATGAGGAGGAGGAGGGGGGGGTTACCAGGGGTTCCAATAAATGGAGGAGGGGAGGTGGTGGGTGAGGTGGAGGTTATGGGTGAGGTGGAGGTGGTGGGTGAGGATGTTTGGTGAGCAGGAGGAAGGAGTGGACCAGTGGTTAAAAGTTCAGTCAGCTTTTTTGTTTTTTCAACTTGCTGCCAGGAAGTTTGATTGGACATGATGAGAAGGATGGTGATGCTATAGTAGAATAATTCATTCTATCCTCATGCATAATTATGTGTCCACAATCATCTCAGATCCTCTGTCACAAGTCTCTCTTGCACCTCATCCGCGCACCTTCTATCTATGTCACACATTCTCCTTCTATTTCACTTCCATGTCATTCTTGTGTTTTCCTTCTTCTGCTTGTAATAGAATCTAACCCCTGCAAGAGTAAATTCACATGAAGGAGTAAGCAACAACTTCAGACCAACCACTCAATCACTCAATCTTACTCATCAAGCTCTTAATCAACTCATTGTTAATCATCAACCTCAATCACTTGACACAAACACCTCTCAACTTCAACTCACTCCCATCTTATTTCTTTTTTTATATATTTTCTTAATTTCTTCCTTTCTTCTTTTACTTATCTCAATCCAAATCACTCATACTCAAATGACTACTCAATCTAATCAAACTCATTCAAAACTTGTCCGGTAAGACTGGCACTCATAACAGCTACATCAAAATTTCTGAATCTGATCTCAAATATCTTCTTTGATCCAAGACTTGTTCTCGTCCTACAACATCTCCTGTCCTGTTGCTTGGTCCCTTTTTGTTCTTGATCAATTTATTTCTTCTTCAGAAATTCAACAGTGATGTGAGGTGATAAGATGATGATAAGATTTGTGTGAAGAAATGGAGATGCAAAGCAATAGAGATGTGAAGCAATGGAGATGAGATTTGTGTGATGCAATGGAGATGGGATTGGTATGGATTTGCTGAGGTGGAGGTGTGGATGGGTGTTTTGCATGGGATGGATGGTGCATGAATAATGGTGAATAATGGCGGGTTTGATGTTTGAAATCCGCCATTTTCATGAAACCTTCCATTTTGAAATACAACAGTTGGGGTGTATGTGTATTTCAGAAGCCAACCATTAAAAATGTGGTTTTTCTAACTTTGATACGCCCTATTTTATTTATGTTTGGAAAAAATATAATGAAAATTCCTCCAGAATTAATGATTTTCATCAAAAGGAATCAAGTTTTCATTTTTTTTCTTATATTGTTACTCAATGATTTATTTTTTTGAATATTTTAAAAGATTTTAAATCCCCTCATAAAATATTCAAAGGTAGAATTTTTTTGTTTTTTTTTATTTTTATCTTTTTCATAACTTATTTAAATCTTGCTGGAAATCTTAATTTGAATTCAAAGAAATATTCTTTTTATCTGAATTTTTGATTTTTCTAGTTGATGAAGCTGTTTTTGAAACATTTTAACATATTTAAATTCTCCTTATGAAATGGATGTATTCATTTTTTTTGTATGCTTGTCACAACATTATTTACATTTCATCAGAGGTCTCACATTTTTTTCAAATAAATGTTTTTCATGTTTTTCATGTTTTTCATGTTTTTCATGATTTTTTTGGCACTTGATGTGATTTCTTTTAGAAAAATTTGGAAAAATTTGAATCCCTCTCATAAAATTGTTGTAGTTATCAATTTTTTGTCTTTGGTACAATTGTATTTTATATTCCGCTAGTTTTTGTAAAGAAAATGAATTTTTACTGTTTTTCCTTTTCTTCTGATAATTAATTAAGTTTTTTTTTCAAATCTGACCTTATTGGAATTTTTCGAAAAGACTGATATTAATTTTATTTATATTTAACATTTAATCAAGTGATGTCTGTCATTGAATTCACCAAAATGTCCCACCCCAGACAGACCCCACAGGGGTTCTGGGGCCTCAATTTAGACCTAAAAGGTCTTAGGAAATGTTTAGAGGCCTTGGGTGGCTCAAAAATTCCTCAAAATGTGTTTTCTCCAACCAAAGGCACTCCTTTTAAACTTAAAAAGTTTTTCCAAACTCAATTTTCTAAATTAAAACCTGTTTTGTATTGGCACAAATTATTAATGCTTACATGACTTCCCAGGGTGGGAAAAAATGCAATAAGGCATGAATTAAGTTAAAAAATACATATAATCATGCCTTTGTTTGGAGAAGGCATGAATTCCAAAAAAAAATGCTAAAATCACCCCTTTCTTTCAAGGAGGGTGTGGATTTAGTAATTTTGAAGGTGTGAATTTAGCCTGGGCAATCTTAAAAGCTTTAAAAAAACTTTGAAACCACCCCAAAATGGACAATTAAAATCATAAAAAAAATCTAATTCAATTCAAAAAATCAAACCTAAATTCTGATTGGGAGAACTTTTATATCTCAATGCTTTCACATCCACACAAATTGAGCTACAAATAAACTAACTTATAAGGAAATTTAACCTTCTAAAACAAAATAATTTATTTTCAAAAATTACCAAAACTTATCTTTACCTTTGAAGTGAAGGTTATATTATAAAACACTTCACATATCTCTCCTGAAAAATTCTCAGTTCTTATAAACAGACTATAACCAAACTGCCTGCAGAACCTGTTCAAATCCAATATCATCTAAAGTTAGAATTAATTTGCATACCTGATTTGATGTTATGAAAATGAAGATTAGAGTTAATTGTTGAATGGACTGGATAAAAGTCTGATGATGATCACACCCATTTGGAAAATTTTAATAATTTTTGAAATTCACCTGACTTTATTTGAGATTTCTAGTCAAACTAATCACTCCAGGATTTTCACTCTTCAAAATATACTTTCATAATTCCTCTGTTATATCTCTATAGCTCTATATTACCTTGGTTTATTTATTATTATGATTTTATTTAGCATCTGCATCTAATTTTATTTGAAAACAATTTCAAATCAAAATAAAAGAATTTTTTCTATTTTTATGTGGATTGAAATATTTAAAAGAAAAGAGAATTAATGAATGAAATATAACATAACAGTTTTTTTTTTAAAAAAAATAATAAATAATAGGGTGTATCAGCTTAAGCAAAAATAACATTGTTTAAATAGTGAGCTTTATAAAAATAACCAAATTTAAAACATACCATTCAAAATAAAAATAAAATAAATTTTTTCACATAAGGTCTTTCAGAGTTACCAAAAATAAATGGGTTTTTCAAATGAATTATATAAAATCTCATGCAAAATTTAACACATATTTGACCACACCATAAACCCCTTGATTCCCACTTCTTTCCATCTCCAACCTCATTGGATATACCATCCCTTTCCTCTTCATCTTTCTATTTCTAATTCAAAATACCAACCTCATAAATATAAAAATCACTCTTAACCTTTCAATTGAAGCTTCCCACCTCCAACCTTGTCAGACGTATCAATTTGTATCACTCAATGCTTTATTGCACTTGGACTCATCACTTGGTTCCTCTTCAGCTTTCCAAATGGTCTCTTGGAAAACCTCCCCTTGAGAATGGGCCAAGAGAATCTCCCCAAGGAACTCAACATCCAAAATTTCAAAAAAATCAACCTTCCTCCCCCATCTGCTTCAAAATGTCATTTTCAACTAAATAAAGGCAATAATTTAATCATTTTCAACTGGAAGAAAATTCCTTCCAACTGCAATTCCTGTTTTGGGGATGAAAAAAAAAATTGCATCAGGAAACCTCCATCTTGCAAAGTCAATAGTTACCTACTGATGGAAATGGGCTGAAGAATAAGAACAAGGGTTGGCTTTATATATCATAAAAAAAATTATGGATCAATTCAAGAACCATTGGCCCAAGTATAAAAAAGCACACTCAATTTCAATATTAATTCGATTTGTTCTCACTGATGCTGATAAAGCCAAAGGTATCAACTTGTTGGTTGATAAATTGGACTCCATCTGTCCTTCTTATTTTCAAATTCATTAAATATTTTCAAAGAAGGCTAACATCACCCCTCTAGCTGATTTTGAAAGCCAAATATATGACTCCATTGATGCTGAGTAGATGGTAGCCAATGCTCAGCCAAGTGATTGGGATAATGAGTAATGCTTTATTGGGGAACAAAAATTTGTTGAGGAAAACTTGGGGTGACTAGAAACTGGATAAAAAAATATATTAAAACACAAAAAGGTCTAATGGGGTCCAAATCTGCATCAATGATCCATTAAAATTCATCCTTGGATCCAATACTTTCCTCTTTGAGTCATTTGCTTCCAAGGTTGGACCAAGTCATTCATGATCCTCTAAACCTGGAGGAGGATTACTTTGACATTTCACCTCCTCCCCAAAAAGAAAAATATATATCTTTATCAAAATTAATTATATTTTATATTAAACTTTCTAGTGAATATTAAATGATTTCCTCTAAAAAGCCTCACTATTTTTTACACAAACAAAAGATCAATCCAATGGGGCCTCCCAATTCACCATCCCATGGAAGTGATGAATTCCAGCTACATTAATAATCAGTAGAGGGAAATAGAGAGGGATCCAACTAAAAAAAAACAAACCCCAAAATCTATCAAAGAAAAATTAAAAATTCAAGCTTGGGAGGCTTTGAAGGGGTCATTGAGAAGCAAAACTTGGGTGAGAAAATTGAAACACTATTTGCACATGTATACATACTAATGTTAGAATCTGAATCTCTCTCTCTCTTCATTTCACAGATGTTCTTTGATTCAATCTCAATTACTATTTCTGGATTATCAATTGTTGTGTGCACAGTGTTGGTGTGTTATTTGTTTCATGTCCTGTTTTTCATTTCCTTCTTTCTGCATCTCACATGTCACCTACTTGCCTCAGCGTCCTGTGCGGACACTTCAATCTCCAAAACTTGCAACCACGCTCCCAATCCACTCTTGGCTCATCCAACCTCTACCAAGCACCGCCGTTGCTGAAACATCTACAATTCAACCAACAAATCATCAAACTATTGGAATGTATCAAATGACTTACCTCGAAACCCAACGGACAACCATATCTGATCCCGGAAGCCAGTCTGATCTCAGTAAGATCAAGTTCTTCAACTCATCAATCAATCTGAACTCATTTGTTTCATATCTAAATCTCTCAAGGGGCTCAGCAGAAATAATTGTCAACTGCCGTTCTGGCCTATCCTTTCTTCTGCTCTGGCTTATCTCTCTCTTCTCTCAACCCAACTTCATTTCTCAAGCTCAGCCAGTTCAGATCCCTGTTTGTTGTTTTCTATTTTTACTCCTCGTCTCATTTCCTTGTTTCTGAGAAGAGTTACTCATGAGTATTTGTTTTAAATTAAACTAGTCTGGTCTTGGTGACCAATCCAAATTCTCTCAACTAATTCACAAATTTTCCTTCCAAGCCATTAGTTCCCAGATCAAAATGATAGGATTGAATTTTGAAATAAAAAATTTCAGATTTAAAAGGGAAAATTGGTGCTTTAAATGGAAATCAATAAAGAAAATAAAATAAAAGAGGTGAAAAAGAGACTGGAGACAAAAAAGTCCAATTGTTGGTCAAATTTGAGACAGACTTAGATGGAGTTTGAAAGATGGAAGAGGGAGATGTATTTAATGGTATCTAAAAAAAAGGACAGAGTTTCATTATCTTTTGAATTTTTTTGGGTGCTAGAAATGTGGAGGAAATTGAGAGGATTTTGAAAATACTTTGATTCTAAAAAAATTGCTTGGTACAATTGATAAAATAAAGAAAAATTATTTTTATTTACAAAAATATTTGAGACTACTTTTAAAAACTCCAATATACAAATATTTTTTTAGTTTTATTAATATATTTTTTACTGAAGTGGATATGCCTACTAGAAAAGTCTCTTCTGGTGTTACTTGTACTTCAATTGATTTGCATGGAAATAGGCATTCTGGTATAAGTGGCTGAATCAAAAGCAGTAAAAATAAAATGCTTTTGCTTTTCAGAAGACCAAAAAATTTCTACAATGAATTGTTACTTGAAATAAATGCCACATCTAAATTCAGGAAAAACAAATTTGAATTAAGAAAAGTTGTATTTTTCCAAGCTATTGATAAGATATTCCATTGTATTTTTTTGTTGGAACCACAAGGAGAATCAAATGCCAACATTGATCAAGTTTTTCAATATGGGTGGGGTTGAAGAAAATTTTTTATTTAAAAGTAATTAAAGTTGAAAAACTGAATGAGGTTGTTTTGGTGCCCAATTCTAAGAATGAAAAGCAGGTGATGTGATTTTCTTTCATAATTTTCTGATTGGATTCAAAGAGAATATTGGCCATTTTTCAAACATTCAACCTAATATCTAGGAGAAACTTTTAGATTTTATATTCAAAAACTTAAAAAGAAGACTGAACAACAGCTTTCTTGATATATCAACCAAAAAATTTGGTAGGGCACATCTGTCTTTGCCATCCAATGGCCCACATATTTTCACCCCTTGCTCTTGAAGGCCCAACAGTGTTGGAAAAGTTTTTTAATTTTTGGAGTTAAGTTTCTAAAAAGCTGACATTTTTCTTCTCTTCATTGGTTATTTTATAAAAAGGGTTGAATTTGTTGAGATATGATACATGATTTCATACAGTCTTTGAAACAAAGTCCCTGCATTATTTGAGTTTTTTACAAATTCATCATTCTTTCCTCAAAAGTGACATTATGGCAAACCTCTACAAGTATATCTTGACCACTAGGAAGCAAGTTTCCTTAGTAGTATAGTTGGTAGTACACTTGCCATGCACATGGGAGAACTGAGTTCAATTCCCAGATGACACATGTTAATTTCACATTCTTGCATCAAGAATTGAGTACTACAAACAGTTCTGCATAATGCAAGCTCATTGTTGCAAGGAATTTTTAATCCAATTTTCCTTATCTTGAAGAACGCATAGTGAAATTGTTTGAGTGTCTATTGGATTCACCTTTAATTTTTAAGTCCTCATCATTTTTTCTTCCTACTGATAATTCTTTGATACAAAGATTCATGGTCACTCAAGATTTTTTAAGGCTATTCAAAGACAATGTCATATCTAATTTGTATCATTCCTTCCTCAGTCAGCTTCTCAATTATTTTCTGGGTTTCTATCATATTCTTCAGATATTTTTGAATTTATCTTTTGACGAGTAACTTTTATTTATTGAGTTAATCATAAAAACTCTTCCCAGGTCTGATCCCACTTGCTTTGATAATTATTGTCCGGTTTATTTTCGGTTTCTCAATTATTCTCTGACTTTCTGTCTTATCGTCCTGGTATTTTTGAATTTGTAGCGTGAAGTTAAATCATCCTTGTCAAGTTAGTTGTAAGCGCGCTTCTCATTCTAATAAATTCAGAAATATTACTGTTACATCAGAGCGGAGCGGGCATAATGATGAGTGGGACCTTTGTCTGACTAAAGGAGGACCAATAACGCAAAAACTGATTGAAAGTATTTTCAGCTATTAAAGAAATTTAAATGTTTGACAAAAATTAAAAATCTTTTGATTAGCATCATGTTGCATTTGAGCTTTTTGTACTACATAAATTAAAAATAATCACCTTTCTCAAATCAATCTGCTTGAGGCGGGGGGGGTATCTGCCTCCCCTTTATCTTTGGGATCATGCTTTAGGTGAAAATATTAGTCACTCTGGTGTTCCTTCAAGCTTCCAGTCATTATAATATTTGGTGATCTTGATAAATCTTGAACCTTTTTGAATGAATCATAGAAATTTTCTCGTCATTTTCGGTTCAACGGGTTGGTGATCCACAGAATCTGAGGTTTTCGTATTTTCTTTTTCTTTAAATAACTAAAAAACATTTACTGAGCTGATGGTGAAGTATAATAGTGTCACTTGCATGAATGCTGAGAGCATTTCCCAATGATAAATCTTGCATCGAGTATCTCATCCTTATCTAATAGGCTGAGCTTTTTCAAGGCACAATTTACCGTTGTTTATACTGAGTTTCACTTAGCGTCAACGGCCAAAGAGGCACTCCGAAATACAGGGACCTTTGATACGTCATTGGATTGCTGAAATTTCGGTGATGTAGTCATAATGCGCGAGTAATATCTACTCTTTCACTGGACGGTTATGAAATATATAATTCGAATCTGTGATGGAACCTTTATTTTTGCCCAGCCAAACCAAAGGCACCAAAATGAGCCGTACAGATGTGTGTTCTCAACCCTTTTTTTGCTTGTTTGGAATACGTTGTCAATTTACAGTTTTTTTGATCGGTAAGCAATTCAACCAAAATCAAAGCAACATACCAATTAACATATCATTGGGCTCAGCTTCAAGACAGCCCGGCTGCGTCGCCGCAGAAAACGAGAGTGAGGCTCCGCTACTGTTATCGTAGAGGGCTTAGGGTGGCTACCAAGATGGGGATTCTGAGTCCGTATAAAAAAAAAAAAAAAAAAAAAAAAAAAAAAGATGGGGATTTGCAGATTCTGAGCCAGTGAATGTCTTCAATATTTAAACACCGGGATCCTTGATCCTGAGGGCGTACTTCCTCTGCTCATCAACAAATCCCCATCGTCTCTGATTTCTCATTTGCTCAAGCAGGAAGAGCCGGGTAAGTAGTAAAAGCGGCAGGAGTAATAGGGATAGTGATAGTAGTAGTTGCAGTAGTATAACGGGTCCCTGTGTTTTTAATTGAGTCTTCAGATGAGAGATCTCATGAATTGCATAGCCTGATCCCTCCCCTCATAGATATATAGAAGTGCTCTCTTGTGATGATTGATTTCTGGTTAATTTTTGAGACTGATCACTAAAGCTCCTCCACTTTCTTTCTGCCTTTCGTTTGATGTGTTTTTTAGAGGGCGCTTTCTGCTTAAGCCTAAAAAGACAAGATAGCTCATCCAACGTACAATCGAAGGCCCTCCAAGTCTTCCGGGTAAGTCCAATAAATGAGTATTCTACAGTAGCCTTAATGATTCTGAGATTCTGACAGTCCCAATCCAACATTTCTTCGTTTGACCTCGGGGAAATAATGCCACTAGGGCTTCGTCGATCAACACTGGGGCCGCTCCCAAGCCAGTTCCTTTCCCGGTATCCGCGAACCCCTCCTCAGAGACTTACCGGCCTCTCTTCACTCCTCTTTCCTCCCCGAGTCTTCCGGCATCTGGACCGATGAGGCCGTAAGTCCAATTACTGATTGGTTCATGAAGTCATCCGAGGATCATTTATTTTTCCTTTTTATTGTAAATTTTTTTGTTTTTATTCATTCACTCATGGGAACACCTTTTCCTAGCTCTGGTGGGTCTATCACCACAAGGGCGGTTCCCAATCGAGTTCCTGGTCCGATTGTGACCAACCCCTTCCCAGCCGACTACCGTCCCATGTTCCCTTCCCTTCCCCCCACAAGTGTTCCCTCATCTTTCCCAAAGAGGAGGTAAGGGCCAATGATTTTATATTCAATCATGATTGGTCTCTTATTTGTTGGTTTAACACCTTTTTCTCTTTTTTTATTGGTTTGTGATTTCATGAAAATATTTCTCCCTGGAATTGGGCCTAGACTTGGGTGTATCAAGACTGGGGTTGCTCGCAACCTGCCCTCTGGCCCGGGTTTCACCAGCCCTTTTCCAGCGGACTACCGTCCTCTCGCGTCTCCTGTTGCCCCTCCGAGTCTTCCCTCATCTCTGCCGATGATGCGGTAAGTCAAGTTCGAATAAAATTCATCGTGTTGTATTGCACCAGTGTTTACCCATCCGTCTCTGTGTTGAAATAAATAAAAACTTAGGGCTGGCCGTTTGACCTCTGGCCCATTACCGCGTATTCCTGCTCCCCCCCCGCCACCTACTCGCCTCCCTAGTCTTCCGAACAGCCCGGGGCTGACTCGTCGGAATGCGATTCGCAGGAGCAGCCGGAGCTCAGTTCGACGGCGCTCTGACCCTCCGAAGACCACTAATGTTTTTGGAGGTGTCAGAACCTACAAGTCATCTTTCAGTGGGGAACTTTACGACCGGAATCCTGACCGCGTCGACACGTTTATGGCCATGCCCCTTCCCGCCCTGCCTCCTGATCCATGGGTTCCTCGCCCTCGAAAACCAAGCGACGCGGTGACTTTGAGGCCGCGTCCTCGTGGTATGGTCATCCTTGACCCGGACGAACTACCTCCAGCGATCCGGGCACTTCAGGTCGGCGGAGGAGGCAACAAATCCGACGCTTGAATGGTTTAAGTGGGTCTGCGTGGATACGATGATTTGATCCATCTGAGGAAGTTAAGCATACTGATCGGTAGTGGTCTTTTTCCTTACTTTTTGACTTGTCTGTCTTCCATCAACCCATCCTCCCCCTACATGACACCATTAAAAAAATCTTCCACACGATCGATGCACCTCGGAACGATCTACTTTATCAAAAAAAATTTAGCCCCCCCATCTGGTGTCTCTTTTTCTTTTCTCTCTCCCTTTCTTTTTTTTTTCTCCGACAAATAAAAAAATAAAAAAAATAAAAACAACACCTTATGCCTCGTTTCAAAGGCTTTTTTTAGTATATAACAATGTAACGGGAAAAAAGGAGTGTATTTTTATCATTTTTGTTACCTATCTTCATTTTATAGTTATTATTGTTCCCAATGTGCCTGGCTAAGTCCGAGTCTGAAGATTTCAAGTACAATTCACTGCCAATACAAACGATTACAAACGATGCTTTTTCAATCTGTTTGAATACATAAAACAGCTCTGATCCCTGAGGCTGCCTTGATGCTCACCGCGTTGAGATGAAAATGTGATCCATGGTAAGGATCCCGCTCAATTGTATCATTTCTATCCAGGGTCAAAATTTTGCTCGATGCTGAGTAGTAAGCTCAACACCATCTTCAAGAGAGCAAAAAAAAAGGGGAAACTCTTGAAAGGCCTGTAAACTTGAGCTATCGGAATCACAAATTTTCCTTTTGATGTGTGACGATTGAGAGCGTGTTTTATGTGATCTCGATGCATCCAGACATACACCGGTGATTCGCCCCTCCTCGAAGAATACGCGCTTGACGTCTGTTCACGTGACTCATCATGCCATGCGCATTCCCGCGTTGCATTTTTCCCTGCGACAGCGTCACCGTCACTGTGGCAGTTGCGCAGTGACTGTGCATTGAGAGACAGGTCATGCGACTGGATGTCGTACGCACGGCTAAATCCGACGTAGGAATGCGCGTAGTGATCGATCAAGTTGGTGTGGACGGGTCAGTGTCGCTGCCGCAAGCGGCCTATGCCGGTGCGGGTCTTGCTGCGTACCTCTAGCTCGCTGGGCGTCGAGGATCGGAAGATACACTAGCCACATGGTGCGGGGCGTCGGATAGGTGGTCCGGCGAGCAATACCACAATGGCCCGGACACGGTTTGTACCCAATACCCGATGCTGCCAGTGTAGCTATTCTTCTGGCGGAATGCTGTCAGAAACGCCCAAAGTAATTTACAGGTTGGGAGTTAACCTATGAGCTCACGTAATAGGTCTTTTGGGTGCGTAAAGCATCCAGTAAAAGTGGGTTAACATTTTTTATTGACAATTGTTAACTTGAGGACCAATTGTGGGGCCTGATGAAAATGATCTGAGGAAGAGAAGCTTATGATGTTAAGCCTAACAGATCTGGAGGAAAATTTGGAGGGACACTCTGGTAGGAAGAGATGAGGAGCAGATCAGGTTTATTCCACTAGGCAGACTTCAGGCTTAAATAGGCTAAGCACATGAGGTCTGAACTGGGTTTGAAAAAGGATAGAGTATAATGAATAATAAATGGAACATCTGAAAGATATCTTTATTATAATCACAATAGGAAATGAAGATGAATTGAACTATTTTTACTAACCTCATTTACTCAATCAAACCAAACTCAACAGATGACTATATGATAAGGACATTAATTTTCTCATGCCCCCAATCCTTTATTTCACAGAATGATACATCTACTTACCACTGCACGCCTCTGCTGCTACATGGACAAATACTTCATTTCAAAGTACTTCCAAGAATTTATTTTTTTAAGTTCTGAAGCCACAGTCCCATAGCTGGGGCTCACAAACCCCCAAAGAAAATCTTTGGCAATTTTGGAGGTATTAGAACCCCTCCAAAAATGGAATCAAAAAATTAAAAAATTCCACAAAAACCAATTTTTCCATGGGTTTTTGTATTGGCTATTTTAATTATTTTTTTTGGTCATTTCAGCTGAAAGATATTTCAAGCAACATTCAAAGAGATTTCCATTATTTTTTTCATATTTTTTGGATGTATCCTTTTACCTTAGAAAATTTCTCCAAAAAACCAAAAAATTCAAACAAATTCTAATTTCTCATTGGACATTTGTATCCTGTTATTTTATTTTTGATTTAATTTTTTTTGGTGATTCAAGCCATCAAAAAATTAAAACAACAGTCAAAGAGCATTTAAATATTTTTTCCAGATTTTCTGGATGTATTATATTACCTTAAAAAATTCCTTCATAAAAGCAAACAATTTGAAAAATTCAATCTTCTCATTAGACTTTTGGGTCCTTTTGTTTGCCTTTTTGATTATTTTTTTTTGGTGTTCAAGCTGTTTAAAATTCAAAAAGAATACTAAAGATCTTTCCAATTTTTCTTCCCAGAATTTTTGGAAGTATCTTGGGCCTCCCAAAATACAACCCAATGTAAAAACACTTCAAATTAACACATCTGTTGCAATGTTTTTGTTTCACATCTTAAATCAAAATTTCCGCAAATATTTTTTGAAAAAAAAAATAAAATAAAATCCAAAGACTCAAATGATGCTGATCTGGGATATTTGAGGGTGCAGATTTGAAGGGATTGTCTGAAGATTTTCAAAAATTATTTTTTGGGAATTTTTGAGGCACTATTTATGTCTCAAAAACCAAACCAAAAAAGCATCATATTAGAGCCCCTTTGGGTTCTGGGACTCTTCTTTGAGCCCTTTCACATGCTTATTTTCAATATGACTGAAAATTTTTCTCTGGGACCTCCACCCATCTTGGAGTGCTCCAATCATCTTATAAACCACCCCCTGACCCCCCACCCCCATCACCACCCACCACACCATCCCACTACCATACCATACCACACCATACCACACCACACCTCACCACTCCACACCACACCACTCCACTCCACTCATCAACACTCCACACCACAAACCACTAATCATCCTTCACCACTCCTCAACAAAAACAACTGAAAACTCCAGATCCTTTCAAAAAACACTTTTTCCTCTTATATCAAGTCTCTGAATACCTTTTTTCACTCAATTTCTTCTCAATATATTTCTCAACTATCAACTCCTATCTACACTTCAATTTTTATAAAGAAAATCTCTTTTTGAAATTGCTCAAGAAAACATCCATCCACTTTTCAGAATTTTTTCACCAGGCCAATTATCAATTATCTCATCTAAACAAACTAGTGGTTCAAATCCTCTTGCTCCTTTTTCATCTAATGAAACTCCTGATTCCACCCCTCTGGCCCCTCCTCCTGAGCCATCATATAATCAAAAGGAGGAGATGGTTGAAGCTATCCAATTATGGGCAGAGTCCCATCAATATTCCATATCTACCAGAGTCTTTAATTGCCAGAAACATACCTTCAACTATCAATGTGATAAATCTGGGGAATATAAAGCCAGCAAAGATACCACCAAATTAAAAAAAAAAAAAAAGAAAAAGAACTACCAATTGTCCTTCCAGGTTAATAGCAAATTTTTCAAAAAGATTGGTTTTCTGGGTGGTCAAGTTTATATTTCCAGAGAAAAACCATCTACCTTCCATTGATCCTTCCACTCATACCATCCACAGACAAATCCAAGGGAAGCAAAAGGAGTCGGTTGAAAATTTATCCAAAGATTGAGTTCCCCCATTAAAAATTCTCAAATATCTTATACAAAAATCCCCATCACCTATTGATAAAAATATCCATACCATTTTTTAAAAAAAATTGCAAATACAAAAAAATGCCCTTGATTGCAAAACTCCTGTTTAAGAACTCATACTGGAACTCCAGACTTCTGCATATTTCTACAAAATTAACAACATGGAGGGTCAAATCAATTCATTTTTCATTTCTCACCCTGATTTCATCAAAATTCTCAAAATTTTCCCAAATCTCATAATGATGGAATGTACATATAAAACAAACAAATTTGAAATGCCCCTTCTTCATATTCTTGGGGTAAAATTTTTTTGCAGAAGTTTCTCAGTTGCCTTCTGTTTTTTGTCTCAAGAGAAAAAACAGGACTATGAATGGGCCCTGACTCAACTTCAGGTAATTTTAGAAGATAAAAACCCAAGTGTGATTGTTACAGACAAGGAACAATCACTTATGAGTTCAATTGAAACAGTTTTCCTTTCCTCTCATCATCTTCTCTGTTTCTGGCACATTTTAAAGATTATTCAAACTCATTGCAGGAATCAATTTGAATCTGAAGATGAATGGAAGCTATTCATAAAACAATGGCATCAGTTGGTCTATTCTAAATCATAATCTACTTATCAGGAAAACTTCATCAAAATTTCTCTTTTCTGGAATGTTCCCACTTCTGATTAACTTCTTGATAACTGTATTCCTTTAAAAAGAACATCTTTCTCCTATTTGTCCAACAAACACTATCACTTGGGAAATACAAGTACCTCTAGAATAGAAGGCCTACACTCCTACATCAAATGTTTCATTAATTCTTCTAGTGGCTCTTTCTATAATGTAGTTAAAAACATTTATAGTTCCATCACCATCCAAAACCATGAGAGAGCCATTGAAGCTTCTCAGCAACAATTCAAGCATCTCATTGGTTTAACTCAATTTGTGAATCATTGTTCTGGAAAAATCAGCCACTTTTCCCTCAAAACAATTCATTCATTTCATCAAGTTCCAGAATTTTCCTTCAATTGCAACAACTGTGACTACTCTTCTTACATGGGTATACCTTGTATTCAAAAATTCAAATTAGCCATCAGAAAGGTTTAACTCTTCCAACATGAATATTTTAATCCTCAATGGCATTTCAAAGATGCCTTATCAGTGAGTTTCTTTCTTTCTTTCTTTTTTTTTTCGGATTCAAGCTCAAATGAATAATTTCCTGATTGATTTTGATTTTGCTTTAGCCTGTTAACTCTGGAGCCTGATGCAAGTGAATCATCCAAAAAAATTGGATACAACCAGAGAAATTATGGAAAAATTCATTTCACTGGAATGTTTGAAAAATTAAGCAAGTTACCACCTGGAGAACAGCTATATTATCTGGTTGAAATCAAGAAGCTATACAGTGGAAAATATCAAGCTAATTTGATTCAAGAGCCCAATTCCACTCAAAGATCCAAATTAAGAGGAAGAACCAAAGGAGCATCCAATAATTTCAAGAATATCTATCAGCCCTCAAGTAAAATAGATCCATCTGGTTTTGAATATTTAGAAGAAACCAAGAGGAGAGGAAGGCCAAAGGAGAAATTCATAGAAAATTCCAAGTTCAGTCACCATTCTGTGGAAAAGCAAATATATCACTTTCATAATCAATATTTTATTCCTGATTTTTCAGTTTTCAAGGAAGTGGAAGGCCATCAAGGGGAACGGGAAGGGGAAGGGAAAAAACAAGGAGGAATAAGGGGAAGAGGTAATTTTAAATCTATAATTATTTCTTCTACAATGTATTTTTATTAATGAGTCCTTTTCATTTATTTAACATAGGGTGAGTTTCTGACTGAAAATTACTATTCAGAAGATGAAGAGGTTCCAGATTTAGATGAAGTGGAGTATTCAGCAGATGAAGATCTGCCAGATTTGGATGTTATTAACATGGTGATCTTTCATTTCATTTTCTTTCATTTTCTTTTTGTTTTTTTGGGATATTATTATTCATTTTTTTCATTCAAACTTTTATCACAGGTCTGGAACCATTGTGAATAAGAAGGCTGATTCTCCTGCATACAATCCTTGAACAAGAATGAAGATACTAAATTTATCCAATTAAGATGGTGAAGATCCTTACCATCCTCCTTGGAGGAAGATATTAGCATCCCCAACAATCAGTGAGAAAGTGATTATTTGGTATTTTTCTCATTTTTTAATTTTTTCTGATTTTCTTTTGGGTTTTTCCTCCAGGGTTCCTGCACATTATTTTATTCTTCTTCTGGAATATTTTCACAAGTCTCAAGTGAAGAGGTTAGTTTTATCTTTATACCATATTTTCTGTTATTAAAAATTTTGATTTTTGGTTTTAGTACCTATACAAAGAATTTACTTCCCCAAACCAGCCATTCCACATATATAACATGTTCAAGATGTCATAGGGGATGGGAACTGTGGCTTTAGAGCAGCAGCCATTTGTTTGGGGAGGAAATCAGAATAATAGATTGAATTCAGGAAAGAAGTGGTGACAGAGTTTGATTCAAAACCAATCTTCAAGGACCCCAGATTACTGCCTGATATCTGGGGTGAAACTTTCCAAGAAGCAAGAAGTGAACTGAACCACCTTTATGGCCCAGCTCCTATAAATATGTGGATGAAATTTCCATGCCATGGTTTTCTTCTGGCTGAAACGTATAAGTTTCCAGTGGTTCTGTTTTCTTCTTTAATTTCTTGCACTTATGTTCTTCTGAATTCCCCTCCCACTCCAAATTCCAAAAATTCTCCTATGCTTCATTCTTTTAGAAGATTTCAAACATATAGTCTAATTCAAGTTCAAGTAAAATGATTGGCCAGCTCCCAGGTTAGATCCATTTGTTCCCTCCAAGAAAATCAAGCATAAACATAAAAAAAATGATAGTTGAATAAGTTTTAATATTTGTATCTATATTTGTTCTTTATTATTGATTGTTGAATGAAGTTCGGAAGGTTTATGTGTACATCCAAAAGATTGGTATCAGAATTTTTTTTTTCTGAAAGCTTGAATACCCCAAAAAAAGAAATTTTGCAAGGCAACCAAAAGCATCCAAAACTCCAATGAGAAAATTCAATTTTTTCGGATTTTTTGGTTTTTTGAAGGAAATTTCTAAGGGAATAAACAACATCCAAAAATTCTCAAAAAAATATAAAATGAATATTTTTTTTGAACTTCTAACATATTTAATCACCAAAAAAAAATAATCAAAAATGTAAAAAAAAGGATCCAAAAGGCTAATGAGAAAATTGAATTTTTCAAATTGTTTGCTTTTTTGAAGGAATTTTTTAAGGTAATATAATACATCCAAAAAATATGGAAAAATTTTTGAAATGATCTTTGAATTTTATTTCAAATTTTTGATAGTGTGATTCACTAAAAAAAATGAAATCAAAAAGAAAATAACAGGACTCAAATGTCCAATGAGAAATTTTAATTTTTTGAATTCTTTGGTTTTTTGAAGGAATTTTTTGAGGTATAAGGATAAATACAAAAAATCTGAAAGAAATATTTCAAAGCTCTTTGAATGTTGCTTGAAATATCTGGTAGCTGAAATAACCAAAAAAAAATAATTAAAATATCAAAAATAAGGATCCAAAAAGCCATGGAAGAAGTGGCTTTTGCAGAATTTTTTTAATTTTTTGATTCCATTTTTGGAGGGGTTCTTATGCCTCCAAAATGACAAAAGATCTTGTTGGGGGGTATATAAACCCTATATACAGGAAGGCAGTTTCAGAACTAAAGAAAAGAATTTCTTGAATGTATTGTGAAATAAAGTATTTGTCTGTGTAGCAGCAGAGGTGCGCAACGGCAGGTAGACATAATATTCTGGGAAATAAAGGATTGGGTGTGTGATAAAATTGATTCCCATATGCTAAAAATTCACTTGATAAAGAATTATCTAGACATATCACTAATGGGTATATTGTAAAGGACACACTAGTCTTTCACACTAAAAACAGATAAGAAGATATTTTAAAGCATATAAAAGATTTCAATCAAGCATTGGGCAACACACATCTTTCTCAATATAATTTTAAAATTAATATCTACTGTGATGAGTTTTTTTTAAGAAAAATTTAGTCAAAATACATGGATTTTTGACTAAGCTTGGTTTCAGATTATTCATGGACTTTAATTGACTAAACTTTGCAGATTTAATTTAAATGAGGCTAGAAATAAATTAGGCAGGGATTTTGCAAAAGTGATATTCCATTCTTTTTAATATAATACTTTCAATTGAGCCAGAATGAATGGGAAGCTTTCTGGATTCAATTATAGAGTTAAATTTAGAGAAAATTCTTTCCAATGGAGCTTTGTAAGAACAAATGCAACAATTTATTGAACCATTCTTGAAAACTTTCAAAAACCAAGAATGAGGCTCATTGGAATCTGTTGCCTCAGCAATCTCAAAAATTTATTATTAATTTATTTTAATTGCTTCCCCCTTGCAGAAAAGTCTCTGAAAAATTCATAATTTTCAGAAATATTTGAAGTATTATTTTTTGTACTAAAACTGGTATATTATCCCTAAAAATTGAAGGACCATTGGGTAAAAGTGGCATTTTGTGAAATTTGAATTATCCAATCAAATTGGTTTAGTGGTCAAAAAAAAAATATTTCCAAAATGATTCAATCATCAGAATGAATGAAATAAATATTTAAAAACAAATATATCTTTACAAACAAATACATCAGAAAAAATTCCAAAATCAAAAAATGTCCAAAATTGGGTGTATCAAAGTTAAGATTCTGATAAATTTAAATTGCTTATTTTTGGAAAAGGCCAATTTTAAATTTGAAACCTTGGGGTCGCGAATGGGGCTCAAGAAGCCATTTGTGACCCATCTGAGTCGCAAATGGATATATATGTTGTCATTTCCCTTTTCTAATCTGTTTCTGTCTCCACCCTCTCATTCCTCATTTACTCTCCTCTCCTACTTTCCGCTTGTCATCATCTCCCACCACCCACCATGGTGTCACCTTCAAGTTCCTCTGAGGACACCGCGACCTCTCAACTCACTCCCGGTGCGGAATCCTCAAGTGGATAGAGTCAGCTAACCCGGCTCTCCCCTGACATGAAGCCCAATCCCTAACTCATCCAGTCCCCGACTCCAATGCTGACTCTTTCCTCATCTCAGCATTCTTGCTCACCCTCTCGTCCAGCCTGGTTGACTTGCCTCCTCTCACCTCCAATTCTTCCTTTCCTTGATCCATTCAATTCCACCTCCCACTTCTCATCCAACCACTCGCCCTTAACGCTCTCAAACATTCATCTCAACATCTCAACTACCAGCCATTCCTCCAACCACTCATCCCAATAACCCTCAACCGCTCCTCGCTCAGCCCTGATCAAAAATCTCTTCAACATCACTCTTGACGGTAATCTTGTTAGATTTCTGAGGATAACTAAGAGGGCAAGAAAGAATTTATAATTTCAAGAGGGCTGAAAGGAAGATAATCAGCGTGAGGAATCACAAAAGAGAAGAAAGAGTAGGAAAGAAATGGGAAGAAACAAACATCAAGACGCTGCAAAGCAGAGTTAGGGTTGGTTGAGTGGGGACGCTAAAGACAGACAGATGATTTGGTGATAGGAAAGAGATTCTTTGTATGGTAAAGGAAGAGATCAGAGTTGAGGAGAAACAAATGGACAGGCGACAAGATTGGGTTGAGGTCTTACCAGACAGAGCAGGATGGAGAAGAGATGGAGGACAAGAGGTTGAAGTTGCAGGGTTGAGTGAGTTGAAGTGGACGCATGAAGAAGAACAAACAACGGAATAGAGGGAAAAAAAGGGGGAAGACTTAGAAAAAAAAGGAGAGAGGAGAAGAGGCGGAACAAGAAGAACAGGTCAAGTGAAGCCTTCTCTGATGGTAAAAAAAGAAAAGTTTGATTTCAATAATAAAAAAAAAGGACTGAGAAAAAGTACAAGCGCAACATAGAATTTGGGGGAGGAGTAGGGGGCGCGCGCTTTGAACTTGTGACATTCAAGAGACAGAGATAGAACAAGAGGAAAAAGAAAAGAAGAGGAAGCGGAGCAAGGTGATTATAATCAAGGAGGAGAGTTGGGATGTTCAGATGATTCAACACTCCCCATGGCTGGTATGACTGAAGACGCGATTGAGTGAGATGGATCAATGAGATTCAGCAAGTTGGATAGAGAAAGGTAGGGTAGAGCCTTTGTGAGACCATCTTCTTTCATTTCATGAGAGGAAATTAGTTTGGCAGTAAGTTTGCCTTGGGACAGCTCCTCTCTTAGGGCCTTAGTTTTAATGTTGATGTGGCAAGTTTTAGAGTTGCAGCCAAATTTCTTGAGTTTGTTGTCTAAGCCCTTATTATCTATTTAGTGGAGACTAGGTTTGAGTTCTTTTTTCCACAGTTCAGCAACTAAGTCTTTCATCCAAATAGCCTCCAAGAAAGAATCCACCAGTGGGTTCAGTTCAGCTTTGGTCGTAGAGTGAGTGATATTTATTTGTCTGTAGCTGCTCCAGGAGATAAGAGATCCAAAGAGAAGAGAGAGGTGACCCAATTGGGAGCGTCTAGTTTCAAGATTTTTGCTCCAAGTGGAATTGCTGTAGCATTTGATTCAAGTATTGGGAGAATGAATTTGAAGAGTGAGTTTGAGATTTTTGGTGGCCTTGAGATACTTCCAGCAATCTTTTACTTCCCTCCATTGACGCATTCTGGGTTTCTCACAGAATCTGGCAAGGCTAGATACAGAAAAACTAAGGTCAGGTTGGGTGAGGCAGGCTATGTAATTTGTGAGAAAAACAGCCAATCAATAATTGATTTTTAAGGATTTAAATCCTTCATTTTCTTTGCCCAAGGCAGGAGTTAAGCTGGCATTGAAAGTAAGAGGAATGGGGGAGGGTTTGCAATCACTCATTTTGAGTTCTTCAAGACCGTGATTGATGTGTTTTGGTTGGGAGAGAAGAATTTTGTTGTTGATTTGTTTTTACTTCATACCTAAGATAGTGTTGGGTTCATGGTGACTGGAATCTGGAAAAAAATTGAGAAAAGCATGTTGAAAGTCATCTCCTGGGCCTACAAGTGTTAAGTTGTTGACATGGAAGAATAGAACAGATTTTTTTTGTGGATGTATGTATAGACAGGGATCTGAAATGGAATTGTCAAAGCCCTGCTCTTGAATCCATGAGGTTAGGGTGTGGAACCAATTTGCAGGAGATTGCTTGAGTCCATGGAGCAACTTATTGAGTATTAGGTACTTTGATTTTCTTTTGCTACCTTTGGGCGTTTTAATAATGACCTTGTTGGATAAAGGGGCGTGGAGGATGGCGCTTTTGACGTTGAATTGTTTGATGGGAAGAGAGTGGTACAGACCAAAGAGAAGAGCCATTCTGAGAGACACGGCTTTTCCTGTAGGAGAGAATGTGTCAAGATAGTCAAGACCATATATTTGGTCAAAGCCTTGAATGCATAGGCAAATTTTGTAGACTAGGGGATCTCCATGGCAGTTGTCTTTTAGATGGTAGAACCAGGTGGTATTGAGCAGGTTGATGGGTTCTGGTCCGTTGTAATTGTCCCACACAGCAAGATTTTCTATGCCGTTAAGTTCGGCGTCCATAGAGGCTTCCCACTTGAGAGAGTCAAAGCATTTTTTTGCTTGTTCAAAGGTTCTAGGGACGTAATAGTGGTGATAATTGTATTGAAGCAGAGGGATGAGGGAAGATCAATCTTGTAGTTGGTATCTGGGATCTAACTGGGTTGTCAGATCATTGGAGGAGAGATCCTCAGGCTGAGGAGTATCAAGAGAAGGGGAATGATAAGAGGGAGACTGGGATTCATCAAGACAGGGAGGAAGAGGAATAGAAGAAGAGGAAACAGAGGGAAAAGGGAGATCATCGTCCAACTTGATTAAGAGTTGGTCATTGGAATTGGAGGAAGAAGAGGAAGAAGGAGGAGAAAAGGGACCGGAGTCTTTAATAATTTTTACATGTTTGGAGGATATGATGGTGTTATCAGGAGTAAGAATTCAATAGGAAAGAAAGTTAGGATTGTAACCCACAAGAGTTTCTGGAAGGCCTTGGTCCTTGAATTTTTTGCCGCAAGGAATTTTGTTGTCCAAATAGACAACTTTGGAGCCGATGGGGTGAAAATAGCTGTATGGAAGTGATTTATTGGTAAAAATCTGATAGGGAGACTGAGAATTAGGATCTTTGGGAATTTGGTTGAGATTGAGACAAGCCGTTTTGGAGATTTTGGCCCACAGGTTGAGAGGAAGCTTGGAACATTGGAGAATGGCACAAATTGATTTGGTTAGAGTTTGGTTGGTTCTTTTGATTTTTCCATTGTGTTTGTGATGGTAAGGTTCCGTGACAAGATGGCAAATAGAGTTAGAGGTAAGGAAATTGTGGAAATCAGAGGAGGAAAATTCTCCGCCTCCATTGGTGCAGATTGTGGCAGGAAAACAGTTCCTTTTTTGATGTTTGTGATTAAGGATTATTTTTAATTGAATACTTGCATTGGATTTTTGTTGAAGAGGAATGGCTGAGATTTAGCCCAAGTGATTGTTGACAATGGAAATTATATAGTTCATGTGGCTCCTGGAGCTGGGAGTTATAGAACCAATGAGATCAACATGAAGTTGTTCAAAGGGTTTTAACGCTTGAGATTGACTGTTTTTGAAAGGGGATTTTGAAATTTTGGAGAAGACGCAATCAACGCATTGAAACTTGGAGAGAGACTTGGCAGAGAGGTTGGGAAAAAGATTCTTAAGGCGGCAGGGACCAGCATGGCCAAGAGACTTGTGAATGTATTTGAGATTCTTGGTTGTGAATTCCTTGCAAGAGAGATGGCAGAGTTTTTGATTAGCTCCTACGAGAGAAGGGAGATTTGAAACAAAGAGGTTGCCTTGGATGAAGCCAGAGAAAACGGGCTTTGACTTGGAGAAAAGTTGGAATTGGGACCCATTTGAGACAAGCAAACATGCTTTTGATGAGATCAGTTTGCCAGGGCTTATGAGGTTTATAACAAGATTGGGAATGTAGAAACAGTTGGAAAGGGTAACCACGGAGTTTTTCCAGATGAGTTGAAAAGTTCCTTTTCCTTTGATTGAGAGTTTAGAGCCTTCTTTTCCAGTGTTAATGAAGTCTCCATTTGTACAATAATCAAGATGAACAAAGAAGTCGGTGGAATTGAACATGTAACAAAATGCGCCAGAATCAAGTATGATTTGGTTGGCAGGATTAATTTCTTCTATCCAAGTTGTTAGCAGGGCATGGCAATGGGAAACTTCTTTTCCTTTGAAGTTCAAATTCATTTGAGCTCTCCAGTTGGCTTGAGATTCTTTCCTCCAGTCCAGAGCAAGATTTTTGTGTTTTTGCCAGCATTTATCCTCTGAGTGATCAGGGGACAGTGGATTATGGAACCCTCTCTTGCATTGTAATTCTTGAGGGACAGGTTTCTTGGAATTTCAAGGAGCAACCAGGGCAGTATTGTTTGACTTGATTTATTTGTATTTGTATTTGGATTCATTTTCCAATTGAATTAGATGGTTTAGGACGAGATCAATGGAGATGTCTTTGTCAGAATGCATGATTTGCTGCCAGAGAGATTGTAAAGAAGAGGGGAATTTAAAAAGGATGAGGTAGGAGAGTATGTTTTCAGGGAGATCAATTCCAGCATCCAGAATTTTCTTCATGGAGATCTTGGTGTCTGTGATGAAGGTGTTAATTGTGTCTGGTTTGAACTGTTGATAGAGAAACTTGTTGAAAATTCGGGCTCAATTGGCCGTTTGAGAAGATGCAAATTTTTCCTTGATATTCAGCCATAGAAGCTTTTCAGAGGACATATTTGAAGGATTGACCACATCGTTGTGAGTAATGGAGTCAATTTGAGAGAGCAAGATGATGCAAATTTCCATGTCATCCGTTGGGCTAAGACTTTTAGTATTGTTCTCTAACGCTTCCTTGACTCCTTTGAGTTCCAGTAGCATTGACATTTTATCCTTCCAAATAGAGTAATTCTTGCCTGTGAGTATGGGAATGGCTTCAAGAGCTGCCTTGAGAATGATTTGGCGGAATCCATTGGTGCTTGATCCCTCCATTGGTCGGGTTAAGTATATGGGGATTGCTTTTGGCTTTTAACCGTGTTAGATTTCTGAGGCTAGCTAAGAGGGAAAGAAAGAATTTATAATTTCAAGAGGGCTGAAAGGAAGATAATAAGCGTGAGGAATCACAAAAGAGAAGAAAGACTAGGAAAGAAATGGGAAGAAACAAACATCAAGAAACTGCAGAGCATAGTTAGGGTTGGTTGAGTGGGGAAGCTAAAGACAGACAGATGATTTGGTGATAGGAAAGAGATTCTTTGTATGGTAAAGAAAGAGATCAGAGTTTAGGAGCAACAAATGGACGGGAAACAAGATCAGGTTGAAGTCTTACCAGACAGAGCAGGATGGAGAAGAGATGGAGGACAAGAGGTTGAAGTTGCAGGGTTGAGTGAGTTGAAGTGGACGCATGAAGAAGAACAAACAACGGAATAGAGGAAAAAAAAGGGGAAAGACTTAGAAAGAAAAGGAGAGAGGAGAAGAGGCAGAACAAGAAGAACAGGTTGAGTGAAGCCTTCTCTGATGGTAAAAAAAGAAAAGTTTGATTTTAATAATAAAAAAAAGGACTGAGAAAAAGTATGGGCGCGACATAGAATTTGGGGGAGGAGTAGGGGGCGCGCGGTTTGAACTTGTGACATTCAAGAGACAGAGATAGAACAAGAGGAAAAAGAAAAGAAGAGGAAGCGGAGCATGGTGATTATAATCAAGGAAGAGAGTTGGGATGTTCAGATTATTCAACAAATCTCAGATCACTCAGGCTGATCAGATGTGAGATAGCTGTCTGCCGCTCTTATCAATTCTTGATTTCCTTCTTCTCATCCTTGTTTGATTTCTTGTCATCACAGATCCATTTCTTTCTTTACCACTTTCTTAATCTCTTTCTTTCCTTACCCTCCTTCTTGTAGTCACCAATTCCAACATTAGAAAAGGTGCCCTGGGTAAGGATTCCATCAACTTTCTTTCCTTTATTGTCACACTCCTTCATAATTGTTAACTCAAACTGCTTGTTAGTTCATTGGTATTTGCAAGTAACAATTAGTTCCCACTTTTCAGCTTATCATGGTTAAAAGCCAAACGTTTCCTTGTATGAAGCTTCCCGGAAAACCCTTGACCATCAAAGACAAATGGACCCCTTGCAATCTCTACTGAAGACCCTGACGGACTCCATTCCCAATCTCAGCAACTACAACTTCTCCCTGTGGCGGTCCAAGATCACAACTATTCTCTTCCTGAAGGGAATCTATCACTGGCTCAATTCCTCCAAACCTGATAAGTGTCCTCTGGAGGTGAATCTTGAAATAGTTGGATATATTCCCGCCAAGTTGGACAACCGCACTTACATCAACTGCATCAAGGGTCATCATCTGACAAATGGAATTGAACTATGGAAATCAATCAAAAAATACTATGCCTCATCTCAGACTGCCAACCGCTCTAGAGTCTTCTTCAATCTTCTCAACCTCCAGTTTGACCCCAAGAGAGTTGAAAAATTTATCACCAATGCTCAATTGTGTCTTCTTGAAATTGCAAAGATTGGAATACAAATGGACAATGAAATAGCCGCCTACCTGCTTCTCTACAAATTCCCACCAGCACTTGATCATCTCAAAACCACTATTACCCACTCGCTTGGAGAGGCCAAAATCAATGCCAATCTTGTCCTGCAACATCTTAATCAAGTAAAAAACAAGATCATGGGTGGATCCAGTGCTTCAGCTCTGGTTATCAAGAATGAAGCTATCAATTTCCAATCAACCTGGCACAACCCTCAGGCCGACCACAATCAAAGCAAATGTTGGTGGCTCTACCCTCACCTTTGGCCCAACTATGGTAATCAACAAAGTGGCCCAGAATCAACACCTCCATCCAACGCTCCCCAAAATCCTCAAAAATCATCCTCAGCTCATCTTGCCTATATTTTTTCCATGATCTACTCACCCATCCTGAGTCCTAACCAAGTACTGCTGGACTCTGGCGCCTCAAGCAGCATGTTCAACAATCCAAATTTCTTTCCTCACCTTCACCCCGACAAAACCAAAGCGCACACGGGCAACCCGAGTGCACCAATCTCCTCCCTTGGAAAAGGAATGGCCATCATAACACCAACCTCTGCCACCATCCACCTTCAAAACTCCCTCTACATCCCCAATCTTGCCATAAACTTGGTGTCACTTGGTCAACTCATCCAAAAAGGATGTTCTCTGACCCTTCTGTCTCCAAATCAGTTCGCCATCCCCCTTGACGGCGCTTGAATCATGTCTGGCATCATCAAGGATAATCTTTTCTTCATCAACAAAGGTTTCAATCTTCCTTCCCTTTCCTACTTGTTCATCTCCCTATCCACTATTCACAAACAATTTTTTCATCCCTATCTTGAAAAGATGCGCCTCCTCTCCAAAGAATTCCCCAATCTTAAATATGACCCAGTTGACTGCATCTCCTGCCCAAAAGGAAAAATCCATTGACAACCCTTTCAAAACCACCTGCCTCCCAGTCAATAATCCTTCAAACAGATTCACGCCAATGTCTGTGGGCCAATTAATCCACCATTGCTGTCCGGATGTTGCTACTTTCTTCTGCTCACCAAAAAATGGTCAAAGTTCAAGACTTGTGTACCAATCAGACTCAAATCTGACGTACTGGACAAAGTGATAAAGTTTATCAAACTCCACGCCAACCAGAAAGGACAAATGCTGAAGATTTTTCATTCCAACAATGGCGGCAAGTTTGTTAATCATTTGCTTTCCACCTTCTTCTCCAAAAACGCTATCAAGAACTCAACCTCCACACCCTATACTCCTCAACACAATCCGGTGGCCAAAAGGGGAAACCAAACCATTCTCAAAGAGGCACAAACTTCCATGATCAACATGAACATTCCCGCCTTTCTCTGGGATGAAATTTTAATCAGCTCTTGTCTCATTCTCAATCTCCTTCCTTCCTTTAAGTCCAAAGTCTCAGCATATGAACTCTGGACCGGAACTCCTCCCAAACTTCATCTCATTTGCATCATTGGCTCCAAGGCCATTGTCCTCAATCAAGCCCACTCCACTGGCAAATTGGACAAAAAAGGCCTAGAGGGTATTTTGACTGGATTCAACATAGATCTTAACTCGTATCAAATCTATTGTCCATCCTCCAAGTCCATTGTTTGTTCCAAACATGTCAAAATTTTTGAAAATATGTCTCTTCCATCTTCTCCCTCAAATGAATACCCTAGCTCCAACTCCCTCTTTGATTTGCTTCTTACTGATGATCCTCTTCTCACTGACGTTCTAAAATCCCACTTGTCTCCTGTCTCCATCCCTAACTCCAACAATGATCCTTCATCCCCTCCCATCAAAAATCCCCTCAGAAAAAACTCACTCTCAACCATCCATTGCCTTCCCATGTTGACTCAAACTCCAAATCATCAAAGTCTGATTTGGAAAAAGACAAAACAGTCACCAAGGAAATTCTCATGCCTTCTGCTCCAACCCTACATGATTGAAACACTCTCCAAAAACCTCAACAATATGGCTTCATGGTCCGATATGTACCCAAGAACTACTACAAAGCCACTAACTGCAAAGAAAGCATAAATTGGATCAAATCCATGAAATCAGAATTGACCAGCATTGAATCCATGAAGGTGTGGGAAGGATGCTACTCACTTCCTGAAGGCAAAATGCCCTAACAATGGTCTGGGTCTAAAGAATCAAGGACAGCCCCAATGAATCTGGAGTCTCTTTCAAATCACGCTTGTGTGTTCAAGTATTCAAACAGGTGGAGTTCTTTGATTATGGCCAAACCTATGCCTCTACCGGATCAATCACGACTCTGCGAGTACTTCTGGTTTACGCTTTGAACCACAAACTCACTCTCTGGCAGATGGACATAAAATCAGCTTTTGTTCACACTCCGCTTGACAAAGACATTGTCATCAAAACCCCTCTTGGCTACAACTCCCCTTTTCCTTACCTCATGCTGAACAAAGCGCTTTATGTACTAAAGCAGGCTCCAAAAAGTTGGTACAAAACCCTCAAATCCTGTCTCCTGAACAAGGGATTCACCAATTATAGCGCCAATCTGTGTCTATACATCAGCACAACAAGGAAAATCTACGTGTTTTTCTATGTTGATGACCTCCTGATTGTTGGAAATTCTATTGAATTTCAAGACATTCTAAAGACCACGTTGAAAATTTTGCCGGATGGACCGCTTTGCAAGATCCTTGGAAACAAACTGGTCAAAACCAAGGATGGATACGGACTCCTCCAGACAAATCACATCAAGACCGTGCTCAGAGAACTTGGCCTCACTGACTGCAAACCAATCAGCACTCCATTCACTCCAAAAATCAAGCTCTCCAGCGCCTCCAATGATGAGCACAAGGAATTCCTCAAGTTTCACATCAAATTTTGATCCTCCACCAGATTTCTAAATTTGATTGCCAGCCAAATGCAACCCAATCTCTCCTACGCCATATCCAACCTCTCCCGCTTCAACAACAAACCAAGCACCCAACACTGGCTGGAATCAAAACACTCCTGGTGTTACCTCAACTCCACCAAAGAAATGGCCCTGCGCCTTCAAAACACCTCCTTTCAATATGATATAGAATTCTTTAGCGACTCCAATGGTGGAAATGATCCTGAATTGCAACAAAGTCACACTGGATATTTGATTATGCTCTATGGCTGTCCAGTCTTGTGGCACAGCAAGCTGCAAGGATTGGTATCTCTGTCATCCACCAAAGGCAAGCTCAAGGCTCTTGTTCTTGAAATGCAAGAAAAAATCTGGCTCTTGCAACTTCTCCACAAAATGAACCCCTCTGCCAATCATACCTACTGCTTGTTCATCAACAACAAAGCCTTGAACAATTTAGTTAATCAATAATCCCACCATGGTGCTCTGAAACACGTTGATACGCAGATCAAGTGGCTAAAAGAACAAGGAAACAATCACTCAATTATCACTCATCTCATTCCTTCAAGCCAAATGCATGCCGACTCCCTCACTAAGGCCGCTCTAAGATCTTCTGTAATCAATCTCACCTCCATTACCTTATCCTCTCACATCTGATCAGGGCGGTGTGTTGTCATTTCCCTTTTCTACTCTGTTTCTGTCTCCACCCTCTCATTCCTCATTTACTCTCCTCTCCTACTTTCCGCTTGTCATCATCTCCCACCACCCACCATGGTGTCACCTTCAAGTTCCTCTGAGGACACCACAACCTCTGAACTCACTCCCAGTGCGGAATCACCAAGTGGAGAGATTCAGCTCACCCGGCTCTCCCCTGACATGAAGCCCAATCCCTAACTCATCCAGTCCCCGACTCCAATGCTGACTCTTTCCTCATCTCAGCATTCTTGCTCACCCTCTCGTCCAGCCTGGTTGACTTGCCTCCTCTCACCTCCAATTCTTCCTTTCCTCGATCCATTCAATTCCACCTCCCACTTCTCATCCGACCACTCTCCCTTAATGCTCTCAACCATTCATCTCAAAATCTCAACTAGAAGCCATTCCTCTGACCACTCATCCCAATCACCCTCCACCGCTCCTTGCTCAACCCTGATCAAAAATCTCTTCAACATCACTCTCAACGGTAATCTCAGATCACTCAGGCTGATCAGAGGTGAGATATCTGTCTGTCCCTCTTATCCTTTCTCAATTTCATTCTTCTCATCCTTGTTTGCTTTCTTTTTGTCACAGATCCATTTCTTTCTTTACCATTTTCTTTACATCTTTCTTTCCTTACCCTCCTTCTAGTAGTTGCCAATTCAAAAATTAGAAAAGGTGCCCTGGGTAAGGATTACATCAAGTTTCTTTCCTTTATTGTCACACTCCTTCATCATTGTTAACTCAAACTGCTTGTTAGTTCATTGGTCTTTGCAAGTAACAATTAGTTCCCACTTGTCAGCTTATCAATATATATACATATTTTAAACATTTTTATTACATTTTGTTTTCTTATTTCTTTTTTTTTTTATTTTAATAAAAAAATAAATGGATGAATAAATAAATAAAAATAAATGAAAAATAAATTAATCCATTAAATTAAAAATATTAATATGAAAAATAAAAAAATAAAATGAAATAAATAAATAAATAAAAAATGAATTAATTGATTAAATTAAAAATATATATATATATAAAATATATATGAATAAATTTAAATAAACTGAAATGAAGAATAAATAAATAAATATATAATAAATAAATTAAATTAAAAATATAAATAAAACTATATATAAAAATATATATGAATAAAATGAAACAAAGAATTAATTTTTTTTTTTTTTGCAATTTTCCACCAAAAATGGGTCGCGAATTGAACCGCGCAACCTTTTTTTGTTGGTGAACAGGGGTTGAAAGGCTGAAAATTTAAAATTTCCCTTGGTAAAAATATAAATTAAAATAATTTTTTTTGATCAAAATTAACAGAAACACAAAAAAAATTGGTTCAATTGAAAAAAATGAAATTAAGATCAAGGGTAATGTTAAATTCACAGCTCATTGAGCTGTGTACACAACTCTGTACACAACTCTTTGAGTCGTGTACACGACTCAAATGGGCTGTGTGGCATGCTACACATCCCATTTAAGTGGTGTGGGACGCTAAACAACTAAAATCAAGTTGTATAGCCTCCACTAAATCATAAATAATAAATAATAAATTATAAATTATAAATTATAAGTTATAAATTATAAATTATAAATTATAAATTATAAATTATAAATTATAAATTATAAATTATAAATTATGAATTATAAATTATAAATTATAAATTATAAATTATAAATTATAAATTATAAATTATAAATTATAAATTATAAATTATACATCATAAATTATAAATCATAAATTATTAATTATAAATAATAAATTATATATGATAAATAAAAAATAATTAATAATAAATAATAAATAATAAATAATAAATAATGAATAATAAATAATAAATAATGAATAATAAATAATAAATAATAAATAATAAATAATAAATAATAGATAATAGATAATAAATAATAAATAATAAATAAGAAATAAAAATAATAAATAATAAATAATAAATAATAAATAATAAATAATAAATAATAAATAATAAATAATAAATAATAAATAATAAATAATAAATAATAAATAATAAATAATAAATAATAAATAATAAATAATAAATAATAAATAATAAATAATAAATAATAAATAATAAATAATAAATAATAAATAATAAATAATAAATAATAAATAATAAATAATAAATAATAAATAATAAATAATAAATAATAAATAATAAATAATAAATAATAAATAATAAATAATAAATAATGAATAATGAATAAAAAATAATAAATAATAAATAATAAATAATAAATAATAAATAATAAATAATAAATAATAAATAATAAATAATAAATAATAAATAATAAATAATAAATAATAAATAATAAATAATAAATAATAAATAATAAATAATAAATAATAAATAATAAATAATAAATAATAAATAATAAATAATAAATAATAAATAATAAATAATAAATAATAAATAATAAATAATAAGTAATAAGTAACAAATAATAAATAATAAATAATGAATAATGAATAATGAATAATGAATAATAAATAACAAATAACAAATAATAAATAATAAATAATAAATAATAAATAATAAATAATAAATAATAAATAATAAATAATAAATAATAAATAATAAATAATAAATAATAAATAATAAATAATAAATAATAAATAATAAATAATAAATAATAAATAATAAATAATAAATAATAAATAATAAATAATAAATAATAAATAATAAATAATAAATAATAAATAATAAATAATAAATAATAAATAATAAATAATAAATAATAAATAATAAATAATAAATAATAAATAATAAATAATAAATAATAAATAATAAATAATAAATAATAAATAATAAATAATAAACAATAAACAATAAATAATAAATAATAAATAATAAATAATGAATAATGAATAATAAATAATAAATAATAAATAATAAATAATAAATAATTAATAATAAATAATAAATAATAAATAATAAATAACAAATAACAAATAATAAATAATAAATAATAAATAATAAATAATAAATAATAAATAATTAATAATAAATAATAAATAATAAATAATAAATAATAAATAATGAATAATGAATAATGAATAATAAATAATGAATAATAAAAATGAATAATAAATAATAAATAGTAAATAATAAATAATAAATAATAAATAGTAAATAATAAATAATAAATAATAAATAATAAATAATAAATAATAAATAATAAATAATAAATAATAAATAATAAATAATAAATAATAAATAATAAATAATAAATAATAAATAATAAATAATAAATAATAAATAATAAATTATAAATAATAAATAATAAATAATAAATAATAAATAATAAATAATAAATAATAAATAATAAATAATAAATAATAAATAATACATAATAAATAATAAATAATAAATAATAAATAATAAATAATAAATAATAAATAATAAATAATAAATAATAAATAATAAATAATAAATAATAAATAATAAACAATAAATAATAAATAATAAATAATAAATAATAAATCATAAATAATAAATAATAAATAATAAATAATAAATAATAAATAATAAATAATAAATAATAAATCATAAATAATAAATAATAAATAATAAATAATAAATAATAAATAATAAATAATAAATAATAAATAATAAATAATAAATAATAAATAATAAATAATAAATAATAAATAATAAATAATAAATAATAAATAATAAATAATAAATAATAAATAATAAATAATAAATAATAAATAATAAATAATAAATAATAAATAATAAATAATAAATAATAAATAATAAATAATAAATAATAAATAATAAATAATAAATAATAAATAATAAATAATAAATAATAAATAATAAATAATAAATAATAAATAATAAATAATAAATAATAAATAATAAATAATAAATAATAAATAATAAATAATAAATAATAAATAATAAATAATAAATAATAAATAAATAATGAGTAATAAATAATAAATAATAAATAATAAATAATAAATAATAAATAATAAATAATAAATAATAAATAATAAATAATAAATAATAAATAATAAATAATAAATAATAAATAATAAATAATAAATAATAAATAATAAATAATAAATAATAAATAATAAATAATAAATAATAAATAATAAATAATAAATAATAAATAATAAATAATAAATAATAAATAATAAATAATAAATAATAAATAATAAATAATAAATAATAAATAATAAATAATAAATAATAAATAATAAATAATAAATAATAAATAATAAATAATAAATAATAAATAATAAATAATAAATAATAAATAATAAATAATAAATAATAAATAATAAATAATAAATAATAAATAATAAATAATAAATAATAAATAATGAATAATAAATAATAAATAATAAATAATAAATAATAAATAACAAATAACAAATAATAAATAATAAATAATAAATAATAAATAATAAATAATAAATAATAATAAATAATAATAAATAATATTAAATAATAGTAAATACTAGTAAATAATTATAAATAATAATAAATAATAAATTATATATAATAAATAATAAATTATATATAATAAATAATAAATTATATATAATATATAATAAATAATAAATAATAATAAATTATAAATTATAAATTATATGGAGTAGTGTATGAGCCCCCACGCGTTGAGGGGCCCTAAACAACTCCCACAGGACTGGAACTGTCAATTTAACATCACCCAAAGATAAAATCAAATCAAAGAAAAGAAAAGAAATGAAAATGAAAATGGATAAGCCTGAAATCAACCATTTAATTTTTTGAGAATTTTGACTCTCATAGGCCCTAAGGAATCAACTTAAAGGATGAGTGAAATGTAGAACATAATGTTCAAAAATATCATCACTTTCAAAATTTTGTTGTTTGCCTGGCCTCTGTGCTACACCTAATCTTGTCAAGTAGCTTGATCTGCTTCTTGGAAATGCCACATATAACTGAACATTGCTGAAAACTGTATCTTTAATATAAAGTCCAAAATTTGAAATTGTCTCATGTTTAAATTTTGTAATTTTCAAAAATAAGGCCAAATTTAATGGAAAATATCTGCGGATAAATTCAAATGGAAGGCTTTTTTCATCTGGTTCAGAAAATATAGGGATTCATGCAATGGCAAAAACTCTTCCTGTTGAATCACCTGTTGCTATCTTGGTCAATATAATAGTTCTTCCCAATTTTCCAAGAAAGTCCCATTTCATAAGCCAATCTTACAGTCCATATCACTAAAAATTATTGGGGAAAAAACTTTCAGCATTAATCTATGGGAAGGAAATTTTGGAAGAAATAATTTATTGAGAAACTCTTTTTGGTAAAAATTTTTTGATTCTTCTTAAACAGAGTCATTTCTTGACTAATTTCTCAATTTATTGTTTTTTTCATTCTCAGGTAGTGGATAAAGAATTCATTTATTAATTTTTCATACTGAATTATTCTTGCAGAATACTGGGGTGTATCATAGTTATCCAAACCTGCCATTTTTCAACAGGGGTTTTCAACCCAAATCCACCAATTCAAACCAGCCATCAAAAAGCAAGAAAACTCACTTAATTAACATCAAACATGTCAGAGTTACCTGAAAATAAATTTGTTTTTTCAGATAAATTAGTTAAAGGCTTTCACCACCTCAAACACACATCAGTCCATGTCATATACCCCTTGTTTCCAAAACCACTTCCTTCCACCTCCGTTCTCATTGGAAAAAATCTACCTACAACCTCATTGGAAAAATCTGATTGATCACTCTCATCACTTTATTGCTCTCAAAAATTCATCACTCTCATCAATTGATCACTCTCATCAATTTTTTTCCCTTGTCATTTGATCACTCTCATCACTTTATTTCTCTTGTCACTTCATCACTCTAATCACTTCTACCTGTGACCTCATGGGAAAAATTCTACCTCCAACCTCATTGGAAAAAATTACTTTATCTCTCTTGTAACTTCATCACTCTCATCACTTTATTTCTCTCATCTCTTCATTTCTATCCTCATTGCTTCATCTCTCATCCCATTATTGCTCTCCTCATCACCTCATCAGTCTAATCATTTCATTTCTCTTACTCTTTGCAAATGGCCCCTCAGTGAATCTCCCCCTGTACGTCTAAAAAAAATCAAATACACCAAAGAAAAAATCCCCAAGGAACTCTAAAAAAAAGATCCTTTCCCATAAGCTTCTAAAGGCTCAAGTCAGCTCAAGAGAGCTGATCAGATCATCTTGGTAAATTTGCTAAAAATTCCCTCCAACTATGATTCTTGCTTTGGATCCAATAATGAAACACAAGTTGGCCAAAATCCATGCTCTAAGTTAAATGGTTATCTCCTGATGGCCAATGAACTGAAGAATAAAACAAAATTTAGGCTGGATATTTCATCCAAACAGATGAGGGATAATTTTGAGTTATTGAGACAAGTACAAAAAGACCCACTCAATGTCAATGTGCACTGGATTTGGTATCACAGACTCCAATAAAGCCAAGGGAATCAAGTTGATGTTAGATAAGTTCAACTCAATTTTCCCTTTTTATATTCAAATGGAAAAAATATTTGGAAAAAAGGCCATCATGACCCCGTTAGCTGGTTTGGAAAATCAACAATCAATTTCAGGTGATGCTGAGGACTTGGTTATGGATTCTCAGCCTAGCAATGATGATCCCAATTAAACCTTTGAGTTTCCCCAATCTACCACCAAGGTGGATATTCCAAAAAAATAAGTGTCAGCTTGCTACTATTGCAGAGCAAGCTGCAAAAGTGACAGAAATAACATAATAATTATAATAATACAATTAACCTAAGAAGAAGTTGGAAAACCATAAATATTAGTAAAGAAATGGATTCTCCACCAAAAAGTAGGTAGGGTCACTTACTGACCCCACCCTTGAAATCCAACTCCTTATATTTATAAATAATTAAAGAAAAGAAAGACCAATATGCCACGGCACTAACATTGAGCTTTTTGGCCAATTAAATATTTCACACATATTGTCACGTATAGGTTTCACACCTAAAATTCAGTCAGAATTGAGGTGTTGTGTATATTTTAGGAGTTACGGACGGAAATGTGTTTTGTCACAATTCCCGCATGCAGCCGCGGCAGCCAATGCACCCGCGCGCGGCTGAGATACAGCCCTGTCACTCTGTCAAGGTTGTGTATGCAGCCCTGGATGCAGCCGCGGGACTACGGGTTGACAAAGTGACAGGCGGCCTGAGAAACTGAGGTACTGCGTAAACATGCTACAACCCACACAGGAACATTCTACATATATAATAAATGTTCCCATGGATAGTAGATAGTCTAAAAGTACAAAATATTATATAAAAATACTTAAATAACCCTTAAAGGTATTTTTTATTAAATATAAGTCAAATTACCAAGAATGTCAAAAATAAGACAATGACAACTTCTAAAAATATATTAAAATACTTTAATATACTATTATGAGAATTTCTAGACATCAGTTTTTTTTGTGACATACTAAGAAAATCAATGATTTAGAAATATTACATGAATTTCCATTACTTATATTTTTAAGTAATTATTTTAGTAAATCAACTGAAAATCAAAAATAAGGAGTAAAATCAATATCATGACTTTACTCCAATTATTCAATACATAATGAGAACTCACCTGACATCAGAATGTCCGTAGGAATGTCTATTAGAATGATTATCAACTTACTGGGAACATTTACTAAGGATAATTAATTAAATAATACATAAACAGGACAGATTAGTGTTATTCGCACGTCATAATATCAATTATAAAGTAGAATAATTCCCATAAACTGAGGAATTAGATACTACCCGTGCTACAGCACCACAAACATGTGACAGGCTACCCCTGGTTACCCTGCTTGCCTTATTGTCCATGCCTTTGAGCCCCTGTACCCCTCAGAAGGATAATATTGGGACTCCAAAAGCTATAAATAAAGAGCTCTTTTGAGGATATTGATTGGCAGAGACCAAGTTATATT
The DNA here is from genome assembly GCA_025617555.3 of Puccinia polysora. Classification (NCBI taxonomy): domain Eukaryota; kingdom Fungi; phylum Basidiomycota; class Pucciniomycetes; order Pucciniales; family Pucciniaceae; genus Puccinia; species Puccinia polysora. The sequence continues at coordinate 50,088,672 of CM062626.1, forward strand.
TATACCCAGAAAACTTTCTAAGGTAATCAAGTACTTATAAGAGATAAGTAAGTGATTTATTGCTTAGTCTGATTAATAATATCTGTCCTCAACCTCTTTATATCAATTAAAACTGCTGAACAACCTTATAACCCCAGTATACAGGTTTAACCCATCAGTGCATGTCCCAAAAAGATACCCAAAGGATTTCATAATATACCAGTGAGTTTTATTATCCTTTCTCTGTCGTGGCAGCTTGGTTACAAAGCCCTGCCACTACACCGTGTATTTTATATACATATTATCTTTGGGAAAAATATCCTTTAAACTAAAGAGCCCAAAGTAACCAGGACTACATGTTTTCATACTGAAATCCCTGAAGAGAGGTGTTAAAGATCCTCAATATAATTGTGGCCCCTTTATGAAAATATTTAATGATCAATTTATTTATATTGATTTAAAAAAATAAACCATAACCAAACCAATTAACCTTGCAATAAGCTTAATCCAAATATTTAATGGATTTTTGCTGCATTTATTAAATGATATATTTATTATTTATTATATAACCTCTGGTTGCTAAAGGATAGCAAGGTTCTTGGCATTCAGGAGACTGACAATTGGGGGTCTGGCCAGGAAATATTCCATTTTATTATATTTAAGACCTTGGACCAGACATTTCATGTAAAATTAAATCAAAGATAAATTTATCTGACTTTATAACTGTGATTTATCATTAAACTCTTTTGCAGTGGATTTAAAAATCAATGCAGGATTAATAATCTATAATTTAAATCTCTTAAAGATAAGAAAAGAAGAATATATTAAAAATTATAAACCTACTGGTTGGAAATATTTAACTCAAGCTGAGAAACTTAATATTTCTTCTGCACGTTAACACTTAGATAAACTCCTTGAACAAGAAGATCTTGAGAGGCGTATCAACTTCCAGGCCCTATTAAGGAAACATAAAGCTTGGAAGAAATACCGTATAAATTAATTTTTGAAATATAAAAGTAAGTATACAAATTGTATTACCATATAATTTTTTAAATAATATTAATATATTTTATTGACCAATAAAATAACCTTTTTTACATCAGTGAACCCTCCTGTACCAGAAACCACCGCCACTGAAGTTGATTTATTGGATCAAGAAGTCCCAGATATCTCTGGAAACCCTGAAAATATTGATTGGGCAGGTGAAGACCTCATTGGAACACACTAAGAACCCGTAGGATTACCTACTAATGATCAATTTAATACCAATAAAGTCTTGGTACCTTTGAACATCAACTTAAGTGATTTTTGAATAAAACGTATTTTTATGGGTTTTTTCTGTAAAATACTTATAAAAATTTTATTCAAATATGAATAGACATAACACAAGAACCTCCGGGAGAATGTCCTCCTATGGATCTTTACCAGGAGCTCCTAGTAACCGTGAGAACACCAATAATGACAACCATGAGGGGAATGGAACCAATGAATCAAATTTTGATGGACAAGGAACAGCACCAAGTAATTCTGCCCTCCCCCAACCTAGAGCTGGAGAATGTAGTAGAATCAAGCCAACATCCATTACAAGAAGATTCCCTGCATCCACCCCAGCAGAATCTGGCCAAGGAAGCCAGGATCAAAGACTTAGTCAGAGAGAAAGTGAAATATTGGGAAGAGTTCAAAGAAGCCCAAGCCAAAGAGTGTTATAATTATGGCCAGCAATTAGCTTAAGCAAATGAGAAGTATTTAAAGAAAAAGAAATGCTGGACACCTTGTGTCAATAATTGCTTGATGGGCTGTCACAATGGGGCAATACGTTGGATGATATTGTTGATGAATTCAATTGGATGATGAATGGATGATGGAAAACAGCAGGGAGAAGAGCTCCTTAAGTAAAAAAGAATGGCCTCTTGTGAGCCCATGAAACAAGCCAAAAGGCAAATTTTCCGCCCCAAAAGAACTCTACAGGCTCTACAGGCCTTGTTACGTGGTTTTGACTACATCAGCCCACATGCCATCAGTTCCTGTACCCTTACAACCAGCCTATTCCAGTTGTTTCCGGTGTTTCCACATTAATGGGGCTGAACCAGCCTCTTAACTGTTCAAAACCCTGGCTGGTTGTCTATTAAAACTGACCTGCTACCTCAGATGCTGGCTGTTTGCCTCATCAAACCAGCCCCTGGCCATGCACATGGCCAAGAGGGACCAAGGACACACCTGGGTCCGGTCTCAGACACACTTGGGGGGGGGGGGGGGTGTGACCAGCAGACATGCTGTCCCCCCCCCCTCTTTCTCACAGGTCCCTGGAGGGGGCGGTCAAATCCCCCTACTAGGGGCCCTGGGGGTCAATACCCCCAGGGCGTTGCTACGGTAAGTGGGCTGGGGGGTGGTCAGGTCCCCTCCAGCCCGTTGCTCCTCCCCCTTGGTAAAGGGGGGGGGGAGAGCGCCCCTTTGTTGGTGGGGGGGTGGTCAATTCCCCCCCACCGCCGGTTGCATCAATGCAACCAGCCTAGCCGCCACCTTTTGTGGGGGGGGTGATCAAGTCCCCCCCTCCATGACCTGTTGCTCCTTGCAACCGGTTTCAGGCTGGTTCAACCCAGCCAGCCTTCACCTCCCCCCTTGCAATGGGGAGCAAGGGGAGGAAGAGGAGCTGGGGCCAACGGCCCCAGCCCCGCGGCTCCAACAACCGGCCACCACCCCGCGCGGCAGCGGCGCTGCCCCCTACAACCGCCCAGGGCAGGCCTTTGGGCCCCACAAACGGGCTGTAGGCAAAAACAGCGGCCCTGAGTGGGCCGCAACATGAGCAACGGCCCCAACCGGGCTGCAACACAGGCGGCAGCCCCAATGGGCCGCCCCAAGCCGAAAAACTGAGTAAAACATACTTTGGCAGGCCAGCCCGTCTGGCCAAGTATGTCCAAAATAAACCTTGTGCCCAATTATGCCCATACAAGCCCATCTGGCTGTATTTGACCATATACCTCACCGGGCCTGTTAGGGCCCATGTACCAATAGGCCTGTTTCACGCGTTTTGAGGCCAGTTTCCCCAAATCAGTGACATCCACACAGGCCTGTATGGTCTGTGTGAGTGTCCAATGGGCAGGAGATGCCCATTTGTGCATCCCATTTGGATTAAACTTATATGTAGCACAGGCTTAAGTGCATACGTATATTAACAAAGAGGACATGGTATCTATGAAAAGGATAATCCCCCAGGCAAAAGCTACCCAGATAGCTCTTCAGAAAATGATTCCAAGGAAAGAGGTAGAATCCTACATAGAAAAATGGAATCCTTGGGATCAATTAGCCCAACTAAAAGGCAAAGGATCAGGAAAAAAGAGATCCTCTTCCCATCCAAAGCCAAAGGGAAAGAAAGATTGGGATCAGATAATATCCCTAGCTCAAAAATGGAAAAAGGTTTACAACAATCATCCTCCAATTCTGAGCCCAAACAAACCTCTGATGTGTAAAATTTAAAAAGAGCTTGGGCTCTAATGAGATGAAAGGATTAAAGAATGAGTGAAAGGGGCTTGTAACATCAAGCGTAACAGACCTGAGCTCAGGAGGAAAAGGACACTCCGGTTGATGTGTTGGCTGAACAGATGATGAATTCAACTTGATAGCACTGGTGTTTATATAGAGCAAATACACAATAGGCTGAAAAGTGGTTGAGTACAAAATGAATAAGGTAAAATTAGCATAAGCAGTTTAAGTGACATGGTAAGTGAAATGCTATGACTAAAGAGTCTGATAGCCATGACTAAACAGTCTGATAATCACAATACTACAACACAGCCAAGTTACATTTTACCTGTTGTTTGAGTAATTGAAGGTTAAAAATAATAAGATCAAATCAATCCAATCAATGATAATTCAAACTCCAGTGAAAGTCACATATATATAAACTCAAATTCTAACATGATGTAATTACTTCCTTTTCTAATGATATGCTTCATAATTTCAAAATTGTTTGTGAAAATTTGGATGGTGTTTATACCCAAATGGATAAATTAACCTCAGTAGTAGCCAAATTTATTAATAACCAAACAAAGATGGTAGGAATGGAAGAGATCAAAGAACACACAGAACAGTTATTGGAGACAATTAATCAAGGTAGGATCAGACAGACTCAAACAATTGAGAATATGTTATCAGGAATCCAAGAAGAATTTATTATGTCTTTCCAACCCTTAAAAGAATAATTGTTAACCACTACTAATAGCTCCATTCTATCCCTTAGTGAAAAACTGGATCTGCTTAATAATAAAGTGGACCTGCAACTTAATCTGATCAAAAATGATCTTAGAGACTTAAAAGTCTGTCTGACCAACCCCTTGGGGAGTACCACAGAGGAACCAAAACCTCCCAGACAAACAACTACTCCTTATGAACCACCCTTACTAGGAATGCATAGGACTGACACCTTTGGGCCTAGTCCTACCCCTGAGATGGAGCAAGCCCTCAAACTTTTACCCCCTATTTCTGAATGGCCCAAGTTCTCCAGTGAAGGAAAATACAATCATATAAATTTTGTTAAATTTATTGACTACACTATTAACTCTTATGACTTACCAAAAGCTATAGCTGTAGTCAGGGTGCCCAGACTATTTGAAGGAGTAGCTTTGGACTGGTTTATCATTAAAAGAGAATAAGTAGGATCCTTACCATGGAATTATTGGAAAATTCTGATTAAAGAACAATTTGGTTCTAGAATGTGGAAAAGAAAAATGATGAAAAATTTTGAAAATTCCTCATTTGACCCCTCCAAGGATAAGCCTCACAAATGGTGCTTTGAACAGAAGAAAAGACTAGATTGCTTCTATCCAGATGCTGATAAAGAGGAAGTAAATGAAAGACTCCTCAACCTGTTTCCTGGAAATCTTAACCATAGTGTAAGATGCAGGATGAGTATGGATGCTGACTAGCCAACTCTAATAAATGTGCTAGAAGAAGTCATAGACATGAATGGGTTAGACAAGAAAGTTCCTTCTAACCCAAAGAGAACTACAACATTAAAAAAACCAGATAACAACCTCCTCTGATGAATACCTCTGATAATAAGAAACCTAATGAGAATAGGGATAAAGAGAGGATGCCTGGAACTTTTTGGAATTGTAACAAGACAGGGCATATGAGACAATACTGCCCATTACCAAAAAGAAAGATAGCAGTCTTGGAAGGAGAGCAGGAGGTTGAAGGGAATCAGAACTATGAAGATATAGCTGATAATGAAGGATCTCTTTCTGAATGTGAATTGATCCTGACCAACCCTGTTGATGTTATAAAAGGAGATATAGGCACTTCTGTAGAGATCAATAACATCCATGGGGATTCTAGTTTGCCCCAACAATGGGATCCTACCATAATCCATAATTCCTAGACATATTATGGATGTTAAACCATTAACAGTTAAACCTATGAGTGGGAAAATATAGAACACTTGTCAAACTTGCTATGCAACCGGATTGTATAAAGACAGACCTATAAGGTTATTACTGGATAGTGGAGCTTTCTGCTCATGTGTCTGTGATGAATTCTTAAACAAATGGGAACCCAATTGGAAAGAACACCTTCTGCCCATCCCAAAAGCCAAGTTTAGCTCTTGCAACTCTACCATGAATGCTATTGGAGTATAGACTGCTCCTATAATACTACCCCATACTAAAGGATCTTTGAGAATACAAGTGGAATTTGTAGTATTGCTCAACGGGATATGTGAATACCCGATACTAGGTAATGATGCCTTATGTCTATATGGTATAGATGTGTTCCAGAGTAAAGGGAGATACTTCACAGTGGGTGGTAATTGGGAAAAGAAGTTTAAGATATGCACCATTCAATCTAACTTCCCCTCCTCTACTTATCAAAAGCATTTAGAAGACTTTGACCAAGAATACTTCTCTCAAGCAGCTCTGAATATGAAACTTTCTGAGAAACAGAAGAAAGATATATTGAAAGTCTGCTTTGAGAACCAAAATGCTTTTTGTACTAAAGATCATCCCATTGGTGATATTAAAGGACATGATATTGTATTAAAATTGACCATTAAGCCTCCTTATCCTCCAAACGTAAGAAGACCAGCCTATCCCTCTATTCCTAAGTCTAGAAAACCTCTTGAGGAACATATCCAAGAACTGATAGACTTACAAGTATTAAGGAAAGCAGGGCACAATGAGCAGGTAGATGTGACCACACCTGTAATCATAGCTTGGCATAATGAAAATTCAAGAATGGTAGGAGACTTCAGAATGCTCAATAATTATACTCAGCCAGATTATTATCCTATACCCTGGATTGATCATGCTCTGCATAACTTGTCCAAGGCCAAGTATGTCACTACTATGGATGTGCTTAAATGTTTCCACCAGATACCTATAGGCCCTGAAAGCAGGAAGTTTATGAGAATAATCTGTCATTTGGGAATATATGAATATCTTAGGATGCCCCATCACACTTCCAGAGAACAATGGATACAGTTCTAGGCACATACATCAGACAAGGATGAATGATGGTATATATAGATGATGTTTTCATATACTCTGATGATTGGGATACTCATATAAACCAAGTAAGATTAGTAATCCAGACAATCTCCAGAGCAGGATTGAAGGTATCCATGAAGAAATGCAACTTTGACTACGGAGAATTGAAAGCCTTAGGACATATAGTCTCTGGTCTAACTCTAGCTGCTGATAAAAATAAGATGGCTGCTGTCATGAATAGACCCATGCCTCAAAACAAAACAGAGTTACTGTCTTTCATTAGTTTTTGCAGTTACTACAGAAAATACATACCAAAGTTTGCTATGCTAACTAAGATTCTTTATGAAGTATGCAACAACAACAACAATCTATTTGAAATGACACACGAGAGATTGAAAAACTATGAGGAACTAAAAATAGCTATGAACTCTACTCCTTTACTCATGCAACCAGATTACTCCAAGCCCTTCAAAATGTACATTAACGCCTGTATGGAAGGTTTAGGAGCTGCTCTACATCAAGAAAGGATAGAAGAAGACAGACCAGTAGAGAAACCAGTACTCTTCATATCTAGACAGATCAAAGATACAGAAAAGAGATATGGAGCCAGTCAGTTGGAATGTTTGGCTCTATTATGGGCTTTAGAAAAGCTACACTGTTACTTAGAAGGCACCACTTTTCAAGTGATCACAGACTGTAATTCTATAAGAACTCTTATGAACATGAAAACCCCCAGAAGACATATGCTCATGTGGCAAATTGCTATACAACAGTATAGAGGTCAGATGACTATAGTGCATAAAGCTGGAGCTAAACATCATAATTCTGATAGTCTAAGTAGGAATGCTTTGCCTAATGACTCTAACAATCCATAATATGACCCTGAAGATCAAGATATCTTTCCTATCCTGAACATCAATCTTTTTGCATTAAATGCTCCAATAATGGGGGTCCACTTATGTTAATTAGATACTGCTTTCTTCAACCTAGTAAGGGACAACTACTCTCCTGAAATCAAGCTGCTGATTACCATTATGGAATTTTAATCCCCAGAAGCAGCTCTGGTAAATAGTCTACCTGCTTCATTAATTAAACCCTATAAAGCAGGAAGGTTTACCTTTTGGGATGGTCTCCTTTACTACAGAAACCAACATTCCAGTGTATTAGTACTAAGCAACAAAGAACATATACAACATATACTCCAGGAATTCCATGACAACTGTTCATCAGGGCATCTATCCACAGAAAGAACCTTGGAAAAAGTAAAACAAACTGCTTGGTGGATAGACTGGAAAGAAATCACTACTGAATATACTACTAGCTGTGAAACCTGCCAGAAATCTAATAAAACTACTGGAAAAAGGTTTGGACTCTTACAGAAGATATCTGAACCTACAACCAGATGGGAAATCATCAATATGGATTTTGTCACCGGCCTCCCCCCTGGAGGTACTCATTCATATAACTCTGTCCTAGTTATAGTTGACAGATATTCCAAAAAGGCAAAATTCTTACCTAACCACAAATGATATAGTTCTATGGATGTAGCTTTACTATTCTGGAACAGGATCATAGCTGATGTTAGTATACCCAAGATTATAATCAGTGACATAGACCCCAAATTTACCTCTGAGTTTTGGAGGAATCTACATGATATACTGGGTACTAATCTAGCATTTTCTACAGCATACCATCCCCAAACTGATGGATTAGCTGAAAGAATGATACAGACCCTAGAAGATATTTTAAGGAGGTTCTGTAGCTTTGGTTGAGAATACAAAAACTCAGATGGTTATTGCCATGATTGGGTAAGCCTACTCCTAGCCCTAGAAATGGCTTATAACAGCAGTAAACATTCTAACACCAAAGAAGCTCCTTACATACTAGAAAGAGGATGGATTACAAAACTCCCTAGGAATAACTTGAACTATAACTTAGCCACTATTCATCCAACAGCTCTTGACTTCAAGAGAATGATAGATCTGGAAAATGATCATGCTCAAAAGTGTGTAGAAGAAGCAGTAGAATACAAAAAACAAAGATGGGACAAATCACATAGAGAACCTGACTTTAAAATAGGAGATCAGATTTTGATATCCACTACCAACTTCAACAATCTAGCAGGTAACAGAAAGCTGAAACCAGCCTTTGTTGGACCATTTGTTATCAAAAAAATGCATGGCAAAAATGCTGTGGATGTAATCTTGAGTAAAGAATTATCAAGAAAACACCCAGTATTTTCTGTTAGCCTAGTCAAACACTTTCAACCAAGAGAAGGTAGCAACCTCCCTCCAACAATAATCCCAATAGAAACTGACCCTGTGAAAGAAAAAGGGAAAGTCAGAAGGATATTGAGAGACAAGAAAGAGAGAGTACAAGGAAAAGATGTTAGACTATACTTAGTAAGATACAAAGGAGAATGTGCAAACAAAGATGAATGGTTACCAGATAATAACATACCTGATGAACCAATACATCTCAGAAACTACAGGGCCAGCAAAAGGAACTGCAACACACATGAAGTTAATTTTCTCCCAACATGCCCCAGATTTGTTTCAGATATGGCCATATCTTGGAGTGGTGGAATGTCAGCTTGCTACTATTGCAGAGCAAGCTGCAAAAGTAACAGAAATGACATAAAATAATAATAATACAATTAACCTCAGAAGGAGTGGGAAAACCTAAATATGAATACAGAAATGGATTCTCCACCCAAAATTAGCTAGGGTCACTCACTGACCCCACCCTTGAAATCCAACTCCTTATATTTTTAAATAATTAAGGAAAAGAAAGACCAATATGCCATGGCACCACCATTGAGATTTTTTTCCAATTGAATATTTCACACGCATTTTCACGTATAGGTTTCACACCTAAAATTCAGTCAGAATTGAGGTGTTGTGTATATTTTAGGAGTTACGGACGGAAATGTGTTTTGTCACAATTCCCGCACGCAGCCACGGCAGCCAATGCACCCGTGCGCAGCTGAGATACAGCCCTGTCACTCTATCAAGGTTGTGTATGCAGCCCTGGGCCTCTGAAAAATACGCAGCCGCAGGACTACGGGTTGAAAAAGTGACAGGTGGCCTGAGAAACTTAGGTACCGCATAAACATGCTACAACCCACACGCAAACATTCTACATATGTAATAAATGATCCCGTGGATAGTAGATAGTCTAAAAGTACATAATATTATTTAAAAATACTTAAATAACCCTTATACATATTATTTATTGAATATAATTCAAAGTACCAAGAATGTCAAAAATAAGACAATGACAACTTCTAAAAATATATTAAAATACTTTAATATACTATTATGAGAATTTCTAGACATCAGTATTTTTTTGTGACATACTAAGAAAACTAATGATGTAAAAATATTGCATAAATTCCCATTAATTATATTTTTAAGTAATTATTTTAGTAATCAAAAATAAGGAGTAAAATCACTATCATGACTTTACTCCAATTATTTAATACATAATGAGAACTCACCTGACATCAGAATGTCCGTAGGAATGTCTATTAGAATAATTATTAACTTACTGGGAACATTTACTAAGGATAATTAATTAAATAATACATAAACAGGAAAGATTAGTGTTATTCACACGTCCTAATATCAATTATAAAGTAGAATAATTCCCATAAACTGAGGAATTAGATGCTACCCGTGCTAGAGCACCACAAACATGTGACAGGCTACCACTGGTTACCCTGCTAGCCTTAGTGTCCATCCCTTTGAGCCCCTGTACCCCTCAGAAGGATAATATTGGGACTCCAAAAGCTATAAATAAAGAGCTCTTTTGAGGATATTGATTGGCAGAGACCAAGTTATATTTATATCCAGAAACCGTGCCAAGGTAATCAAGTACTTATAAGAGACAAGTAAGTGATTTATGGCTTAGTCTGATTAATAATTTCTGTCCTCAACCTCTTTATATCAATTAAAACTGCTGAACAACCTTATAACCCCAGTATACAGGTTTAACCCATCAGCGCACGTCCCAAACAGATGCACAAAGAATTTAATAATATACCAGTGAGTTTTATTATCCTTTCTCTGTCGTGGCAGCTTGGTTACAAAGCCCTGCCACTACACCTTGTGTTTTATATACATATTATGTTTGGGAAAAATATCCTTTAAACTAAAGAGCCCAAAGTAACCAGGATTATGTGTTTTCATACTGAAATCCCTGAAGAGAGGTGTTAAAGATCCCCAATATAATTTTTTCCCCTTTATGAAAATATTTAATAATCAATTTATTTATATTGATTTAAAACAATAAACCATAACCAAACCAATTAACCTTGCAATGAGCTTAATCCAAATATTTTACAGATTTTTGCTGCATTTATTAAATAATATATTTATTATTTATTCTATCACCTCTGGTAGCTAAAGGATACAAAGGGTCTTGGCATCAAGGAGGCTGACAATAAGCTCCAATCATGTATACATTGGCATTGATGAAGGATTAAAAGCCTTCCTTGGACCCCTCATTTACTTCTTTGGATTTCTCTCTTCCTGGGTTGGAAGAACTTGAGCACTAGGAAAATGGGGAGAAAGATATTCCATTGTTTCCATTAAAATCAAAATCTGTTCAAGTATGGAAGCAATTTCTTGTATTTTCTGGTTAATCCTGACTGATTCAGATAATAAAAAAACAGGCTCATCCTAATCTGAATGGCCAAAACCTCAAGCCAATGGGGCCTCCCACATCACCTTTGAATAATTTTGATGAAATTCAGACAAAAACATCCTATTCCAAGGGAAATAAAAAGGCCTCCAATTCAATAAACAACAACCCCAAAATTCATCAAAAGAGGAGGAACACTTCCAATTTTTTGTGCTTTGAAGATATCATGGAGAATCAAGATTCAAGTAAGTGCATTTATTGAATATCCTTGCTTTAAAAATCAAGATCATTGATATTCCCCTCCAAAAATCAGTGAAATCACAAATTGAATCTGAAAAACTTAAATTTTTAAAGGAAAAGTGGGATTATCTAATGGCTATTTATTGTGACAAGCAGAAAGCCAAGAGTTTGGCTCATCAACAAAAATTGGATGCTGAGTGGAAATTGAAACAGGCTGAGTGGGATTTTCAAACATTTTGAAGTTGAAGTAGATTTCTCCAGTTGAGAGTATTGAAAGAGGCTGAGGAGGAATCTTATGACGCCAAGAGGAGCCAATCTGGGGAGACAAGGAAGGCACTCTGGTTCAAGGTAATTAAGAACAGATGATGTCAATTGAATTGATCAGGCATCAATATATATAGAATAATTACAGGATTGCTGACAAGTGGTTGGCAAGGTGAATGGAAGAAATAGTTGTAATAAGCATAAGTGTGACACATAAGATATCACAATATAAAGAAAATTGATAGACACTTATGGCAGTACAGTTTCACTCAAGATTTAGGCAACACAAAGATCAGGAAAAAATTCTAACAAAAAAGAGGAAAACAAGAAGTATTGACTGGAAGAGCAACTGGAAAAGGAGAGGAAAAAACTTGCAATGGGAAAAAAAGATTGGTTATTGGTAGCCATGGCATGTATTGGTTGTAGTAGAATTTTTGAGGAAATACAGCAGACTACTCAATTTCTGGGCTTTTAAATATATTTACTTGGATGAAAGTTTTAAAAAGAAAAACACAAAAATAATTTTTGTTTACAAAAATGTTTGAGACTATTTTTAACTCCACCAATAAACAAATCTTTTTTATGTTTGTTTGAATTTTTTTTTCTTGAGTATATTTTTCCACTGTTCAAGTCCTTGCAATTGTTCTGAGTTTTGTTTGTTGATTTGCATAGACAGGGCCATTTTTGTCAGGGTGGTAGTGTCCACAGCAGGAAATGCACAGTGCTTGTACTTGTTTGCTGCCCAAACCATTTTAACAACACCTTTATGTTTGAAATCAATCCCAAAAACCAAGTCAGGAAACAAAAATTGGCTTTTGGGTAATTGATATTCATCCTTGTTGTCAATAATCTGTCCATTTGATTTGTTGGTTTGAACCACCAGTAAAATAGAATAGGAAGAGACGTGACCTCTTTCAATATGGGGAGGTTTGTAAAAGCAATTGGATGTGAAAATAATATAGGTAGAACAGTAAAAAGGATTGAGGCGTGATCCAAATTCCAAAGAAGAGCAGGAGGGTATATTCTTTTCCATCATTGAATCATGGTTTGATTCAAAGGCAATTCTGGCTAATTTTTGAAAAATTTGGCCTAAAATTTGAGAGACATTGTCAGAATTAAGTTTCAGAAAATTAAATTATTGAATGTAAGATTGAATGGCTTCTTTCGTCTAATATCCTCCAAATAATTCAGAAGGGTGAATCAATTTTTGCCATCCAATTGCCCCAATTTTTCCACCCCAAGATCTTGAGGGACCAACAGTGTGGAAATTTTTTTTTGATTGGTGAAGGAAAGTTTTCACAAATTTGATTTCATTCTTATCTTGTTTTGAGATTTTATTAAAAGGGAAAAACTCAATTCTTGCAACCAGAGACTCATGATTGTATCAATCATGAATGATTATTTTTTCAGAGGTGAATAAATGGAAATTTTTGATCTTCTTTTTGGACTGTTCAAACTCTCCAGGGGAGGGTTTTTGACTGTTCTTTTTTTTGGAAACAATGAGGGGATACAGACCAAAAGGACTTATTTTTAGCATAGACCACACAACCTTTTCATTGATCCTTTCCTTGGCTACTTCCAATGAGATTTCAGAATCCCTCATTTGAGCCCTCCTTGTCTGGCAAGCCCTTTTTTTCCCACCTCTCTGAATTTTTTTCAAACCATCTCCTCCCAACCATATACTTTGATTGGGGTGAGGTTAAGAAGGTATTCAATTTGTTGTATGAAATTTTGAGTTTGGTGGGAGAAGAATCAAAATTCCATAAAAGGAGTGGGTTTAAAAAGAAAAAGGGGTCAAAGAGTGTGTTTCATTGAATATAATCAACAAAAAAAAAATCCAAAAAATACATCATTATTCATGTTATAATCCAGGTAGATAATCAAAAAACATGGGAAAAAATGAAAAATACTGGTCAATTATCCTACCAAAAAAAATAGGTCAGTCCCATTTTTTAATCATCAGTTTCATAGAACAAAGAGGAGGAGGAGGGGGTGGGGGGAAAATGAATTGGTTGGTCAAAAGGAGGAGGAGGGGGGGGGCAGGGGGGAAATCAATAAATCTTTCAACAGGAGCAGGATAAGGAGGAGGAGGGGGGGGACAATTGATCAAATTTTGATTGATAAGGCAATGGATTAGCAATCAATTTCTAACAATCAATCACTTGATTAAAAATCAGTCAGTAGACAGGAGGAGGAGGAGGAGGAGGAGGAGGAGGAGGAGGAGGAGGAGGAGGAGGAGGAGGAGGAGGAGAAGGAGAAGGAGGAGGAGGGAAATGAGGACATATTGAGGGGGGGGAATGGATCAAATTAAAATAGGTATGAGTGAGTTTTGGGGGTTTACCTGGACAGGATGGATCAATAAATAAATCAGTTCCAAAATGAATGGAGGAGGAGTAGCAGGAGGAGAAGCAGCAGGATGAGGATGAGGAGAAGGGGGGACTTACTGGGATTATTGGGTGATGAATTGGGAGCAGAAACAGATGGAGGAGGAGGAAGAGGACTGGGGGGGAGATTTGAGTTGAACATGGATGGTGAGATGGAGGTGGTGGGTGAGGTGGTTTGTTGAGAAGGAGGAAGAAAATTACTGTCATGTTATTTTTTAAATATTCCAAAACTGAATTTTAATCATCAAACTGAGCAAGTTTGAGGGGTAGAACTTTCTCTATCATTGCAAAAGATGAGGGACAAGATGAGACAGGGATGACTTGAGGAGGATCAGGAACATTGTCTTAAAATATTTTGTCCCATTGTTCTTTGATGTTGGCCCAAGTTTTTGTGAAGGATTAAACAACTGATAATCCAGTTGATAAGGACCTTCATTTATTTGGGATTTTGGAGCTGGTTTTGCATTTGACTCAAGCTGGCCCATCTTCCTTTCAAAACAACCATTGCATCTTCAATCTAAACATTTGATTGAGAAAGATGATATTTGAAATTGGTTTCTTCTAGATAATTTGAAGAAACATTAAAATAATCTGGAACAAGATATTTTCCCCTAGCATAAGCTGAATTAGACAGAAGTTATTGATCTTGGTACAAGTAGTTCTCTGGTTGTTGGGAAATCTGCATCCAATTGAAAAAATAGGAATCATGACAAGAACCTGGGAGGACAGAATGGAGGGATATGAACTTCTTGTTTCATCACAAACAATTTTTAGTACCAGGGGGTATCTAAAAAAACAGATAAAACATATTTTTTTCAGTGTTTTATAAAAGGTTTTATCAAATAATTTGAGAATGAAATGAATCAATTGCTTTTTTTTCAATTAAAAAAGTAGTTTCAATATAGCTTGGGTTTTTTCCCAAGGGGAGAGTGGTTCCATCAACAAACCCAACGCAACTGGGAAATCCTTCAGTCTCCATTAATTTGGATATCTCCTTCTTTTTGTTTTTGGTTGGCCAACAAAGGAATGAGAAATGGAAAGGTAGGATATCAATCATGAATCTTTTGGTGTATGAGTAAATGGTTACATAACCAACTGATAATATACTTTCTAATTGATGAATTGCTGCCCCATTTCCATTTTATCCCAATCTAAAAAGATCAAAAGCCAGTCGGATAGCTGGATTGCATTGAGGATTCCAAGAATTTTTCTGAAAGATTTAGTGGTCTTCAATCATCTCCAAAAGTTTCATGAATGAAGGAAAAAAAATGGAATAGTTTCTGGAAGCTTAACTTGGGGAGCAGATGGAGCTTTTGCCTTACATACATAGGTTTTTAGAGTGTCTTTATTCTTGGAACCATGTATTGCTTTTCCAATAAAGAATTCAAAGCTAACCAAGTCTATTACAAATCAGAGTCTGAATCAGAGTCAAATAATAAAAAAAGTTCAGTCAGCTTTTTTGCTTTTTCCAACTTGCTGCCAGGAAGTTTGATTAAACATTTTGAGAAAGATGGTGATGTGATTTGGGGTTATGAGATGATTATGGGATGTGTGTGAATCAATGGAGATCCAATTTTCTGTATATTTTAAGCAACAGAGATGAGATTTGTTTGAAAAGATGGAGATGGGATTGGTATGGATTTTCTGAGGTGGAGGTGTTGATGGGTGTTTTTCATGCAATGGATGTTGGATGGATGATGATGCATAAATTTTGGATTTTATTCTTTAAATATTCCATTTTGATGAAGCACACCATTTGGGAATACACTATTTAGGGGGTATGCGTATTTCAAAAACCTGCCATTAAAAATGGTGGGTTTGGTCAAAAGAAATGGTGGGTTTGGTCAAAAGAAATGGTGGGTTTCTAATGGCAGGTTTTCTAACTCTGATATGGCCTATTAAGTCTCAAATTGTTTAACTTTTTTTAGTAATTTGTTCCCAGTTATTTTGGAAAATATGAAGAGAATGAAATTCTACAAATATAACAGGCTGTTCAAATATAATTTTTCAAGATTTTTAGCACATCATTCTCCCACCAGAAAATGGAATTAACATAAATATAAGACATTGTTTTCAACTTTTTCTTTCCCTTATATTTTGAAAGCATTCTCAAAATTAAATTTAGTGGGAATTTAAAAGGGAAAAAAAATAATTTGGTGATTTTTAGGATCAACCTTTCACCTCCAAATAGCTGATGCATCTACAAAAATAACATAAAATATCTGTTTCTGGGTGTGTCTTGGAGCCATTTATAATTTTATTGGGATTCTTTTTTGTGGAAAATCTGAGTATATGGTTTTGAAATTAACTTCAAATTACACAAAAATATATTTTTATCATACTCTTTTCACCTTGTATTAGCCCTAAAATGTCTAACCTCAAATCACCATGTTCAGACCCTGTTTTGGGTAGGTCCACATTTTTGGGCTTGTCTATATGAATAATCTGATACTCAATATGGTTTTGAATGATTTCATACATCCTCCTCACCTCTTGGGGAGTTCCAATGCTCTCCTCAACCATAAAATTACATTTTAACATTCAGAATCCACTCCAAAACACACCAATAATCACCCATCACCACCAATCATCACAACTCAACACTAATCAACCAATCACACATAACTACTCAACACAACTCAACCAATCCAATTAAACACTCCACCCCCACTCAATTGACCCCCCTGAATCTAATACTTCAATCAAAAATCAAAAAAAATCACCCCTAAAAAACATTTTCTAAACTTTTTTTGAATTTCTTTTTAATCATTAAAAAATCAATCCAAAATCAAAAACTTAACAAAAAAAACTTTATTAACTCCAATCTCAAGACTTTTAAATCTTATTTTCTCTCATATTCTTAATCTTTCTCCTATATATACTCTATCTAAAACTTCAAAGTCTTCATAAAAAAACACCATCTCAAAATCAAAGTCAAAAAATTTCACAACAAAACATAAACCCCCTTTTAGTATCTGCCTCTGCTTCTCTTTCTTGTGCTAATATCTGCCTCTGCTGCTTCTTCTTCTGATTCTTCAACTGATTTAGATCACCCACATGATTCCACCCCTTTGGCTCTTCCACCTGAATTATCATATCATTCAAAGGTGGGCCCTTTGGATGCTGCTCAAGGGTTGGATAAGTCCCATGAATATGCCTTTTCCACTAAAGTCTCCAATGCTAAGGACCAAATACATACTTACCAATGTGAAAATTCTTGGGAATATAAACCAAATTTGCATAAAAAAAAACCTTCAGAAACTAGAAAAAAATACCTTACTTTCCAAATATCTGGAAGATTTTAAAAGAGTACTGGTATTTGCAAAATAAAAATCCAATTTCCTGATCACAATCATCCTCCATCAACTTATAAATCCACCCATCCAGTTCATATAAGTATTCAGGGGTCTCAAAAGGATGTGTGGCATTCTTTAACCAAAGCTGTGTTTCCTCCCCTCAAAATCCTCAATTCCTTAATGCTATCCTCTACTTCTCCCATTCACACAAACCTTGGTACCATCTATAACAAAAGATCAAAAATTATCAAAGAAAAACTGGAAGGAAAATCACCCATATAAGATTTACTAATGGAATCAAGAATCTTATTTTAACTATGAAATCAATACCCAAAATGTTAATATTAGTTCTTTATTTATTTCTCACTCAGATTTAATAAAATTAATCAAACTATTTCAATCAATATTAATTTTTGAATTTGCCTATAAAACCAACAAATCTTCCATGCCTCTTCTTTGCATTTTTGGGTTTAAAAATTGTGCCAGAACATTCTCTTTTGGTTTCTGCTTCTCCTATCAAGAAGAGAAATGGAAGAGTATCAATTGGCCTTTAACCAACGCCATTAAATATTAGGCCATGAAGAACCCAAATTAATTGTGACAGACAATGAGAAAGCCCTCATTAATTAAATTGAAACTTTATTTCTCAACTCTCATCATATACTCTGTCTCTGGCATATTTTCAAAAACATTTAAAAACACTGAAGAAAAAAATTTAAATCTGAAGAAGAATGAATTATATTTGGGAAACACTGTAATATGTTGGGAAAATGAAAATCTGAACAATGGTATCAAGAACATTTTACCAAACTCACTCTATTGTGGAATCCCCCAACTTCTAGATACCTTGTTGACAACTGGATTCTTCTCAAAAGGAAATTTTTTTCATATCCTGCAAACAAACACCTAAATTTTGGGAATACCAGCGCATCTAGAATAGAAGGGCCCCAATCTTATTTCAAAAGATTTATCACTACTTCTTCTGGTTCATTTTCCAATTTAGTTCATCAAATATATTGTTTTATTTCCTTTCAAATCCATGAAACAATAATTCAAATCTACCAAAAAGACTTCAATATATTTATTGGTCTTCCATATTGTTTTGAACACCTATCTGGAAAAATCAGCCACTATTATCTCAATATTTCCATTCCTTTCACATGCAAGCAGAAAAATCAACCACCTTTTCTGATTTTTAATATTCTTTTTTCATGAGAATTCCTTGTGTAAACAAAGTGACAAAGGCAAACCTCAATAAGAAAAAAAATTTCTCAAGGATTTTAATCCCAAATGGTATTTCAAACCTCCTATTTCAGTATGTTTTTTTTATGATGAAAATTTTTTTTTCCAAAATTGATTGCTGAGTTTTTTTATTTATTTTCAAATTATAAATAGCTTTCTGAGAATGAACTATGCCAAAAATCTCAATCATAAAATGAATTAAATTCCCAATCAACCACTTTACATTGGTTTCAGAATGGAGTCTTTGAAGGATTCCTCAAATTGTGCCCAGGAGCACAGCATTGGAGTATTTTTGAAACTTTTGAAAGGGAATTATCAACTTAATCCCATTCAAGAACCCCTATCAAAGCAAGAAATTGAAATTTTTGGAAGAACCAAAGGAGCCCTCAATAAATGCAAAAGATTTTCGCAGTATTCCTCTAAGAGGGATCCATCTGGGTTTTAATATTTTGAAGGAACTAAGAGCAGAGGAATACCAAGGAAGAACCAGGTGGGTGAAGCAATGGTCAGTTTTTTTTTCTATTTTGGATGGATTTTAACAGAATTTGATTGGAATTTTTTTGTCTCTGATTTCAGACTCTGAGGAAAAGGATAGGAAATGAATTGAAATAAATAGAAAAACAAAAAAAATAAATAGGATTCAGAGGAATAGGTGTTTTTTTTATTTTTTTCAATTGCTTTTTTTTTGTAATTAGGGTAAAATTCCATTCTGATCAGGATTACTTCATAACAAAAGATTATTTTAGTGGAGAATAGCTATCAGAGCTGGAAGAATTAGATATAATCAAGACAGTTAGTTATTTCTATTTGGGGGGATAAGTCTAGTTTCTATAGTTTTCATTTGTTTTCACATTTTTATTTTTCAATCACAGGTAAGGAACCATCATCAATAAGTGTGTTGTTTCCCATAATTTGAGTCCTGAGAATTTTAAGAGGATCAAGAGAATAAAAACAGAAGATGCAGATGCAGATTCTTATAGGCCTCCATGGAATCCAATGTTTTCTACCATAGCTACAGCTTCTGAAACTGAAAAGGTGAATATTTTTCTGAGATAATGTTGCTTTATGGTTTATTTAACCTTTCCTTCTTTTTGGTGATTATATTCAAGGTCATAAAATTTTATTTTTCAGCTTCTGAGAATTTTTAATTGTTAAATATTGATAAAGAAAGTAGTTCCTTTCTTCATTTCCTCTTAAATAATACTAATCTTCTTTCTTTAGTAGCCATGAAAAGATTTCATTTTCTCCAAGAAAGCCATACCACAAATTTAACATTCTCAAGATGTGATGGGTGATGGGAAATTTGGGTTTAGATCAATTGTAATTAATTTGGCTTTTAAATCTGAATATTTGAGTTCAATAAATCAGGAAATGATGAAGTAAATGGAATCAAACATTCTCTTCAAGGATGAAAATTTTTACAAAGAAAGAAAAATCTTAACCACCCTTATTGACCTGCCCCTCAAATTTAAGAGATAAAATTCCCTTTCCATGGCTTCCTGCTTACAGAAAAATACAAAAGGCCAGTGTTACTTTTATCTAAGTTTATGCAATCAACTTATTTGGCCCTCAATTTGCCTCCAACTTCCAATTCTCAAATATCTACCACATGTTTAATTATTTTGGAATAATTAAAGCACATGGTTTCTTTCTGCTAGAATTCTGAACTGTGAAAAGCTCCTTAATTACATACTCTTTTGAAGGCTTTTGCTAGCAAGGAATCACAAAAATGGGAGGATGTGATTCATAATAACTTAGTACTTGCTTTAAAAATTTTGTTTCCTCCTAGCAAGTCTGCACTTTCAAGAATGGAAGTAATGGAGATCAATATGGGTTGAATTATTTGGTTTTTTTCCTGAATTTTTCATAATTCTTTTTTATTGATTATTGACTCAATGTTTTAGAGAAATAAATGCCACTTTTTTGTTTTTAATTATGAATTTTTTAGGAAAAACACATTATTCAACAAATCCTCACATAATTTCATTGTGCCCTTTTCAATCCCCACTAAAATAATGCAAGCGCAAAATTTGAAAATTGTTTGGAAATATAAGGGAAAATAAAATTTGAGAATAAGTTTTTTTTTTTTATGTTAATTCCATTTTCTGGAAGGAAAAAAAAGTACAAAAAATCTTGAAAAATCATATTTGAATTTCCTCTTATATTTTTAAAAGTTTTGTCTATTCAGATTTTAAAAAGGGATCAAAAATAATTAGAACAAAAGTATCAAAAAAATTGAAAATGCTTGAGAGGTAATGGATTTTTTTTTCCAATTATTTGATCCATATTTTGAAGCCTTGGAATTGATCAAAAAATTTCAAACCAATTTGAGAGATGTTTTAGATGCCCCTCTTTGCATTTTTTCTTTTTTTCTTTTTTTCAAAACCCCAAAAAACTGCATGAATTTAAGGAAATCTTTGTGGATGGGGGATTTCATGGAGATTTCCAAGCCACACAAAAATAAGGATTTGGGGAATGAAAAAAATAATTCCAACAATTTACAGGGTTCAAACAGAATTCTTCTTCCTGAAGGCATGGTAGTACATAGCTATCTATAAATATAAAAAGATTGAAAATTTTTACATGCCTTCACTGGTATTTAGGTCCTTGGCTTTGTATGAATTTATCAAAATTGTTGTATATGCACCTTTTAAATCCTGTTCAGTCAAGTTTTTTTTTGGTATGCTTTTTTTTTCCAGTCCAATTTTTTTTAAAAAAGAATTCCAACATGAACTCGTGATGTATGGATGTTGTGCAATAAATGTATTCAAAAAGGTAATCAGACCAAAAAAATTAAAAAGGACATCAGATTTATGTTTTATAATGCCCATCTGGGCGCCTGGTCAAATTCTGTTTTTTTTTTTTTTTTTTTTTTTTTTTTTTTTTTTTTTTGTAAAGCGCCCATGTTTCCCAAAAACGCCAGGTTGGTGCCCTGTCAGGTGGGATTTGGCACACTGCCAAATTATTCTGGCGCCTTTCCAAGTTGGTTTGGGTATTGATAAAAGATTTTTGCGCTGACCCATTCTCAGCTATTGCTTTCCACTCATTTTGAATCAAAAATTACAAAAAAGAAAAACTATCTTTTTTTACTGTTTAATTTAAATTTACAAGCAGAAATTAATTATCTGGATTAATTCAAAAAATAAAAAATCAGATTGAGAGGAAGATTGAAGATTTCTGAGGATGGGGGTGTGACCAGCTTTGATTGGGGCCAAGACAAACTTGGTTGGGCATCAATTTGAAACCCCAACAAGCCCTACCCAATCAAGCCCCCTGGGCAACCAACCAAGTCCTGCTTGACCCTCACCAATTTCAACTTGGACAGGCCCCCAGAAAGGCTTTATAAGCCATAAAAAATGACCAATGACAACATATGTAACAAGTGAATCACATCTAACAGGGCGGATGTAACAGAGGACATTGACAACACATGTAATGAAAATTTATTCCTCACTAGGTTCAAACTTTTGTTTTGAACATTGAAAATTTATATAAACCTCCTTCCATCAAACTTTATTGCACTTCCCCCTAAAGCATTAAATTGATACCAAAAAGGCTTTTTCTATATTGAAATTCAAAATCAGAATGAGTTAATTTCCAAATTCACATAGAATAATTTCCTCCTCTCAATTTGTGGTTTCAAATTTGCTATACCAATCACATTCCAATTCCTTTCTTTATGATAACCATCACCACCATATGGGAACCTCTTCCTTATTCCCACCCTTGCAATATCTTTGCAACCATACTCTACATAGAAGTTCAAATTCTCAATTTTCATCTCCAGACCATACCAGATCAACACATGATCATGATCCTATTCCTCATCTTTACAAATTTCCACCTCTCCCTTCCAACCACATCAATTGGTGTAGATTTGAACCCCCTCCTCATTTTTTTTTCATTTCAAACATTACCAATCCTGATTTATTCTATAATATACCAACTTCAAGTGCACTTCCTCTACCTCCTCACCCAACCTTTCATAATTTTTCTCAAATTCCCAAAATTCCTATTTCTGTGGAAAGTCACCCTAATTTTTTTCACATCAATGAGGATCTTAATGCTGATTTGTACCATTTGGAGCTGAATCAAAATCAAAAAAAATTAACATTCTGATCAACCCAACTATGGAAATGACCATGGTTACCCAAAATCTGAATCACTTGGAATTGAAGAATACCTGGAAGGCTAACCTCACAAGACTTTTATTCAAGGGGATCTTATGGCGCTCACAAAATTGGTAAATAATGCAATAATGGTTGAAACTGAAGAGAACATTCAAAAAGTACATATTAGCCACCCTTTTTCCTGGGGGCGCGTAGAACCAACTCTTCTTGAGCCATACACTCTACCACCCACCCGTTTTTGCCAACATTTCCAAGCAATTCCTTTTAAAAACAAGACAAGCTTCCTGTAATTTAGCAATTTAAGGTTTTAGTAGAACAGAAAAGCCCACAACATGATTTTATTTTCATCTTCAAGATTGATACTAGAGATCATCATTCCCATGAGAATCAAATAATCTCCAATTTCAGGCTGATAAACTCCAATTTTTCCTAAAAATCAATGGGTGTTAACCAAAATACTTTCAATGCCCTCAATTTCCAGAAAAGGGACATATACACTTTTAGGGTGAATATAACTATTAAACATAAAATTGGTATTCTTAATATCATTGTTATAGATCACCCATCATTCCTCCAATTGTATACATGTGACAGTTAAAAAGAATTGTGTAATTGGCCCAGATTGGGCTCACATATGGCACATTATTTGTTTCTCAGGAGTTTAGAAACTCTCAGAAATAATAATGGTTTGATAGATATATTTCAAAGAGTATCCCCTGAGTTTGGTAAAAATAAATCCATAAGGCTTGCTGATCCATCTTCATAAAATAAAGATCAAAGATTTCACAACCTAACAACATGAGACCAAATAGCTGCAATATGGATAGAATGTATGGTATTTCCTATTTTTATTTTTATTTTCTGATAACTAATCTGAAAATTTTCTAATGGATTTTGGTTGCACACAATTAATTATAATGCTCAATTGACCCATATATATTTTTTGATCAGACACTCAGAAGGCTCTTTGAGGAGAATTAGTGAGCTGAGAAAATTTTATGGCCCTCTGCACTATTTTCTTTATCATCCATATGGTTAATTTGGTTATTTTCCAGAATTGAAAGAAGAACCAGTAAATAATAGGTTCACTTCCCTGAATTATTACTCAAATTTTCTAGCATTTTTTAATTCTGATTATCCCCTTTTGAGCTGAGTTGGTTGACTTTTTCAAAAATATTGTGTTGACCAACACATAGAAATTGAGACAGAAAGATTAACCTATATTTTTCATCATAAAAATAATCTAAGGATTGTAAAGATTTATTTTGTTGTGGATGCAATCAACCATTGTATTTCATTGGGTCAGGGAACAGGTAAGTTGTTTTCTATTAAATTTTTCATCTGAGGGTTATGTCTTTCTTCTACCAATACTTATGCATAACTTGAAATTTCCTTATTCTTAGGTTTTTTTTTGAAACTTCCCCAATCATTTATAGGTGGCACAAGGGACATGAAGGCTTGATATCAAGATGCTATTCCAATGTTTCATCATATGTGAAAGCATGATATTTTTATATAATTCACATGTAACCCAGCATGGCCAGAAATTCTAAACAATCTTTTTCCAGGTCAAACAGCACAAGATAGGCCAGGTATTGTGGCATTTTTTTTTCCAACTCAAAATGGAAAAGTATCTTTGATTAATTATTCAAGGCTGAAATTTTTGGAACCAAAATGGGATACACTAATTTTATATAATTCCAGAACAGAGCCTTCAAAATGCTCATATCTTGGTTATCCTGTATCATGATCACAAGCCCAGAACATTTGAACTCCATGAAATTATTGTTTTTTCAGAGATTCCTGATGAAAAAACTCAGCCTCATCTTTTTCAAGGAGTAAAGAGACACATGATACATGGACCATGTGGTACTTTCAACCTTGAATCCCCTTTCATCCATGATGTTATGTGCAGAAAGAGATACTACAAACCATTCTTCCATGAACCCATTGTGGGTTAAAATTCATATCCTGTCTATCAAATATGCTAAGATGGATTTAAAATATCTGAATCCCAATACCAAAGAAGACCTTTCATTGATAATCTATGGATTGTCCCTTACAATCCCTTTCTCCTGGAAAAATACCAATTTCATGTTAATTTAAAAGTAATTGCAGGTATCTCAGCTGTCAAATATTTCTAAAAATATTTTCATCTCTAAAAATATGTTTATAAGACCCATGACTGTGTTACTTTGGATTTTGGTGGAAACTTGGATTAAATGAAACAATTCATTTTTTAACCTGATGAAGCCCTGGGTAATTTTTTTCAAAGATCAAACCATTCAAAAAATATGATGAAAGAATAGCTCAAAAGGAATTCAATCAATGTTGAATAAACAACCATCAAATATTCTAAATTTCCACAACATTGCAGATTTCATCCCCAGTGAAAAGACTTGATGCCAGGATAGAGAGGGTTTTCAATTGGAAGGATTTATAATTTTTATCCTGTGGATGCTGAGAGGTTTTTTCTCAGATATTTGTTGAATAATTTTGTTTTTGGAACTTCTTTTGATCACATAAAGCAGTTAAATTGAATTTCTTATACCACTTTCAGAGATGCTGACTTGGCAAAGGGTCTACTTGAGGATGATCATCATTTGGAAACAAAAATGGAATAATCTGAAGAATCTATTTGACCTTCTGAGCTAAGGAGTTTGTTTGGAATTCTTTTGGAAATTTTTCACCCTGAAAAATCATTAAGCCTATGTAGTTTTTTATTATATTCTATGTTTTATGTTTAATGATTTAATTTATTCTGGAATCA
This sequence comes from Puccinia polysora, assembly GCA_025617555.3. Lineage (NCBI taxonomy): Eukaryota > Fungi > Basidiomycota > Pucciniomycetes > Pucciniales > Pucciniaceae > Puccinia > Puccinia polysora. The sequence continues at coordinate 50,114,100 of CM062626.1, forward strand.
CAGATCAAATTTTTCTAAAAAATTAAATATTAAGATTCATAATCCGCATCATATTTTAAAAGGGGGGTGTTGAATTCACAAACCAGGCTCATAAACGGGTGTGAAACACAGTTCAAAACCCATATGAGTCGTGAAAAGAGGTTCAAAACTCAAAGAGTTGCAAACAGAACCAATCACAACTTGCACAACCACTGGTGGTTTGCAACTCATTTTGGTTTCAAACTACTTTTTTGCAACCCTCCGGGGGGTTTTGCAATTTGTGAATTGGGATGTGCGTTTATTGATGGACACTTTTGGCCCATTTGAGGCAAAATAGCCCCAAGTGGGCAATTTTAGGGGTGATTAGGGGTACCTAGGCACCCCTTGACCACATTTGAGTACTTTCAACCCAAATTTGGGGATTTCACACACATTTTGGTACTATTGAGTCACAACAAGAAGTTAGTAAACTGCATTCTGCAAACTTTGAAACTAGAATCTTCCTATTGGCAAAAAAAATACTTGTCCCTGTAGGATAATTTTATTTTTCTCAACCCAAACTTGAGCAAACTTTGGAGTTGTTGAATTTACAGTTGGGTTTATAACTGAAATTTCTTTGGTTTTTTTGTGATATGGGAAAATTGGAGAGCCCCATCTCCCCTGGTTTCAACATGGCTGTGTTGAAGGACTTAATTGATAGTTCCATTAACAAAGCTGTGGCAGAAGCTGGAAATCTTGGTAGGTAATTGGGAAATAAAACATTGGAAGCCCCATTGGCATCCTCATCTAGGGTTAAAATTGAGGAACAAGATGTTTCACAACTTGAATTGACTTGTGGTGGTGGCTCACATTTCATGTGCCATTTTATTTATTTTGTTTGATTCAAACTAATATAACTATGGCAAATTTAAATATGTAAATATAAGGTGCCAGATCCCCTTGAACCTCCCCCTGTGAGAGCCTTTCCTAGAAGGGAAGAAGTGGAATTATTTTGACAAAAATGGGTATCCATGCATGGCTACATTCTGAAAAAATTCAAGTCAAAGAGAGACAAGTACATATACCTAGAATGCAACAGGCATGGATTAAACACAGGGCTGTGCATCAACAAACGGAAAATGAAAAATCACACAAGGAAGTTTGGGTATCAATTCATGATCTGTCAAAGTTTCACAGTAGAAGATCCCATTTTGTGCTTCTCCATTTGATATGACCAACATTATAATCACCCATCTTCAAACCCTTCAGTGAATACTCAACTGAGGAGAATATCTGGTTCTAAGGAGATCATGAAAGATGGGCTCAATAAAATTCAACTCAAAAGGAAATTGAAAAAGATTTCAGTTTTAGAATATTTTGACTATGACCCTTCCAGTTCAGTAAGTTGGATTGTTGAATTGTTGGATTGTTTGAATGGATTTTCAATGAATGCCTTTTGATTTATGATTCCTATTTGATTGATGGTTTCTGAATGGATTTACTGATGAATGATTGTTTTGATTTTTGAAAGGTTTACACTGATACAGTGCTTGAATCATCTCAAATTTTTGATAATCTCAGTTTGATTGTTATGGGACAACCTGAAGAATTTAAAGTGCATATTTTTAATTCCTTGGTCAAGCATGCAACAACTTTGGTTTATAAGACAAGGCTTGAGCCAAAAGTATTATGGTCCAGCCAGGGTCAACCAAAATTGAAGGATACCTCATGCAAAATTTTTATAATTATGGCCAGCCATTAGCTTAGGCAAATGAGCAGTGTTTAAAGCAAAAGAAATTCTGGACACCTTGTGTCAATAATTGCTAATGTTCTCTCACAATGGGGCAATATGTTGGATGATATTGGTGATGAATTTGATTGGATGATGAATGGATGACGGAAAACAGCAGGGAGAAGGGCTCCTTAAGTACAAAAGATTGGCCTCTTGTGAGCCCATGATACAACAAGCCAAAAGGCAAATTTTCCGCTCCAAAAGAGCTCTACAGGCTCTACAGGCCTTGTTACTTGTTTTGGGCTACATCAGCCTGGATGGAATCAGTCCCTGTACCCTTACAACCAGCCTATTCTGGTCATTTCTGGTGTTTCCACGGTAATGGGGCTGAACCATTCCCTTAGCTGTTCAAACCCCTGGCCGGTTGTCTGTGAAAACCGGCCCTGTTACCTCACATGCTGGCTGGTTGCCTCATGCAACCAGCCCCTGGCCATACAGATGGCCAGGTGGGACCCAGGACACACCTGTGTGTGGTCTCGGACACACATGGGGGGGGTGTAACTGGCAGACATGCCGCCCCCCCCTCTTTCACTCAAATCCCTGGAGGGGGCCGTCAAATCACCCTACCAGGGGCCCTGGAGGTCAATACCCCCAGGGCCTTGTCAAGGTAGGTGGGATGGGGGGTGGTAAAATCCCCTCCTGCCCGTCGCTCCTCCCCCTCAGTAAAGGGGGGGGGAGAGCGCCCCTTTCAATGGTGGGGGGGTGGTAAATTCCCCCCCACTGCCGGTCGCCTTGCTGCAACCGGCCCAGCCGCCACACTTGGTGGGGGGGTGATGAGGTCCCCCCCACCCTGACCAGTTACCTCTTCCAACCGGTCACTGGCTGGTTCAACCCAGCTAGCCCTCCTCCTCCTCCTCGCAATTGCGAGCAAGGGGAGGGGGAGAAGCCGGGTCCATTGGCCCCAGCTCGGAGGCTCCAACAGCCGGCAGCCGCGACCGGGGTGGGAGGACTCCATTTTGAGTCCCTCTGCCCCCTAAAATGGCCCCGCGCGGGCCGTTGGTCCCCATAAACAGGCCAAAAGCAGAAACAGCGGCCCAAGAGATCCGCAACACAGGCGGCAGCCCCAAATGGGCTGCAACACAGGCAGTTGCCCCAATGGGCCGCCCCATGCCCAAAAATTGAGTTAACATACTTTGGCGGGCCAACCCATCTGGCCAAGTATGTCCAAAATAGACCTTGGGCCCAATTATGCCCATACAAGCCCATCTGGCTGTATTTGCCCATATAACCCATAGGGCTTTTTAGGGCCCGTGTACCAATAGGCCTGTTTCACGCGTTTTGAGGCCAGTTTCCCCAAATCCATGACATCCACACAGGCATGTATGGTCCGTGTGTGTCCAATGGGCAGCAGAGGCCCACATGTGCATCCCATTTGGATTACACTCATACGTAGCACACGCGTAAGTGCATACGTATTTTAACACACCCCCTTGATCCAAAAGGGGTGACATTTGCATATGTTGGAGTTGCATCAATTATCTTATTTATTATGTTGGAGTTGAATCCAATTATTTTATTTATTACTTTTATTTATTCTTTATTTGTTATTTAATCTTATTTTATTTCTTTTATTCTCTTAAAGTGACACGCGCGGGTTTAAGATCACTATGCATATTCATCTGGGTAGCTCTAGCTCTCCTGATGTTGGGTAAAGAGACAAAATTTTCCCCAAATCCTTTGCCCTCTTCTCTCACCGGACTTTCCCTTTTTAATTTCTTCTGATTTGGCAAATCATCAATCAAGATCAAGAAGCAAGTGAACAAGTCAGGTCATCAAAGAGGTCTTCAAGTAATTTGGTGCAATTTCTCATTCTCTTTCCTTCTTCTTTCTAAATTCTCTCTAACTTAATTTCCATGACTCTCAGATATATCAGCCCAAGCCGTGTGCTAAGTCTTGCTAGTTTCATTGTTGAAGTATCTCAACCTGGGTCATTTCTACTGCTTGGGTAGGACCTGTTTTGGTTGTTTCCTTTCATTTTTTTGATATTCCTTCTCTTAAATAATGAAACAGTTTCTGGTTATGTTACCTCTGAATAAATTTCAGAGAAATTAAGAATATTAGTTCTTCACAATTAACAGTTGAAAACTGGAACGCTTTGATCTCTCTTAAATCAAAAACCAGAAACCAAGATGACCAACTCCTTAACAGCAACCATACTCAAGATGGCCATCAAGGCAATTCCATTGCTCACCTCCACTAATTTTTAAATATGGTGTAATCAAGTTGTAAATACGATGGATTTACAAGAGGATTTGTTTGATAAACTCACCAAGAAAAGGAACAATCCCGCTGGGAATCCAATTGGACTCAATCACCTGGAGAATGTAAGGATTAGAAAAATACTCACTTCCAAGCTTGACACCACTATACAGGCCAATATCATAACCACAGCAAATGAGAAGGACGCGCATCAAATATGGGCAGACATCAACAAATATTTTGCCTCAAATCAAGCCAGAGTTTTCAAAGAATTTCTGCAAGCTCCTTTTTCCCCATCAGACATTCCCGGTTTCATCACCAATACAAAATCTTCCATATTGCAATAACATGATGTAGGAATTGACTTGCCAACCAACATTATAGCCTACCTGATCCTTGAAAAAATTCCCTCTACCATGGACACCATAGTTCAACAAATTACGCACTTGGACAAGAAAATTACCCCTGAAAAAGTACTTGATCACCTCCAAATGTTCAACAATACTAGATTCTGGAATCAAGATCCGGTTACCAACAAAATTGAGAAGAACACAACCTCAGTCTCCTTTCTGAACTCCAGTGTGAAGGCATGTGATGATAAATGGCATAATCCAAAAGCTGCTCATCCAGAGGGCAGATGTTGGAAACTGTACCCGCATCTCATACTGTCCTTCCCAATAAAGAAGAAAACTGGAATCTCCAAGTCCAATAATGAAACTACCTCAGTTACCTCATTTCATACAAGCTCTCTGTTTCTTCCAAATGCGTTTGTAGTGGATTCAGGTTCATCAAGGCACATTGTTTCTGACTCTAAGATCTTCACTCACTTAGACCAATCAGTAACTGTTTACATCTCCACAAGCTTGGAAAAGGATTCTCTTAAGTATGATGGAGTTGGGACTGTGAAACTGCTGGATACTGAAGGAAGAGAAATTTTTCTTTCAGATGTCCTATACTCACTGCAATCAACTGAAAACCTATTGTCTATGCGTTCTCTTGTAATAGATGGTTTTGATGTCAAATTTGGCATAGATGACTTCTTAATTCAGAAAATGAACTGGAAGGAAACTGGGATTTATGACTGTAATATTCCCTTTATTCACTTCAACAATGCTGGAGTCAATGAAATTTCCTATCTCACTCACAATGAAATCATTCACAAGGCTCTGGGACATGCAAGTTACAGCAGGATATGTCAAAAACTAGGCATCCACGTAAAGAAAGTGTTGAAGTGTGAGGCTTGTGCAATCAGCAAAATATCAAAAACCCCTTTCAACAACAAGCATATTTGAGCTGGAAGGCCTTTTCAAGAGTTGCATTGCAATCTTGTTGGGCCTATCTATCCTCTGAGTACCAATGGAGATGCTTACTTTCTTACCGTAGTGGGTAGCTGCACCAGATTTTTCACTGTGATTCCAATCAAAAGCAAGAGCAATGTGGAAAGTGTTCTTCCTTTCCTTATCAATGTTGAGTCAAAGAGGTTTGATTACAGCCCCACAATCCTGCACTCTGATTGAGGCACAGAATTTTTGAACTCAACTCTCTCTAAGTACTGCGCCAAGAATAATATTAGACAGACCTTCTCCAATGGCCATTCACGCCAACAGAATGGACTTGCAGAACGCTTTAATCATCTTATCCTGGAATATCTTTGTACAGTTCTTTACAACTCTCAGCTGAATAAGAATCTCTGGCATATATTTATCAAATCTTTTTCTCTGTCACTTAACCAAATACCATCACATAAATCTAAAAAAACCCTGTATGAGATTTTTAAAGCAAGGACATTGAATGTTGATTACCTTCACCCCATAGGCAATCCGGTTGCTTACATCTACAAGGACAGAGCGTCATTTTCCAAATTGGAACCTTGAGGTCTCTGTGGAAGGCTGATTGGGCATGATTATGACTTGCTGTCATATAAGATTCTGACAACAAATCACAAGATAATTGATACTAAGCAGGTTACTTTCCTCAACTTCCATTCCAACATCAAGAAGTTATCCAGTGACACTGGTATCAAAGTCGGAGATTGGTGCAATGATCCAGTCACATAAAACGCTTTGTCACCTGATTCAGCAATCAATCTCAACTCGAGTCTCTCACAATCACTGAACAAGAACAATGTCTCTTCTGTTGAGAACGTTCCCAACTCAACCCCAACCCCCACAGAAGTGTCTACAGAGGTTGAGGCAACGCACACACCCGCTCCTGTCAATTACAATCTGCAAATACAAATGGCATCAATAAAACCTCAGAAATATTCTTATGGCTTGTTTGTAGATAAGGGTAAAGAATTTTTGATCAAAAGGAAAGTTGAATTGGCAAAAATAGAATTGCAGGAAGTATGGGAGGACTCTGATATTGAACCTGCTCATTATCTTAGGACCATGTGGGTGGACAAAATCAAGCCATCCACAAGTCTCTCTCCTGAAAAACGCAAGTCTTGACTCTGCATTATGGGTAACCTTCAAACTCCAGCAATAGATTTTGGAGAGACATACCCGCCAACAGGCAAATTCACAACGCTTCTTCTTCTCCTGCTGTGTGCATTGGATCATGACCTTGCCCTACAACAATTTGACTTCAAGGCCGCTTTTCTTTGTGTTCCTTTAGAAGAAGACATATACATTCTGACGCCAAAAGAAAGCTCCCGCTCCTCAAAATTCCTTAAATTAAAAAAATCTCTATATGGTTTGTGTCAGGCTCCTTCAAACTGGTACAAAACTTTGACTACATGGCTGGAAGGTATTGGACTGGCTCAGTCCAATGCTGATCCTTGTCTGTACATTCACACAATTTGATTTCTCTTTGTTTTCTTCCATGTGGACAATTTAATTGTTGCTGGGGAGGTAGACTGGTTTGAAAAAGAATTTCTGCTCAGATTTCCTTGATTGTCAGCCCACCAACCTGATACCATTCTAGGAATGGAATACACTTGTAAAGGCAATTCTGTCTCTTTAAATCAATCAAAGCTTATTCAAGAAACCCTTGAGGAGTTACAGCTCTCCAATTTCAAGCCAGTTCTTACCCCCTTGACACCAGGGATTCAATTTGTTCCAGCCTTGCACAATGAGCAAGTTGAGTTTAGCAAGCTAGGAGTAAACTTCAGGAAATTTACCGGCCTGCTTAACTATCTAGCCTGCCGCACTTGACTGGATATCTCAGCAGCGGCTTCAATCTTGTCCCATTTTAATCAGAATCCAGGAATCTTGCACTGGAGAGAGGTAATGCACGTCTGGAAATATCTGGCGGGTACTGTAGAATCTTCCCTGACGCTACGTCCTTGAGGAAACAAACCCTTGAGCATTTACAGCGACTCAACCTGGGAAGACAATCCACATACTCAGAAGTCTCCAACAGGATACATAGTTTTCTGGAGATTCACACCCATTGCCTGGAAGAGCAGGAAGCAGAGCAACATTGCTCTCTCATCCACAAAGGCAGATCTGAATGCGTTGAGCAATGGAGCGCAGGAATCACTATGTATCAATTTGGTCATTAGCAACTTACGGCAAGACTCAGTCAAAGGTCCGGCTAGCTTTCTAGTGGACAACAAAGGCCTGGTTGACAAGTTAAAACACTTTGCTTCCAACTCAAAGACAAAGTACATTGACATGAAACTTAAGTGGCTCCGCGACCTATTTTCCTCTGAAGAAATTTGCGTCAGCCTCATCACCACAGATTCAATGGTTGCAGACTTGCTAACTAAAGCATGCAGTAAGCACAGTTTGGGGCTTCTAACGTCTAGGTGTTTTGATTCAGGATTGCACTGAATTATGGGGGGGTGTTGGAGTTGCATCAATTATCTTATTTATTATGTTGGAGTTTCATCCAATTATTTTATTTATTCTTTATTTTTTATTTTATCTTATTTTATTTCTGTTATTCTCTTAAAGTGACACGCGCGGGTTTAAGATAACTATGCATATTCATCTGGGTAGCTCTAGCTCTCCTGATGTTGGGTAAAGAGACAAAATTTTCCTTGAATCCTTTGCCCTCTTCTCTCACCGGACTTTCACTTTCTAATTTCTTCTGATTTGGCAAATCATCAATCAAGATCAAGAAGCAAGTGAACAAGTCAGGTCATCAAAGAGGTCTTCAAGTAATTCTGCGAAATTGCTCATTCTCTTTCCTTCTTCTTTCTCAATTCTCTCTAACTTAATTGCCATGACTCTCAGATATATAAGCCCAAGCCATGTGCTAAGTCTTTCTAGTTTCATTGTTGAAGTATATCAACCTGGGTCATATCTACTGCTTGGGTAGGACCTGTTTTGGTTGTTTCCTTTCATTTTTTTGATATTCCTTCTCTGACATAATGAAACAGTTTTTGGCTCTGTTACCTCTGAATAAATTCCAGAGAAATTAAGAATATTAGTTCTTCAGCATATTAATCACAAAGCCTTGATGCTTGTTCCTATCTAAAGCCTTATTCAAGATATCTGCAATCATTGTTCCAGTAGGCATGTACCTCAACACAATCTCCTTGCAGTTAACCGCATTGTGAATATAGCTATAGTGAACATCAATATGTTTTGTTCTTGAATGGAACACTTGGTTTTGTGCCAACGCAATGGCACTCTGGTTATCAGAATACAAAAAGGCAAACCCTTGTGGCTTATGTGTATCCTCTAAGACTTTCCTCAACCATTTTTCCTCCTGTGAAGCTGCTAAGTAAGCTATAAAATCAGCCTCTGTTGATGAAAGACTTATTTCTGATACCTTCTTGGACATCCATGACACCAGATTCTTACCTAAGAAGAATACAAAACCACTTGTTGATTCCCTAGTGTTACCATCTGCCCAACTTGCATCAGAATAACCAACCAAATCAAAGTTTGATGACTTTGTAAACAACAGTCCCAGACTGTGCATTCCTTTAAGATACCTCATAAATCTCTTAAACGCTGACAAATGCCTCATGCTTGGCTTCTCTATGTGTTGCAACAAGACAACAATTGCAAAGGAAATATCAGGACTTGTACACTGCCCCAAATAATTAAGCAATCTGATAGCTGACCTGTAGTTGTTCCCAGATTGAACAAACTCCGGATACTCCTCATCTGTAGACTTCTCTAAACAAATGTTTGACTGCATGGGAGTACCAAACTCCTTTGCATCTTCTAAGCCATATTTCTTAAGAAGAGCTGCCACGTAGTGGCTCTGGTCTAACTTAATACCATTCTTGCTCTTACTGAATTTCATTCATAGCACCTGTTGCCCAAGACCAAGATCATTTATCTAGAATTCCTTTTTGAGTGTATCCATGACTCTATCTTTACCATTTCCAATGATGATAATTTCATCAACCCATACAAACAAAATTGCATCCTTTCTCACAAAGATACAAGGGTTGGCCTCAGATGTCTTGAAACCAATCTGTATCAGTTTCTCACTCATGGTATTATACCATGACCTAGCTGCTTGCTTCAATCCATACAGAGATCTACACAGCTTGAGGACATATTCCCCTTTATCTGCTGAAAGAAAACTTCTAACACAGATTTTCTTCATGTTTTCTGGTTTAGTCTCTACTAACCATTCACAAAAATGTTGATAAGGAGATGTAGCTAATGTACTTTCAGCCTTCTCACTATGCCAGGTTACCGCGTGTGTGTTGTTCCCACTCTGTTGTATTTTCTTCCTTTGTGCAACGGCGCTCCTCAGAGATCCCCTGGAGCTATGAGCGCGCTCCATTTGTTTCTCTTATCTACTTGCACCAGCCCAGAACCAGGATGCCTTTCTCATTGTACAGTTCCAACACCGTACCACTTGCATCCTGGATTCTGGGCTAGGTAAATCATGTCTTTTGATTTCCTCAGTCCTTCTCCTCATACTGATACTCTCCTGTTTTTTTATACTCCTCAGACCTGTTATTGTGTTGTTCATGCTGCTTTCCTATCAGCCTGTGTGGCCTTGAGCCTTTTCTTTTTAGTCTGAAATTTACAGATTTACAGTCCCATTTGCACACTCTTGACCTAACAAGAAAAGGCTCCTTGCCATGACCAATCAAGAAGATAATCCAAAAATCAACATCCCACTTCTCACAGAATCCAACTTCCCTTACTGGTTTATTTTTCTAAAGAGCTACCTTAGAAGAAAAGGACTGCTCAAACTCATTGAGGGTTATGACCCCAATGATGCAACCACTCCTACGCAAAAAAGGAAGATTTACAAGGCATGCAACATTATCATCCAGCACCTTGGTGACATTTCTTTTGAAGCGGTTGTGAACAGCTCAAATGAAGCAAACCCACGCGCCATTCTGGAAGCCATCCATGAGAGATATGCCTCTCAATTGTCCAAAAATTGTGGCCGTCTCTGGCTAAATTTCATACGCTACCAGTACAAAGGGGATCTCTCGCAATACATCAACAACTGCTGCAAGCTGATGGATGAGCTATCAGTGGTCAAACTTGATGTACCTCAAGATATACTCAGCAACACCATCTTGGCCAAACTTCCCACCGCCTTTCACCACATAGTCAACACTCTCCTTCTAAACAACAAACTGCTTACCAACCCAACAGCAGTGCTCAACAAACTCAGAGAAGTCATGCACCTGGAAACATCTTGAAAGGTAGAAACTTCTGAACCTGGAGAAGAAGTCTCATCCACTTCCCTGCACAAAAGTGCACACCAGAAGAAACCAAAGAACAGGCACCCGTGCTCTAATGGGAAACACAACCCATTGTCAAACCACTCAGAAGATAGATGCTGGTTTCTCCATCTGGAACTGCGCCCCAATCGCCCTACCTCCAGAGCTGTCTCCCATCTCCACTTGGCGGCGTCGTCAACTGATGAGAACACCAACTCAGCCAAAACAGGACCTCCCCAAGCCTATCTGAATGCAACCAACTCAACCAAAACGGGACCTCCCCAAGCCTATCTGAACGCACAGCTCTACTTCAAAGAATCCAATACCCAAGCATAGCTTCTCCCTTTCCTGGATTCAGGAGCCTCACATCACATTGTTAACTCTCCCTACTATCTCTGGGAGTACACCCCAATAGAATTAAATGTGGGCACTGGAGCAGAAGGAACTGCATTGCTGGCCACAGCAATAGGTAAGGCCACCCTCTGCAACCATCTAGGCGAGCAGATCCAACTGGATAACGTACTCCTGGTCCCCACTCTGAACTGCTGTCTCATTTCACTTTCACGAATTACAACTAAAGCAGCCACTATCAAACAAGTTGGGTTCTCAGGATACAAAATTTTCCTGGATCACTTCTCACTTTTGGAAACTGCCAGAAATCATCTGGTCAAACTCTGTGGTACTAGGTTCAAAAAAACTGAAACCAGAAATTCCACCAAAAGCTCTGCGCTCCTTAAACATCCTCAAGGCACTCCATGGCACCTTTGGCTGGCGCACCCTCACAATGCTGTTCTCAAAGCCATCATTCTAGATAGCTCTCCTAGTTCCAACTGCGACATCTGCAAAAGCTGCAAGATGACCTCTACCCCGTTTCATGGTCACTTCAAGCCAGCCACTCGCTGCCTGGAAGTAATTCATCTTGATCTTGTTGGGCCATTCCCTGTCCAGTCAAACAGATGCTGAAAGTATTTCCTCACTATTGTGGACCAATTCTCAGGTTTCAAATCAGTCTCTTTCCTTTTCTCCAAGGATCAAGCCCCCACGGCTATCAAAGATTTCATAAATCACTCTGAAAGACTGCTCAAGGCCAAGGTTGCCATGGTTGTGTTGGACAGCGGAGGCAAATTTGTGAATGAGGAACTTGGTGGTTATTTTAAGCTTCATGGTATTGATCATCACCTGGCTCCTGCGTACACACCTGAACAGAACGGCCTAGCTGAGAGAGCAAATTGCTCCATTCTAGAAAAAGCTTGATACTTACTTGTGCAAAGTGGCCTTCCTCCCTCCTACTGGGCGGAAGCTGTCAAGACAGCAACCAATCTACTCAAGGCACTACCCATCATATCCAAGGGCCTCAAGATTCCCTACAAAACCTTGTTTCAACAACCATTCAACCATAATTTCCTCAGGCCATTTGGCTGCACCACTTACTCGCTCATTCCCAAGGTCAGACACGGTTTCAAACTGTCACCTAACGGAGAGAAGGGTACACTCCTTGGGTACGTAAACAATTTCTCATCCTATAAGATACTCGATCATCAAACCAAACAGGTGCACTCAAGCACCAATTTTGCTTTCCTTGAAGACACTTTTGAACGCAACCAAGATGAAGCCTTGAAAGGCCCTTGTTCTTCTTCTTCTTCCAATCCACTACAACCCACCTCTGGGAAAAATCTCCCCGTCATTCCATCTGAATCAATTTCTGCTCCTGGTCAAGTCTCTTCTGTTACTGAGGCAACCTCTGTTCCTGATCACAGCATAATCTCCAAGCGCAACATCCTCTTACATTCTTGAAGGGAGACAATTTCCAGAAACCCCCAACTAAATCTCATGGACACTGAACTCCAATATTCCTAGTCTTTGGATGAAGCCCTCTGCAGTCCCCACAGAATGGAATGGATTGCCGCCATGGAGAGAGAACTCCAAAATCTCTTGTCCTACAACGTGTGGGAAGAGTGCGAGAAGACCAACTCTACCAGCCAGCTGAAGTGCATTTGGGTTTTCCGCACCAAGAAAGACAAGGAAAACCGTATCATTGAATTCAAGGCTTGTCTTTGCGTGCAGGGTTTCTACCAGAAGTTTGGCATTGACTACACCAATGTGTTTGCACCCACGGGCAACAAGTCTTCACTTTGGCTTCTCATTTCACATGCTGTGCAACAAGGCTACAAATTCCACCAGATTCACATCAAGTCAGCATTCCTGAATGCTCCCCTAAAGGAGACCATCCATGTCTCAACACCGGCAAACGTACGTGTAACGCCTGGGAAGTTGCTCAAGCTCAAAAAGGCCCTGTACGGCCTGAAGCAGGCTCCCCAAATGTGGTACAACACACTGAGCGCCTGGCTTTCTCAAGAAGTTTTCATCTGGAGCAAGGCCAATCAATGCGTGTTCTGGAAGGACAGCACCTACCTTTACGTACATGTGTACAATATTGCCGTCTTCAGCCCAGAACCACAACTTTTTATTGACGCCATCCGGAGCCAAATTCAAAATCAAGAATCTGGGCCCAGCGTCTCTCCTTCTTGGTAATGTGAGGCAACATACGGATTGCTTCCACCTAAGCCAAGAGACCTACATCTCCTCCCTAGTGGATCAATACCAGCTCCCTCCACACAAACAATGCTTGACTCCTTTCAAACCTTTTGGAAAATTACTACCGGCATCTGAGGAGGAGCATCAACTGTTTGTTAAGAGCGGCCTGAATTACAGAAAGCTGGTGGGTGAGCTAACCTACATAAGCTGCAACACCCAACCCAACATTACATTTGCCATCAACTACCTTGCTCTATTCTTGAACGCGCCCGGGATGAAGCACTGGCATGCTGCAACCCTTGCTCTCAGCTATTTACATTCAACACCAAAGTTGGGGCTAACTTTCTCTAGAAAGCCATGTCAGACCGTACTCAGTTCATATGTAGACACCGACTGGGCTACATGTCCAACCACTAGAAGATCAATCAGAGGCTTTGCTGTCCTGTGGAACGGTAATGTAGTCGGCTGGAAATCACAAAAACAACCAAGTGTTACACTGTCCACCACGGAAGCCAAATACAAGGCAGTGGCTGAGGCTGTAAAGGAAATTCTCTGGTTCAAATCTCTGGCTGAAGAGGTGCTTAGGTCAACAATCAAGGCTCCTATCATCCTTCATGAAGACAACAATGGTTGTGTAAAACTTGCCACCAACTCAGCAAATCATGCGGGTTTTTGGACAAAACACATGGAACTACAGTTCCATTTCCTAAGAGAAGAGGTGGAAAGGGGCACAATAGCCATCAAATGTATAGATTCAAAAAACAACCCCGCAGATTTCCTCACCAAACCGGTCTTGCGAATCTCTCTGCAGCAACAGCTCAGGCAAATCAATGTAGGTTGTGCTATGCCAGAAGGCTGAAGGCAGGGAGGGTGTTGATAAGGAGATGTAGCTAATGTGCTTTCAGCCTTCTCACTACGCCAGGTTACCGCGTGTGTGTTGTGCCTGCTCTGTTGTATTTTCTTCCTTTGTGCAAAGGCGCTCCTCAGAGCGCCCCTGGAGCTATGAGCGCGCTCCATTTGTGTCTCTTATCTACTTGCACCGGCCCAGAACCAGGATGCCTTTCTCCTTGTACGGTTCCAACACCGTACCACTTGCATCCTGGATTCTGGGCTAGGTAAATCATATCTTTTGATTTCCTCAGTCCTTCTCCTCATACTGATACTCTCCTGTTTTTGTATAATCCTCAGACCTGTTATTGTGTTTTTCGTGCTGCTTTCCTATCAGCCTGTGTGGCCTTGAACCTTTTCTTTTTAGTCTGAACTTTACAGAAAACCATCAGGAATTGACATATAAACAGTCTTCTCCTCTCCAAGTTTTGAATTCAAGTATGCTGTTACAACATCAGCTTGTCTGATTTCTTCGCCCAACTCCTCTGCCAGAGCAATGATGTACCTGAAAGTGGAAAGCCTTCCAGTTGGTGAGAAAGTTTCTTTGTAATCAATACCGTAAAAATAAAAAGAGCTTGGTCTCTTGTTAAGTTAAAGGTAAAGAGAAATGAATGAAAGGAGCTTATAAAGTCAAGCGTAATGGATCTCAGGACAGGAGGAAATGGGCACTCCGGTTGGTTTGGTGAATGAACAGATAATGAATTCCACTTGAGAGCACCATGGTTTATATAGACTAAATACATGATTGGCCAACAGGTGGTTGAGTACAAAATGAATAAGGCAAAATTAACATAAGCAATTTAAGTGACATGGTAAGTGAAATGTTATGCTTGGACATTCTGACAATCACTACTGAGAACACAGTTTAGTTATATTTTGACCATTATTTTAATACTTCAATAACAACAATAATATAAATCAATTCAATTCAATCAATGATACTTCAAACTCCAGTGAAAGTCACATATAGATAAACTCAAATTCTAATGCACCCGCTTGACTTGCACTGGAGGAAGTTACTGTCTGAAATGAATCTAACTCTTTTTCTTCAATTAACTTTATGTTCTATCAACTTTTGGAATTATTCTACATACAGGTTAGTGACTGATAACAAGATGAGCTGATTGACTAGTAAGCTTCCTGGGGCATATTTGAATTTAACTGCTATCTTTAAGTATGATATCTACTATTTTCTGGAAAATTCTTCAGTTCAAATGTGATTGATTGGTCAAGCCTGTTGAAATTGAGTTGATTGATTGATTGATTGATTGATTGATTGATTGATTGATTGATTGATTGATTGATTGATTGATTGATTGATTGATTGATTGATTGATTGATTGATTGATTGATTGATTGATTGATTGATTGATTGATTGATTGATTGATTGATTGATTGATTGATTGATTGATTGATTGATTGATTGATTGATTGATTGATTGATTGATTGATTGATTGATTGATTGATTGATTGATTGATTGATTGATTGATTGATTGATTGATTGATTGATTGATTGATTGATTGATTGATTGATTGATTGATTGATTGATTGATTGATTGATTGATTGATTGATTGATTGATTGATTGATTGATCAAATTACTGGGGAAAAAGCAATTGGCTGTCAAACTATCTGTGATTGTTACTGGTGGGGTCTGGATGTCTGTAAAACAATTTTCAGCGGCAGTGATTTGAGTATATTTTTGTTCAGTCTGTTCTTAAGTCAACCTCTGGCATAAGTCACCACTTTCTATAAAGCCTAATCCCACTCGGCCATACTGAAATAACCAATTGAAATTTTGAATAAAGCTGAAAAGTTGCATGATGAATTGAATAGAACGTTTATTGTGAGGTAATTGGGAGATGAAAAATAATGAAGGATGGAGTTTGTTCCAGGGTTTGATCTGAACATCATCTAGTAGGCCTTCCTCCTTAATCTCACTGTATGACTCCCACCAATAGCCATTGTTTTTGATATGAAATAGCCGTTTGTTTTTGACTGCTTGCTTCCATTGTTTGGTGTACATGATGCAATACTCTGGTTTCTCTTTGATTGCAATCACTTTCTTGATGTTCTTCAGCTTCAACAACTCATCTATAAAGGTGGGATATCTGGATTAAGAGACTAGGACGGTTCCATTGATCAATAATTGATCCAATTTCCAAAACTCATGGATTAACTTTTGGACAATCGTGGGATCTGAGATTGTCAGCCGTTTGACTAACTCTTTGCGGACCAAGAGACCGTTTTTGGAGGAGCTGGTGAGATGACTGAGAGAGGATAGAATGAATCTTTCCAGTGAAACAAGATCATTGGATGATTTATGGTTTGATTTTGATGAATCAAGTGGATATTGTAAAGTCAGATCCTGGTAACTAGAATCAATGTTTTGTTGTCCGATAGGATGATCAAGGTGAGGGGTCATCGAGAGGTTTGGGGTTTGCTCCAACTTTTTCCTCCACATTTCAAAGGTTAAGATGTCCTTCATCTGCCTGACATTCTTGCTATAGATTCTGCCATTTGGGTCATCCTTAGCCAATGATTCTAGGATCAATTGTTGATAGTTCTGCAGGGTTGATAAGGTTGAGTTCTTGATGGCCAATAGGAACGTTTGAGTTGAGTCTTTATCATGGGTTGTTTGGGTGCAATCGTCAGTGTGCCTTGGATGATCTTCAATCACCCAATCGAGTTTTGATGATGATGAGAGGATGGAATTTAATGCAGCCAATAGTTTATCAGCAGAGTAAGATTCGGAATGAACTCAACTGAAGAAGTTGGTAGATTGGGAAGAGGATGAGAAGAATCCATTGAGTTGATTTTCTTCTTCTGGTAATCCTGGTGGTTGAGTGGGTTCTACTGAGGTGATGATAGCTGTTTGAGGTTTGATTTGAGTATGACTCTTGAGTGAGTTCTTCCTCTTGAGATTCTTGTTAGTCTATGGTTTGTTCTTGAGCAATTCCCTCCCACCAGCGTAGAGTATTCAAGTTGTTCTCATCAAATTTGTCCAAGTAAGGAGGGAAGTTCAAGGACTGTGTCCAACAAGTTCATCAACAGTTGTTGGTTGATTGCCCTTTGGTTTAATTGATGGATCATCTCCTTTTGATCTGAAAGGATACACTCTGTCTCTCCTTCAATGTCCCCCTTGTTGAGTCTTGATGGTGTTCTCATTGGATGGGTAGGCCTTGACTAGTTCCAATCTCTTGATGACCACGTTGAAGTGAATGGATGGGATGAGCTTGATAGTCAATGACAAGGCTCATGCTAATCTCCCCCCCTTGCCAAAAGAGTCAAAGATTGCCTTTTGGGATGAGACTGTTGAAGGCGGACAGTTTGAATGAAGTATAGTTGGCTCAGGTTGAGCAAAGGCTTTTAACCGTGTAAAAATAAAAAGAGCTTGGGCTCTGGTTAAGTTAAAGTTAAAGAGAAATGAATGAAAGGAGCTTATAACGTCAAGCATAACAGATCTCAGGACAGGAGGAAATGGGCACTGCGGTTGGTTTGGTGAATGAACAGATGATGAATTCCAATTGAGAGCACCATGGTTTATATAGACTCAATAAATGATTGGCCAACAAGTGGTTGAGTAAAAAATGAATAAGGCAAAATTAACATAAGCAGTCTAAGTGAAATGGTAAGTGAAATGTTATGCTTGGACAGTCTGAAAATCACTACTGAGAACACAGCGTAGTTATATTTGAACTATTATTTTAATACTTCAATAACAAAAATAATATAAATAAATTCAATTCAATCAATGATACTTCAAACTCCAGTGAAAGTCACATATATATAAACTCAAATTCTAACAAATACCCTCTCTCTGCTTGAAGCCCTGTGAAACGCATCTAGCTTTGAATCTTTTCAAAACTCCATTTTTGTCAAAATTCTTGTTTAACACCAATCTATACCCCAAAAAGGTCTTTCCTTTTGGAAAAGAATCCTGCTTAACCACTTCAAAGACACTATTATTCTCCACAGAATCAAATTCCTCAAAAATAGCACTCTTCCAGTTGGCTCTCTCATCAGAATTCATAGCTTGGCCAAAGCTAATTGGGTTAACCCTGTTACCCATTTCTGAACTCAACTCCAGGACTTCATTGAGCATACACTGTTCCTGAAATAAATCCTCCTCATATCATGCCGCAGAATAATGGGACTTCCATTCCCTGTACCTATCAACTGGAAATCTAACCCTTCCACTCCTTCTAACTGGAGGTGGAGGCTCATCAGGTTACAAATTAACCAATTCACCTGAAGCACGCACTAAACCCTCTGGTGGCACGTCTGCCAACTCTTCATCTTCTGGAACCACATGTTCCTCATCCTTTGCTGGTGAAATAGGTGCTAATCCTATTTCTTTCTGTGACTTATTCACAACAACATCTTCACTCCTTTTGATTGGAAAGGTACTTTCATCAAATTTTACATCCCTACTACGGATAACCTTTCTTGTACCTGGACAATAGATCCTAGCCAATTTACTTATTAAATCATAGCCTACAAGTGCCCCTGTTCTGGCTCTAGGGTCTAATTTTCCAACCATCTCATTATTGTGGATGCTATAATACACCAAGCAACCAATTGTTCTTAGGTGTGATGTTTTGGGGTACAACTTCCAAAACTGATAATGAGGACTCTTCCCATTAACACTTACAATGTTGTGCAACAGACAGACTGTACACATCAACTCAGCCCATAAGAACTTTGGTAGACCAGATTGAGACATAATATTTCTGACTTTGTCCAGTAAAGTCCTGTTCATTCTCTCAACTATTCCATTATTCTGTGGAGTCCTTGCAGTAGTGACTGTATGAATGATACCGTAATATTTCAATAACCTCTCAAACTCTTTACTCACAAATTCACCACCTCCATTGGTAATAACCCTCTTGATCTCCTTCATTAGACCATTCTGTTTCCAGACTTTGAATATTACAGAAACCTCCTCTGTGGTCTGATCCTTAGATCAAATTGGTTTAACCCAAACATAATTAGTTGCAGTATCAACTAAATTGATGAAGTATCTTTCCCCACCAAGGGACTCTGGTGTGAATGGCCCTGCCAAATCAATGGAAAATTCCTCTCTAGGAACATCAGTGCAATATCTACTCTTAGAGAACACATTTCTAGTCTTAGCCCCCAAGGTACCACTCTCACAGTTGCTGTCCTTTACCTTATGTCCATTTCTATTGTGAGCAACAGTTCTCAGAGCTGAGAATTTGAACAAGCTTGCACACAAAAGCTTATTACAAACTTGTCCACTAAGAACATTTCTCCCATCCATATCAATAACAAACTTATCTTCTTTAAGATAATGAATCTGGAAACCTTTTTTCCACAACACTCCAAGGGACACAAGGTTACAAGGCAACTCTGGTACATAGAACAATTTCTCAAAAGAAATTTTGAAGCCCAAGTGATTTGCAAGAATAACTTTTCCAATTCCTTTAATATGAATTTTTCTGCCTTTCTGACCAATATTTACAACTCCATCATAATCAATAAGATTTGAAAATAAAGTTGGTTCAAAGAACATGTGATCTGTAAAGCCAGAATCAATCAAAACAAGAAAATCCTCCTTCAATTCTCCTAATAGGAAAGAAGCTTTATCAGTAACTGATAATTTCTCATCTTTGAGGTTTATATTACTCACTTCATGATCAATCAAGTCCATTTCTTGATCCTCATCAATTTTGGCCTTCTTTTTGGGACCTTCTTCCCCAACAGCCATTTCCATTGGACCATCAAACACCACCATTGCAATGTTTTCAGTAGTAAGATTGACCTCTTTGTCATTCTCTTTGGACTTCTTCCTCTTCTTGGCCTCCTTGCAATCCTTAGCATAATGCCCCTTATTCTGAAAATTATAGCATAAGACCTTGTACAAATCCCTTTTTGCCTTCTTGCAAGTTTTTCCAGTCTTTCCAACAAGGGCTGTTACAGAACCCCCCTTCATCTTGAACTGAAGATAATCCTTTTCAATCCTTTTCAGCACATCCTCCTCCCCAGGAAGAGGATCCAATTAAGAAATAATTCTGACTAAAGAATCAAACTACTTTGGTAGCTTCTGAAGGATTAAGAGTGACAAACACTCAGGATCCATGTTAAGTTCTGATGAATTAAACTTGGATATGCTAGACCTTGCCTCTGCAACAAACTGTTCACAATTTGAATATTGTAACTTAAACAGTTTATTGAAAGTTATAACCTTCTGGTGAACAGAATCACCAGCATACTTGGACTTAAGCAACTTCCAAATGATTCTTCCCCTCCTCCTCTCATCTTCCCTAAGAGTATTGGCAACCCATGTCACATGATTCTCATCAAGATGCCTAAGGATGAGATGATAAGACTTTTTATCCACTTCTGAACTGATCAAAGTGTCATCTGCATCCATTATCTCCCCACAAAAGATGTTTTCCAGCTCACTATCCATAAGGACAGCCCAATAATTATAATTCTGAATGTTCAGACCTATCTTGGTGGAGCCAACATCAGGGATATAGGACATCTTATTGGAAAACTTGAGGTCTTTGAGGTTCTCCAGAATGAGGTACAAGGGTCTAGATGGCTTGGAAGTAATGATGATTTTGGTACTGATAATGTGTTATAATTATGGCCAGCAATTAGCTTAGGCAAATGAGCATTATTTAAAGCAAAAGAAATTCTGGACACCTTGTGTCAATAATTGCTAATGGGCTCTCACAATGGGCCAATATGTTGGATGATATTGGTGATGAATTTGATTGGATGATGAATGGATGGTGGAAAACAGCAGGGAGAAGGGCTCCTTAAGTACAAAAGATTGGCATCTTGTGAGCCCATGATACAACAAGCCAAAAGGAAAATTTTCCGCTCCAAAAAAGCTCTACAGGCTCTACAGGCCTTGTTACTTGGTTTGGGCTACATCAGCCCGCATTGCATCAGTCCCTGTACCCTTACAACCAGCCTATTCTGGTCATTTCTGGTGTTTCCACTGTAATGGGGCTGAACCGGCCCCTTAGCTGTTCAAACCCTTGGCCAGTTGTCTGTTACAACCAGCCCTTTTACCTCACATGCTGGCTGGTTGCCTCATGCAACCAGCCCCTGGCCATACAGATGGCCAGGTGGGATCCAGGACACACCTGGGTCCAGTCTCAGACACACATGGGGGGGTGTAACCTGCGGACATGCCGCCCCCCCTGTTAAAATGCGGATGCACTCAGGTAATGTGCATAGGAGTGTGTAATCCAAATGGGATGCAAAAATGGGCCTCTACCGCCCATTGGACATCACGTGGGCCATGTGGGCCTATGTGGGTGTTATTGGTTTTGGGCATTTGGGCGCCAAAACACGTTTTTATGGTCTTTTGGGACACGGGCCCTCATGGGCCCGCCAGGGTGGATGGGCCACCCAAGCCAGATGGGCTTATTTGTGCATAAAAGGGCCCAAGCTTTATTATGGACATACTTGGCCAGACGGGCTGGCCCGCCAAAGTATGTATTTCTCACGATTTGGGCTTGGGGCGGCCCATTGTGGCCCCCGCCCCTGTCCCGGCCCGCTGGGGGCCGCCTCCTGTTTCGCAGCCCGCTTGGGGCCGCTGCCCGCGTTGCGGCCCGTTCGGGGCCGCCTGTGTTCCTTGGTGCGGCCCACGCGGGGCCCGACGGCCCGCTGCGGGGCTGTCGCGCGGACAAGGGATGCTGTGCAGGCCCGGCTGGTTGCGCTAGGCAACCAGCGCCACGGTGCCGGGGCTTGCTCCCCCTCCCCTCGCTCGCCGTTGCAAAGGGGATGGGGGCAGGCTGGCTGGGTTGAACCAGCCAGCGACCAACCGCGACAGCGCAGTCGGTCAGGGCAGGGGGGACCTGACCACCCCCTTGCCCAAGGAGGTGGCGGCGCTGGCCGCAAGAGTAGCGACCGGCAGGTGGGGGGGATTTCATCACCTCCCCACCATTGATTGTTCGAGGCAACTGAGCAGGGCAGGGGCGCTCTCCCCCCCCCCCCCCCCCCCTTTACCAAGGGGGAGGAGCGATGGGCCTGGGGGGACCTGATCACCTCCCAGGCCAATGTACTTGACAACGCCCTGGGGGTATCAACCCCCAGGGCCCCTGGTGAGGGGATTTGACCGCCCCCACCAGGGATTTGAGAGAAAGAGGGGGGGAAAGCATGTCCGCTGGTCACACACCCCCCATGTGAGTCTGAGACCGGACCCAGGTGTGCCCTGGGTCCCACCTGGCCCATTTGAGGGGCCAGGGGCTGGCTGCATGAGGCAACCAGCCCGTAAACAAGGCAATAAAGGTCATCATGGCTGGTTGTAAAGGACAACCAGCCAAAGTGATTGAACAGTTAAGGGGATGGTTCAGCCCCATTGAGGTGGAAACACCAGAAATAACCGGAATAGGCTGGTTGTAAGGGTACAGGGACTGATGCCATGTGGGCTGATGTAGTCCAAACAAAGTAACAAGGCCAGTAGAGCCTGTAGAGCTCTTTTGGGGCGGAAAATTTGCCTTTTGGCTTGTTGTATCATGGGCTCACAAGAGACCAATCTTTTGTACTTAAGGAGCTCTTCTCCCTGCTGTTTTCCATCCATTCATTCATCATTCCAATCAAATTCATCCAAGATATTTCCCCATTGTGAGAGCCCCATTAGACAATATTGACACCCAGTGTCCAGCATTTCTTTTGCTTTAAATACTGCTCATTTGCCTAAGCTAATTGCTGGCCATAATTCTATCACCCCCCCCCTCTTTCACTCAAATCCCTGGAGGGGGCTGTCAAATCCCCCTACCAGGGGCCCTGGTGGTCAATACCCCCAGGGAGTTGTCAAGTTAGGTGGGCTGGGGGGAGGTCAAATCCCCTGCAGCCCGTCACTCCTCCCCCTTGGTAAAGGGGGGGGAGAGCGCCCCTTTTGATGGTGGGGGGATGGTTGATTCCCCCCCACCGCCGGTTGCCTTGCTGCAACCGGCCCAGCCGCCACACTTGGTGGGGGGGTGATGAGGTCCCCCCCACCCTGACAGGTTGCTGGCTGGTTCAACCCAGCCAGCCCTCCTCCTCCTCCTTGCAATGGCAAGCAAGGGGAGGGGGAGGAGCTGGGGCCATTGGCCCCAGCTCTGCAGCTCCAACAGCTGGCAGCCACAAACGGGGTGGGGGGACTCCATTTTGAGTCCCTCTTCCCCCTAAAACGGCCCCACACGGGCCATTGGGCCCCATAAACAGGCCAAAAGCAAAAACAGCGGCCTGAGCAGGCGGCGACACAAGCAGCAGCCCCAAATGGGCTGAGACACGGGGGGCAGCCCCAATGGGCCGCCCCATGCCCAAAAAGTGAGTTTAATATACTTTGGCGGGCCAGCCTGTCTGGCCAAGTATGTCCAAAATAAACCTTGTGCCCAATTATTCCCATAAAAGCCCATCTGGCTGTATTTGCCCATATACCCCACCGGGCCTGTTAGGGCCCATGTACCAATAGGCCTTTTTCAAGGGTTTTGAGGCCAGTTTCCCCAAATCCGTGACATCCACACAGGCACGTATGGTCCGTGTGTTTCCAATGGGCGGCAGAGGCCGACATGTGCATCCCATTTGGATTACACTCATACGTAGCACACGCGTAAGTGCATACGTATTTTAACAGAAATTTCAAGATTTGGGCATGTGGCATGGGAACTTTAGAAGAAAAGACAGGTTAGAAGGGCACCAAAAAGACAAAAATTCTAAGTCTTTCATTTTTAGAAGTGTTATTTTTTAGGGTTTAATGAACTGATAGATGATATTTATAGTGCAAGTAAGGCTCAGAATCTGAATTTCATAGTTCAGAGGAAGAGACTGAAAGTGAATTAGGTTCCCTTCATTTGGAATCAGAATCCTTTTCTGAGGAAGAAGAATAAGTGGATAATTTAACATGAAGCTCATCTTTGATGAGTATTGATTTCATTAATGTGATTAGAATGTTGGCTAATTAAGTTTTGATCATAGGAACCAAAATTGCAATACCTCAATCAAATAAATGAGAAATTCAAAAAGCTCTTGGGTGAGGGTTGGGATCCTGTTTGTGATAGGAATTGTGGATTCAGAATCATTTTTAAATCACTTGGGTATAATGACAATGGATGGTTCAAAGTACAAAGGGAAATTATATAAACATTGATGAAACATAAGGCATGCTATGTTAAGATACATGGTGGAAGTAAAGAGGTCAAAAAGATTGAACAAAGAATTGATTTCAAAGCAAGTAACAAAAATATTCCCTCTTCAAAATGGCTTTCAAAGTTAGATATGGGTCAAATGATAGCAGATAATTTTGCAAGGCCCATTTTTTTCATTTCATTGGAGTCATTCTGTACTTATACTCCTATTGAAATGGGTTGAAAAGAAACATTGGATGCCATCTTCATTTCCTTTTTTAACAATAACCACTGCGTTCATTTATTACTTGAGGGAGATATGATTCCAATCCCACCTAATTGTATCAAAAACTTCTTTTTTGACTTCAAAGAAAGCTTCTGGTTGGGTTGATGATCTCAAAGATCAACTGGATTTGTATTCCAATTTATAAAAATCATATCATTTCATCATGTGGTTTTTTATTTCATCATCTTTTTTTGTTCTAACATTACTTCTGATGCTGATATTGTACTTCTATTGATATAAAGGGTTATCAAATTTTGAACATAATTATGTTGATTTTTTTGAGTGAAAATCATTATTTTAATTTTTTTGAGTGAGATTTTATTGGCAATTCAGTTCAACTTTTTTTGGGCTGATCCCATCATAAAGAGAATTTTTACTTCTTATGCTGGGATCAGCTTAACACAAGTTGAACTCATCTTTTTTTGGTGTTTTTAATTTAGGGCTAGTCCATTGAGGTGAACTTGTATCAAGTCCACCTCAATGGACCAGCCCTATTTTTTTGGGGGGTTGATTTAGTTTTGGGCTAGTCCAATGAAATAAGTTCAACCTGTGTTGGGCTGATCCAATCACAAGAAGTCTTTTTACTTCTTATGATAGGATCAGCTTAACACAAGTTGAACTTGTTTTTTTTTTTTGGTGTTTTTACTTTAGGGCTAGTCCATAGAGGTGGACTTAAATTCATCTTTTGGGGTGGTTGATTGGTTGACTTTTTGAAATGATAAAATGAAATTATATGAATTACATTTATTTTTTTTTAATTTGATTTAGTTGAATTTTCTTTTGATTCATTCAATTTCTTTTTTAATATACAATAATTTTTTTATATAATATTTTATTCAAAAATTATATTGTATTTTATTTTATTTCTGGGCTGTATTGTATGTATATTCCTCCTTTTTATTATTATTTACCCATTTTTTTGTTTTTTGGGCACAATTTTTTGATTTTTTTAGACTTTAATTTTTCATATTTATTTATTCATAGGGCCATGAAATTCATGGCCTTGGAGTTGTGAAATTTTCACAATTTGTTTTCTATTTTTTTTATTTTGTTTTTCAATTTTTTCAATTTCTTTTAAACCTTTTTTGATTTTTTTGTTTGTTTTTCTTTTTTTTTTGTTTAATTTTTTTATTTTAATTTATTCATTTTTATTTTTTACAAGTTTTTAAAGGCACACCATGACTTAAAATGGGTTGTGTGGCGTGGCTCACAACTCAGATGGACTGGGAACCGTGCCACACAACTCATTTTGGGTTGTTTACAAGTTTTGTAGGGTTTTGAATCTATCATGGCCCATTTCAAAATTGTGGAAAAAAATTTTAATAAGCTATTCCTGATCTTCCAAGACTTGATCAATCAGTGGAGGAAACAAGGAAAAACAGGAACTGGATCCTTGAGGAAGAAAAAAATTCTGTAATAAATCAATCTGACTTTCAAAAAGTTTTTTTTCTGAATCATAAACAGAAGTAAATATTTGATCATATAATTAATCCATGCAGTTCTTCTCAATGCTCTTAATTCTTTATTGATGGACCTGGTGGTTTTTCAAAAACATTCCTATATAAATACTTGCTGGCTTCCATCAGATCATTTGGAAGAATAGCTTTGGAATTTTCTGGTATTGGAATAGCTTGTATGAATGTACCAAATGGAAGAACAGCTCATCTCATTTCTGGAATTCCCTTGAGGTTAAATCACTCCTCTGTATGAAGACTATCCAAGAATTCTCAAAACTTTTAAGCTCTTAAAAATTCTTCTTTGATAATCTGGGATGAAGCACCCATGAGTCATAGGCATGCTCTTGAGTTGGTTGAAAGGCTAATTCAAAACCTCATGGATTCCAACCTACCTTTTGGGGTAAAAATAATTGTTCTTGGAGGAGACTTGAGGCAAACTTTACCTGTAGCTCAAAAATTTACATGTCCCAAAATTTTTGATGCAATATTGTTAGATTCTTCTTTCTGGAGAGATTTCCCTGTTTGAAACTTACTTCAAATATGTGTGCTGCAAGGGATCCTGATTACCAGAATTTATTACTCAATTTTGGAGATAGTGTGAATAATTTGCAGGGTTAAACCAAAATTTTTCTTCCTGGTCACATGTCTATTCATGGATATAGTGAATATGAAGCTTTGGATAGATGAACCCAGAATTTTTTTCCAAACTTGCACCATTGCTACTTTCAAAATGGTTATCTCATGGACCATTTTATTTTATGTTGCAAAAATACAGCAGTTTACAAAATAAATAAATTTCTAATATATTTTCTCCCTGGAAATGAAGAAAATGTAACTATGAAGACTCATTACAGCCATGACTCTGTTTAAGATGATACTCAAAATCTATAAAAACAAGAGTTCCTCAAAATATTATTTCTTCCCAAATTTCCTCCTCATAGCTTTCCTCTGAGAGTTGGTTCCCTTATAATTATTTTGAGGAAAATGGACTGTAAAATTGGGGTTTACTTGCTTGTTTGTTGAAAGATTGGGAATGATTGTTATAGTTGCAAAGATTGGAACTGGTCACTCAATGAGAAGGCTGGTTGCCATTCCCTACATCCCCTTGTTTACTGAAACTAATGAAAATGGTCTCCCTTTGAAGTTGATTTGCAAACAGTTTACAGAAAATTTGGCTTTCTTGTTTAAAATAAAAAATATCAAGGTTAGACAATTTGAAATTTTGGTCTTTATCTGCAAGATCCAGTGTTCAGCCATGGTCAGTGATATGTGGCATTGCCAAGGAGAAGTTCCAGCCAATGAACAAGAGTAGTCGTAAAACACAGAAATAGCAGCTAAATTTCATTTCAAAATGATAAAATTGTTTACAATGAGGTTTTAAATTCTATAAATCCCAGAAAATGATTGATTTCAAATGTATATTTTGTTTGAGTTACTCCTATATTGATAGATTGACATGTAATTTTTAGATAAATCCTGATTTAATTGAAATTTAAAAATTTCATGTATTTTTTAACTCAATCCTGATTCAATTTGATAATTAAAAATAATCTTCCAATCAGGCACCAAATTCTTCATTCCCAATCCACATTATTCAATCCCAATCAGTCCGCAAATTTGGGGAAATACTCTATTAGTGAATATAAAGCTTTGGAAAGATTGATCAAATTTTTTTTTCCAAAGTTGCACTGTTGCTACCTTGAAAATGGTTATAAAATGGACTGTGTTATTTTATGTTTCAAAAATACAGCAGTCTACAACAGAAATAGATTTCTATTTGGTTCTCTTAATCCTTTAAATGAAGGTAGCCAATCTATGAAGACCTGTAACTTCCATGAATCTGTTGAAGATGATGCTAAAAATCTATACCAAAAAGAGTCCATTGATAAATTATTTATTCCCAGCTTTCCTTCTCAAAACTCAACCTTAAATCATAGAGCACATAGAGTTATTTTGAGAAACATGGACTTTACACTTGGACTTGTCAATGAAAATTTCTTGATTTTTTTTTCAGATTGGGAAGCAATGTGATAGTTTCCAAGATTGAAAACTGGTGATTCAATAGTAATACTTGCTGCCATTCCCTGCATCCCCTTGGTTCCCAACCAGAATTAAAATTGTCTTCCTTTCAGGATTATTTGTAAAACATTTTCAGTAAATTTGAACTTCTCATTGAGAATCAACAAATCCCCAGGTCAGAGAATTCCAAATTTTGGCCTTTATCTGCAAAATCATGTTCAGAAATGGTCATTCACATGTATCATTGTCAATGATCAGATCCAGCTACTCAACAAGGGTAGTGGTTACACATAGAACTGACAAATGCCTTTCATTTGAAACTGATAAATTTGTTTAAAATGAGGTTTTCAAATCTATACATCCCAGAAACTGATGCATTGGCAATGTACCTTTTGTTTGAATTACTCCTGTATCTAATTGGCATATATTTTTTAGATTAATACTGATTTAATTCAAGATTAAAAAAATATTTTGATTTCTCATGTTTTTACAATCAACCCACATGTCATTCCCAATCCAAATAAATAAATTCCAATCAGCTCCAAAATTTAGGGGAAATACTCTAGTCAGATAATAAAAATCTGCAAGGATGAGAAGGCTTGAACAAGCAGCCAAAGGCTGGAGAATAAATAAAGAGCTAGAAGGAAGAGATCAGAAAATTCTGAAACAGTTTAGGAGCAGACAGCAGGAAATAATTAATTTCAAAGGACTGAAAAGCATAAATCTGAGAGACAGTAAAATTCAAATTTGAGAGTAAGTAAGACAGTAGGTGGGGCAGGAGCAAATGAATATGCAGAAGGATGAGGCTAGGAGCAGAGCAAAAACCAGAAATTTAAAACACATATATCCCATTTACTATGTCAAACAATGCTCTCACATCCTTCTTAAAAAATTTTAAATCTTCAAACTTCTCATTCAACTCAGCTTTAAATCACTTTGATCTGATTTGGATTGGTACATGCATGTGTAGGCTAACCATCATGGAACCCTAGTCCATTTATTCATGAAGGAATTATGATAAATTGTGCTTGGCTTCTCTGCTCAAACCAGCCATTCAATGCCTGATAAGCAGCACTGAAACTCCACTCATAGCTGTTTGGTCCCCAACAATCAAAAATTTTGTTTGAGTGGCTTTTTTTTGGGGGGGCTGTTATCATTTGTTTTAAGTCCAGTGATTGGTTGTGCCTGAGTTCCCAGGCTTCTTCAGGATGCATCAAATGTTGTGAGACATTCAAAAAAAAATAAAAAGCATACTTTTGCCCAGAAGAGGAGGTATACAGCAAATGCAGGCCAAACTTGGCAAGGGAAGGCATTCTCTTTTCTCAACCACTAAAGTTTAGTTCTAGTTGCAACTCCACAAAGATTTCAAATTATGGTTATATTGTTCCAATTCTTGAAATTTTCTAGATTGGGAAGAGGTTGAACCCAGGTATGTAGTTTTCCTAAGTGAATAGCCATGTTAGCTTCACTAACCTACCTCTGCTAAGGGTTTAAGCTGATTTCATCTGCTATACTTTTTCAAAAATCACTGGGGGGAAAAAATTGCTTGAGTACAGGGGGTGGGGAAGTAGGTCCTCCCACTGATTGACCAAAATAAGTAGTGTGATTTTTAGACAAATTTTCAAGGCCATATTTTCCAGTCCCAAAAAATCATAAATTTATTTAGAATTGTATGATAACTTAATTTAGCATCTGTTCTTTAAGGTGAAAATTGATTGATGAGTCAAACCATCCAACTATCAGTTTTTAAAAATCATACAAAAAGGTAAAAAATACCCCAAAATAGATCTTTCAGAAAGAGAAAAAATGAAACCATTCTTTTGCAGTTAATGTTATTTTTAACATATTTAATTTTAGGGAAGAATCAGAATAGAAATATAGAAAAAAACCTAATGAAATTTAATTTTTCCATTCCCGGGAAAATAAAATTAGATTAATGTGATTTTTTTTGGGTTTGATGATACTTTGATTAAATAATCAAGATGGGTATCTGAGAACCAATAAAATTCAAGCAGGAAATATTTTTGATGCTATTTGAGTTCTGCAGTATGATTCAATTGGAATTTTTCCCTTTTCTAGAGCTTCCAGGATTTTGTGAATTTTTTTTATTTTTTTGGTTTTGAGGAGGGGCTCATCCCATAGCTTGAAAACCAATCAAAATTGTCAAATGAAATATAATAATTTATTGAATAAATCATCTTGATATGATGAATTATTTTAAACCTCAAAAAGAAAAGAAAAATCTAAATAAAATGGAATATCAAATTTTGAAAATGACTGAGCAAAAAATCTGAAAAACGTCTGAGGATAATTTTTTATTTATTTTTCAGGCAGAGATTCATTCATATTCAAAAATGAAGTTTAAGAAATTTTTCATACTTGTCATATCTATATTGATTCAAAATGTTCAACTCATTCATTTTCATATAATTTTTCAAAAGGGTGATGTTAAATTCACAGCTCCAGTTGTGTGGGAGTCGTGTAGGGCCCCTCAACGCGTGGGGGCCCATACACTCCTCCACATAATTCATAATTTATAATTTATTATTTATTATTTATTATTTATAATTTATAATTTATAATTTATTATTTATTATTTATTATTTATTATTTATTATTATTTATTATTTATGATTTATTATTTATTATTTATTATTTATTATTTATGATTTATGATTTATGATTTATTATTTATTATTTATTATTTATTATTTATTATTTATTATTTATTATTTATTTCTTATTGTTTATTGTTTATTATTTATTATATATAATTTATTATTTATTATTTATTATTTATTGTTTATTATTTATTATTTATTATATATAATTTATTATTTACTATTATTTATTATTTATTATTTATTATTTATTATTTATTGTTTATTATTTATTATTTATTGTATATAATTTATTATCTATAATTTATTATTTATAATTTATTATTTATTATTTATTATGTATAATTTATTATTTATTATTTATTATTTATGATTTAGTGGAGGCTACACAACTTGATTTTAGTTGTTTAGTGTGCCGTACAACTCAAATGGGACGTGTAGCATGCCACACAGCCCATTTAAGCTGTGTAGCATGCCACACGGCCCATTTGAGCCATTTAGCATGCCACACGGCTAATTTGAGTTGTGTAGGGTGCCACACGGCCCATTGAGCCGTGTACATGGCCCTGTAGCCGTGAATTTAACATTGCCCTTTTCAAAAATAATAAAATTTCCTGGGTTTTTCATTTCACACATCAGTGTGAGGACTTACTCCCCCCCCCCCCCCCCTGTACACAAGCTAGAAAAGCATGATCAATCAAATTTACGTGATTTTGTAGAGCGAAGTTTCATCGGTAACCCCATTTTACAAAATCCGGCTCCTCTCCTTGGGTGGTTGATCCACATTTGGTGATTGATCAGAAATACTTGATTACAAAGCAGGGTAATTCATGTCAAAACTTTGAGGTGAATTTTGGCATGGGCTAAGTTACAATGTCACATGAACAATAGTTGAGATTCATTGAGATACGGAACTGGTCAGAAAACATAGAATGGTCCATCTCATAAAGGAAGCAATTCATCGGTTCGAATATTGTTCATTGGATCCTCATGTCCCAAATCCCGATTCAAGCGATATGCCTGCACAGATACCAGGAGGCAAGAGTTCATAAGTAAATCGGAAATTAGATCCGAGGATGCCTTATCCGATAGCGAATAAGATGTCTTTTTATGAAACTGGTAATCAATTGAGAGTAAAAAAAATGAAATACCTCAAGTCGCTCCTCCGTAATTTCGACATCGCCATTATCTTCGGCATCGAGAGCAGCTTCGTCTATACCCATTCTCTTCCTACGTTTTTGCTCTTCGATAGCCTGACTTAGTTTTTCGGGATCCAGGCTTCCAACTTCGTCTCTGCCTTCCAAACGTTTTTTACTAGCTCGTTCTCGCTCTCTTTCGTCTCGAGCTGATTCAGTATCGATAGTTCTTTTATTTCCTTTATCCACAGTCTCTGCAGCTTTCCGCTTGATATTCTCTTCAATTTGCTGAACCAATGATTTGCGATGAGAGGCACCCTGCTCGCCTGTTTCTAAGTTAGGGGCTCGATTGCCGGCCATATTAAGCTCGTCGTTGGCAGCTTCAATTCCAGCCTTCCCGGTACAATAAGATTGCTTCGTGGTTGAGTGACAACAAGCGAATCCCCACGCCATCTTCGTGGTGCTATACCAAGAGCCCCAAACGGAAGTATGATTGCCAGGATAAACTAGATATACCAAATCCTGAGTCAACTCATCCATGATCTAGGAGGATGACCCGAAAGAGAATCTTCTCACCATCCTCATCATATTTCGATTTGGCCTTGGCTCTCTCTTGACCTTTAACAACAACTCCGGTACGTGAATATTCCACATAGCTTTCTGTTTGTCCACTCAGGAGCTCAATAGGAACACGCTCCAAATGCTCTTCTCCACCATAACGCTCCAGAATACTGACTTTACTGGTTTCCTTCAATTTGTCTTTCTTCTTCAAGAACTCTTGGTGAAGCAATTCTCCTTGAGTTGGATTGGCATTGATATGAACATCGTTACCTCGCTGCTCCGATTGCCAAGCAAAGAGCTGAAGCTTTTGAACTTCGGAGGCACCGCCTGATGCACGATGAAAGTTGTCTCCGGCAAACTTAGCCTGCAATGAAAAAGGAAAAAAAAGTTTGTTAAAATAACCGGCAGATAATGATTATCTTGTAAAAACCACCGACGGACATCTTCAGGGGCTATATCCACTCGAGGTGCTTCTCTCATTGATCTTGTCTTGGGATCATAGTATGCTGATTCAGTGTCAAGATTCATTAAATACTTTGCTGTGTCTTCTCTAATACGGAGGTTTCGGACAGTCATTCGGGTCTTGGTGTCCATCTTTTGACCAGCTTGGTCAGCAGCATCCGCATATTTATCTTCATCTTCATCATCACTCTCGTCGCTGCTACCAAACTCATCCTCTTCGGCGGTCTTCTTCTTGGCCATCTTACCGGCTCTGGCCACCTTTTTGACTTCTTTGAGATCGGTGCTCTTGTCCAATTGTTCTTCACGCATCTTCTGCCGGGCTTTTTCAAGGGCTTGGTGCTCTTCGACCACCTTCTTGTGTTCAGACGGATCATAACCATCCCAACGATCTCGTTTCCCATCCCAATCCGAAGGTTTCTGACCCATTAAGAATTCATCGGGTGCAATATCACGATTAGACCATTTCGCACCTTTCTTTCTCGGTCGTTCGAGGCAGTCAACGACTTGATGGCTCATCGCTCCGCAATTCGTACAAGCTCCTTTTCTGTATTTTGTGGCAGCATGGATCTGAAAGTAAGAGCAAACCAAAGTTAGAGGTCCCGCAGTAGCCCGTTTGGCAACATAGTCAAACTGAGTGCGCAACTTTAATCCCTCTGGAAACCTGCTCTTTCAACTTCGCTGGGTCGGCATTGTACTCTTTGCCCTTCTGGTGCTTCAATGAAGGTGCGCCAGTATTCATATACCACGGCGCCTGGGCCATAAACTCTATTACAAGAGCATTGGAGTTGATAGGTAAAAAAAGCATCATTTTTTCAGTCATCAACGAGCATGCGACTAAGAGAACGAGAAAAAGGGGTGCCTACGAGGAATATGAGGATTGATAGCATTTCCGTCTTCATCCACCTCGGCGGGGGCGTTACCAGCCTTCCGGGCTGCATCGAGATCCTTCTGACGGCGAAATTCTTCTCTAGATACTTTACCAACAGCGGAGGCCGTAGCCATTTTGACGATTGGGGATTGAAGTACGGATAGTTGAAGGTGCGACCAGGTAAGCAGTTAGGGATGAGTCGACTGGGGCGGGACGAAGTTTCGAGTTGAGGTTCAGATTCTCGTGGGAGTAGGGCTGGACCACAGCTGTGCGGGTTCGGGTCAGACCCGAAACGCAACCTCTCGGGTCGAGTATTGCTCTTGCAGAGGTCTGTCGGGTATGGCGTGGGCCTCCCTGGGGTCGGGACTCGGGAGTCTTGCCAAGATTTGAGCCCATGGGGTATGTCCGGTATTTAGGCAAGGAAACGCACGCCAAACTAGGGCCGAGATATAGCCGACCCAAAAAGCAATTCCGACGCCCGACCGGCGGGTATACCTGCTGGTCGGGTATCAATTTTGGATGGTCCGACCCAATACCACACCCAATTACCAATACCAACTGCCCCGCCACAGTGCACATTGCGCCAACCATTTATTTTAGTTTTTTTTTTTTTGAGTTCTTTTCATTTTTCATTTTTTTTTTTGGTTTCTTGTTTTTGTTTAGCCCGTGAAACCTGTGTGCTGTCCAAAATGACACATGCCTAAATACCCAGTGTACCCAGAGTGACAAATCTTTGATAACAACTCTCAACCTGAGTATTACCTGACCCATACCCAATGGCTTTATGCAAGCCCTATTCTTGACCCCACAGGTTTGGGTATTGGGTATTACCCAAAATCAACTAGTTGGGGTCCATTGACCTTCCACCTGTGATAGGTATTGAAGAAGCTTTCAATAAATTTCTCCTTTTCCATAAGTTTATCAAGGGACCTTGATTTCAAATCAACTTGCATTTTCTTTATTGATTTATGCTGGAACCTTTGGGAGAGTCTTAAGGGGTTGGGTTGTTTTTAAAGTTGGTGCTTCAGTGCTAAAATATAGGAGTCAATTTTTCAGGATTTTTTTTTTATATTTAAATTTTAAATAATAATCTCATGGTCATTGTCATGCCCCAAGTTCAAGGGATATTGTCTACACCATCCTTCCAACATATCCTATTCCTCAGTACCATCTACCTCAGTCTATAAGCATTACACAAGCAAACACCTTATTATTAGCACACCCAGTTACTACCTCCCGCTTATGCACAACTGACCTACCAACTATGGCAACTCAGTCTATCTCTGAAATCCTTGCAGTTCCATCCAATGACCAGTTGACCATCCAACAAACCTTGCTTTTTCCATCTTTGGACTAAGCTATTCCATTCTTGGTCATGCCAGCCATATTGGCTTGCATGTTGTATAGAAAGCCATACATTCCCTACATAGCTATAGTTGTTCATTTGCATTACCTCTTACAATCCCCCACATGAAACTCATTCCTCCAAAGGTGTTCATGTATTTGCATTGTCTATTGTTTGCACTTACACTTCAAACTTGGACAAAATGTAAAATACATTTCATTTACCCATTCCCTTCCTGCCATTCATTGTGTCATTGCCTCCTAGCTGTAGACAAATTTCCATTAGGTTGTATCTAGTCACCTCTGGTTACCTTATAAGGGCCATGCAGCCCACCTGAAGATTGTTTCCTCAGTTAGTTAATTTCATATGTTCTATTCATCCATTGTCAAGATCAAATTTATCACATGGGGCTTTGCCTTGGTTCCCCTTCATCAGAACAAGTCCACCTTCCTTGCAGTTTGCCAGAGACCTTGAACCAATGTTTGAAACTTGCAGTTAGCATTGCTCCTCAACTTCCCTTGCCATCAGCCTTCTCCCATTTGCACTCACATCCACCTAAGACTGCCCTATAGTACATGGGGTGGTCATGTGACTGTCATTTTGAAAACAAGAAATTTTAGTTTGTGGATAAATTATCATTGCATATGTCAGGGCCACCTTAGCCAAAGAGCATTATAAATAATTTTCTGGTTTGTTAATAGTAACCCAAGAGCTATAAAAATTGGAATTGAATAGCTAAATATAGTTTACTGCATCTAGAAGAGGGGTTTAGTTTCAGTGTTGAATGGTTCCAGGAATTTTATCATCTGTTCAATTTTCTACCATTCAATTTATTTTTTTGGGGGCCCAATGGCTCACAGAAAATTTTTCATGCATCATTCATCTAAGAGAATTGTTCAAACATGAATGAATTTTAATTCCAGTGGTTCTTGAAGTCAAGTAACAACATACTGAATGTTTTGGTTAAAGTATTTTAAAGTTCAAAGAGTTTCAGAAAATTTTGAAACTGCTTGCCATGTTGAGGACATGACCAAAAATAGGTGAAAATTACATGTATTCTTTTCAGGAAAATTTCAAGATTGAAGAAGGCTTCATCTGGCTCATCTAAAAATTTTGAAATAAAAATGATATTTAAATTTAACCTGAAATAACCATTTGGATCTGAATCAGTTTAGAGCCCAATATATCCCAATAAACATCAAAAATGAGCAAACAAAGAGTGCAGCAGACCTGAAACAAAGGTTTCTTTTTTTCAGGGTGGAGGGAAGGGACATGTATTTCAATGTATCAGTGTTAATCAAAACAAATGTTTTTTATTTATTTTAAAAAATGTGCCACCACAAAATATCTGATGGCACTTGCTAGCAAGTGCCATCAAGGAGCTCTTGCCAAACCAATGAAAAATCTCAGGATGAGCTTCTAACCAAGCTTTTTTCAATCTTTAGCCAAACCCTACTGCACACTTGCTCTGCATTTGGAACAGTTGCTGTGCATTTTGCAAAGTTGCTGTGGATTGATGTGCAAAGTTGCTGCACATTGTGCACAGATGCTGGGCCTCATGTTGCACAGCCCCTGTGCATTTGAAACATTTACTTGGAATAATGTGCACAGTCACTGTGAATTTTGCAAAGCCACTGTGAATCACTGTGCACAATTGCTGTGCATCAAAAGCTTGGTTGAAGGATGGAGATAGGTTCAACTAAATCATGGAGACCACTTTTCCTGGAAATTATCACATTTTTGTGGTGATATAGCTAGTATTTTCAATGAATGAAACTGAATTAATGAACTTGGTGCAGTTGTCTGATTTACATCTTCAGAATTTTCTGGTTGTGATGCAAAATAAAATGGTGATAATTTACATGAAAAAGATGCATGTAAATTATTATTCAAAACTTTAAAATACTTCAAACTTACTTTGGGGTCTTTGATGGTATAACCAGAGCAAATGATTATTTTCAAGACATATTGGGGAATTTTTAATTTTTAAACTAGTGAGAAACCTGCTTCAATGTACTCACACAGAAAAGCTAAAAAAAAAATTCATAATTTTTTAGGTTGATTTTCTTGAAGTTTTGGTGTGACCCAATGGTTCTTAAAATAAACAGCAATTTGAAATGTGGCTTATTTCAAGGCACAATTAGGTTCCATTTGACAAACCCAAGCAAATGTAACTGTAACTGCAACCACGTTCTAAATTTGGGGCCTCCACATCCAATCTTATGCAAGATATATAACTACAACGTCACAAAATTCAGGTTACAGTTGCGAGATTGGTGGCAACCTGTGAAGCCTCAATGCCACTGGCCACCATGGTGGGTTCCAATCTCATGCCCAAACTAGAAGTGTAGAATTGAGGCTATAAAGAAAAGATTTATTCCAGGCATCAGATGAGAATGAGGCAGAGACTACATAGACAGAGATCACACCTATAAAGAACAGGCTCTGAGACACAACAACTGGAGTGGGAATGAAAAGATGAATCTCAGTAGGGGGCATGGATAGGTGAAAAGAAGGCTTGGAACTGAGGGAACAAGTGCACCCATATCAGTCAACTGAGATCAGTTGAGGACTCATACAATGAAGGAAAAGAAACAGTTCAATGGAGACAGCTTACCAGACTCAGACTCCAGGATGCTAGTGGTGCAGTGTTGGTTTGGCACAAGGAAGAAGCATCCTGGGTACTGAGCTGGAGCTTGATTATAAGTCCCAAGTGGAAAAGATAGAGTTTCCACACTC
Organism: Puccinia polysora; assembly: GCA_025617555.3. Classification (NCBI taxonomy): domain Eukaryota; kingdom Fungi; phylum Basidiomycota; class Pucciniomycetes; order Pucciniales; family Pucciniaceae; genus Puccinia; species Puccinia polysora. The sequence goes on from CM062626.1 coordinate 50,151,661, forward strand.
TGAGTGTGCCCACTGATGAATAGGGCATACAAGAGGCACTGAGGCGCTTGGAGAAGCGCAGAGGCGTTTTGATACAATTTGGTGGAAAAATAGGAGATACATGAGAAAAAAAAGAGAATATAAAAGAGAAGGAAGGAAATAGAAAACACAGGATATGAGGACTATAGGATTTGAAAAAATATTAGTATCTCAAAACCCTCCCTGGCTGCAACCTTCAATCCCCTGAAGAGCAATACCTTACATTAATATGTTTGAGTTGCTACAGGAGTGAAAGTTGCACAACCTGCTTGGTGAGAAAGTCCGCTGGGTTGTCCTTGGAGGACAACCATTGGATTGCAATGTTCCATTTTGCTCCTTCTTTTTGGAGGAAATGGAATCGCAAGTCCATATGTTTGGTTCTAAAGCCAGCGTGGTTGGAAGTGTTGGTGGCCAGTTTGATACACCCATCATTGTCCTTGTGGATGGGAATTGGGGCACATATTTTGAGTTCAAAGACCTCTTTGGCCAGAAAATTTACCCATTTGATTTCCTTCACCGCCTTGCTTACCAGTTTATACTTGGCCTTGGTAGTTGAGAGCGTGACCTTTGGCTGTTTACGCAATTTCCAGCTGACCACCTGGTTGTTCCAGAGTACCACAAAACCGCTAATGGATTGCCTTGAGGAAGGAAAAGTAGCCCAGTCAGCATCACTGAAGGCAATTAAGCCTGACTCAGTTGTCTTTTTGGAAAAGGTGAGGCCCACATTGTTGTTGAATTTCAAGTAGCTGAGGGTTAAGGTGGCTGCGTCATAGTGAGGCTTCCCTGGAGCATTCAGGAACTGTGACATGTAATTAACCAAGAAGGTGGTTTTGGGCCTGGTGTTGCAGCTGTTATAGTTCAGTTCACCAACCAATTTCCTATAGTTCAGGCCAGATTCCTGGAACAGCTGTTGTTCCTCCTTGGTTGCAGGTAGCAGTTTTCCAAAAGGTTTGAATGGAGTGGAGCACTGAATGTGCCATGGTAAGCTGTATTGAGCTGCTAGACTTGCAATGTAAGTCTTCTGGTTGAGTTGGACTAGGCCCCCTTGTTGCTTCACATTCATGCCAAGTAGAAGAGAGGCTGGAATGAGATCCTTAATTTTGAACCTCTTGCTGATAGCATTGACAAAGCTCTGGCCTTGCGGACTAAAGGTAGAAATATCATTGACATGGATGTAGAGGTAGGTTTCCTACTTCCAGAAGATGCGCAGGTTGGCTTGACTCTGTTTGAAACCCCCTTGAAGGAGCCATTCTTGTAATGTGCAATACCACATTTGAGGGGCTTGTTTTAGCCCACACAAGGCTTTCTTCAAGTGCAATAATTTGACTGGTGTGGAAAGAAGGGAGAGATACTCCCCAAAGTTTTCCTCAGGTTTGGAAGTTATTGTTCCCAGTGTCTGTAAAGAGGTTGAGTGCTGATGAGTTAAGAAAGGAGATTGTTAAAGGAAAGAGATAAAGTAAAATTATGATATTAATTCCTTTCTTCCAATCCTTTCCATATCCTAAGCTGTGATCCTATCATTTTCTCCTCTCCTAAAAGCTGGTGTTTAGAGCGTGGAATTTATGTCCACACCCTCAACCCTAACCTAAGTACAAGCACAATGACAGCCCAACAACAAATAGAAAAGAAACCCTAAAAACCAGAACCCTAGCCTAACCCTAACCCTTTCCAAACCCTATCCCATGCCATCCATTCCCTCCAAAACCCTTTCCTCCATTGTTTCTGTACGTCCGGTTTGTCCTTCTCATTGCGCAGCCCTCCGCTGCATCCTACTTGGAGCCCCCCATTTATCTGTCAGCCTGCGTCTGCAAATCCTGCAATCCAAGGATTGGTCCACACCTATGCTTGCATGGACCTCCCCAGCATGTATAACCCTGCTCCTAATTTCAAAACTAGCCACCCATGAACCCAGTTGGGTTGGCTCCATTACATGGTCCGCGTTGTACAAGCAGGTTTCAAGCCCACCACTCCTAGAGTAGGCCCAACCCGCACTTCCTACTGCTGAGAACGCGTGCACCCCAAATGCTGAGCCCAACCTACCCAACTGCTGAGCGCGCAGCCTTTGATATAATTCCAGATCCAAGGTTATAAATACAACACCACATCCCCCCAAGTTGATTTCTGTCCCCAGAGGTCTTCCCATCCTTGCCTCAACCGTTCCCATGCTCACCTCTGAATTTTTTACCACCCAAGTCCCAGCCCCTCTCCCTACCTCCCTTTGTCTCATAATGGCTCTGCCGTGCACCTTCTGTGCCAGGAACGGGTTGTCCTGTACCCTCCTCTCCCGCCGCACTGGCCATTGACGTTGCTTGCTTGGAAACACCATGCTGCAGGCTTTTCCCAGACCCAACCTGGCTCCTCTGCGCAAGAGGGCTTGCCACGACTTGTTTTTGTCGTTTCTAGTGACAAATCAATCTTGGAGAAATCATGGACTCCGCCTGGCTCCCCATCATCCTGTTGCCCCCGCGCTCCACCTCCACCAACCTTGGCCAAAAGCCACAACTTGGCCTCTCTGTTTTGCCATGCCGGACCGCCGCGTAAGGAGGACTTTTCAAACCCGGCAGACTGGCAAGCGGCTCTCTGCTTCTGGGCCAACCAAGTCTGCTCAACTCAAGGTGCAACCAACCCCCAAGTCAAGGAACTCTTTGGATGGCGCCCAGCTTCTCCTCCAGCCCCTATCCTGACTCCCAGTCCTCTGTGCCTTCCTCTGGCTCCTGGAACACCACCCCCAGCGACTCCAGCGGCATCACCATCACCGGCCCCACAATCATCACCAGAGCCCGCAGAACGCGCTTCAACTCCGGGGTCCCCAGAATGGGTTGTTGTTTCCTCTTCCCCAGCTATGGCTCCAGCTCAACCTTGCACAACCACTCCGGAAGTCCTGAACCTCCCCACCAGACTAGTGCTAAGGGAGGTGTGCTTTGAGGACTTTGCGGTCAAGTCAGACAATCTCCTCTGGTGGTTCCTTTCAGCTCCGGGCACTCATGGAGCCAAATACCAAGGCAATTTCTTGGCGGCCTTCCAAGGATTTGTGGATGCGGCGCAGTCAGAAATGGTGGAGGTTATGGACTGGATTTAGGCATATTTTCCCCTCCCACTTTCTCTTCTTTTCCTTCCTTGTATTTATCTGCGCAATTCTGTAACTTCCAAAGAAATTGACTTTTGACGCGCTATCCTTTGTTGAGCAAGCGGCCTTGGGCCTTGAGTGAGAGTGAGTCAGAAATCTGCTTCCACGTGTGAGCCCCACAAGCAACCTTGAGCCTGAGTAAGAGTGAGAAAACAACTAGCTCAGAGTCCACGCGCTATGGTGAACCATTTGGGACACCATGGGGAAAAGAATTCAAAAATTTTCCTCGTGCGTTGCGCATCCCTCATCCTCATCCTCATCCTTGCCCGTCGTGCATCCTCATCCTTATCCTCTCCTGTCGCGCGTCCTTATCCTTGCCCGTTGTGCGTCGCTCATCCTTATCCTCATCCTCATCCTCACCCGTTGCGCGTCCTCATCCTTGCCCGTTGCGCGTCTTCAACCTTATCCTTGCCCGTTGCGCGTCCTTATCCTCGCCTGTCGCGTGTCGCTCATCCTTATCCTTGCCCGTCGCGCGTCGCTCATCCTTATCCTTGCCCTTCGCGCGTTGCTCATCCTTATCGTCATTGTTGCTCATCCTCATTGTCATTGTTGCTCATCCTCATTGTCATTGTTGCTCATCCTCATCCTCATTGTTGCGCGTCGCGCGTCGCTCATCCATGTCTTACCAAACCCATCCTGACCGCACCTCCAAGCGCTTTTCCAATCCTTGGATCCATCAATCTTCCGCCACACTCAATCTATCAGTTGCCAATCTCAAGCCCATCAGGATTTACTCAATTGCCTCAAGCCGATCTCCTATCCGCCCATCCCTGCTCTCACAAACTTCATCCGTCACCCTTCCTGGGACTCTCCCACCCCCCTTTCATCTCTGGGTGGGGGTGGAGAGTGTTGACTACCGCCCGCGGACATCTGTGGCGGTTGGGTTCATTTTCCTTTCCCACCCCTTTCTGCCTTGGGGTGAGGAGTGGAGAGTGTCAACTACCGCGCACGGACATTGGCGGCGGTCTGGTCTAGTTCCTTTTCCTTTCCCACCCCTTCCGCCTTTGGAAAAGAGGTGGGTGATTCCGGTATTGTCGCGCGCACCCATCCACGGTGTGGAAAGAGTAAGGGTTATCCCCCTATAATTGTCCCAAGGTTTGGAAGTTAACAGTGCCCTGCGTTTGAAAGGAGATGGGGATGCCCAAAGTCACACTTAAATGAGAGATAGAGATAAGGAGATAAAGAGATAAAGAAAAGTAGAGAGAGAGTGAAATCGCCAATCCTTCAATCCTAAGAACTTTCCACCTGGATGTGTATCCGGTATGAGTTCCTTTAATCTCTTGGTGAGATGTTTTATCCAATCCAGTGATGTGATGGTCTGATTCCCTCCCATGCCTCCCCTCCCCTCCAACCTGGAGTTGAGAGTGAGGATAAGTCCTCACTCTCAACCCTAACCTAAGTACACGGGCAAATAACAGTATGACAACAAAAACAGAAACCCTAGCCTCCTCTCCACACCTCCATACCAAACTCCCCCCCAACATCCGTACGCCGTTCCGTCCATCCGGTTTGTCCTTCTCATAACGCAGTCCTTGCACCACGCCCTACTTGGAGCCCCCCGCGCCTGTCCGTATCCGTTCATCCACGCCCGTCGTGGGTGTCCGGTATATCCGGCATGATCCGCGCGCGCAAGCGCGCGCTCCATCCATTCCTTTATAGCCTGCAGATTGCTCCGCCCCTAAGTATCCCAACCGGCGTGCCCGCAAACCTAGTCAAGCGTACTACCTTCCAAATCCAATCTCCGGGGCAGGTTGCTGCCCACGCCGTATTTGATGCTGAGCCCAACCCATCCACTAGGTGCGGAGCCAAACAGCGGCTGCTGCTGATCCAGCAGCTGCCGCTGCTGAGCACTCTGCATACCCTAATGCTGAGCCCGCTTGCCTCCAATGCTGAGCGCGCAGCCGCGACGCAGTTCCCAATCCGTGTCTATAAATTGACACCACATCCCCCCCAACTTGAGTTCTGTCCCCAGAAGTTGTCCATTGCTTCACCATACCACCACCCCCGCTACTTCCACTACCACCCCCACCACTCCCACTACTACCTTCCCCATCCTCCTCCCGCTCCATTGCCACCATGCTCCCATGCGATCCCGGAAATTCCAATTGTAATGGCACTCCCGGCGGCCGGCTTTGCGGTTTTTGCGGAGAGGTTGACCACAATGCTTCAAGATTTCCTTGCAATCCCCAGCGCCCAATTCTTGGAATCCCGGCGCAAGCTCCTGGCGTCTTTCCAGGCGTTACTGGCGTCGTCAAGCGGGGAAATGGAGGAGATGATGAAGATGGCTTAGGCGCATTGCCCCCCCTTCCCCTTCTTCCCTTTCTTTCCTTCTTTTCTTCTTTTTGGTTGTAACGCGCTTCCTTTTTCATTAAGAAAATACACGTATCCGCGCGAGGTCCTAACCTTCTGAGAAAAAACACGCGACCGCGCTTTGTGAGAAAGAGCTTGAGATTGAGGTCCGCGTCCGCGCGCTTTGCTTTGTGAGTGACCGTAAGTGACCAACCGTTCCAACAGAGGAACCTGGACTGCCCCAGACAAACTGCCACACAGTTCCCCGTACCGATTCTGTAACAAACACAACAACCAAACACCAGCGCGCGCCACCATAAGGGAAGAGAGAGAGAGAGTAAGAGAACAGACATTCTGGGGTGTCTAGTTGTTCCGGCTGTGAACCGGCTAGAGCACCCCCTCACCAAATCAAGCTTATTCCCATACCAACCACCCATCCTTGAGATATCCTGAGAGAAAAGAAAAAGAGAAAAAGAAACCAACAGAGAAGAAAAATAGAAAAGAACACATATATATATTTTTTTTTTGCGCAACGCCCGTAGACCACCCGCGAATTGCTCTTTGTCCCGCTTCCCCCATCTGCGGGATTGTCCTTGTGTCCTGGTTCCGCGGGGCTTGTCCTTGCGTTCACGGACCCAGCTTTGTGCCGCGCCCGCGTTCCCTGCAAAAACCCCCAAGCCAGCAAAGACCCCACAATCCAGATAAGAAAGAAACATAGAGAAATGAACATTCTGGGGTGTCTAGTTGTTCTGGCTGTGAACCGGCTAGAGCACCCCCTCACCAAATCAAGACTTATCCCCTTCCCCCACCACCTCCCCCCCCAACTTGGCCACTGTCCCCAGCTGGTCGCAACTGCCTACTCCGTCGCAACGGCATGTTCTCTGCTTCTCCGCCCAAAGACAAGTCCCTGGATCGCGTATGCTCCTCATTAGTTGACTGCCCGCACAAAACCGGAGCTTGTGCCGTGCGGTCTCCTTGGTCGACTAGAAAAAATCCTCCGAGGGTCACCCGCCGCAGACCAACTCCGCGCCCGGTTCCTCCTCATACTCCGACACTCTCCTGCGCTTTCCCTGCCCGTGATTGCAGATAATTGTCCCAAACCTTCCTCCGGACAAATCCTCCACCGTCAACGCCTCCGTTCCCGCCCCTGGATCAAAAACCATTTGTGCTCGGAACCCAAACATGAACGGCCTTCCCAAAATCACATCCCCACAATCAACCAAAAGAAAATAAAGAGGCTTACGGACCCTTGCAACCTTGACCTCCTCCTCCTCAACTACCCCATCCACACAACACTCCCCTCCGTTAAGCGCGCGGAGACCCATTGCGCATTTCCGCCAAACCAACCCCAAATCATCCACCATCTGCAATGGCGGCAGGTTCACCATTGAACCGCTGTCCACCATAGCCCACACCTTCCTCCCCGCTATGACCCTCAGAACGTAAGCAAGCAGAGTCAAAACCAATATCAACTCACACTCCCCGCGCCCCTCCTCCTTCCGCGCCACATGAACCCGCTGCACCGTCTGAGGTACCCGGTGTAAGACTCCAAACGGTGCCAAGCCGTGGCAGTTCTGTGGAGGGGAAAGGTGCTGTTTAGGCTGCCCTCCTAGGAGTTACAATAATATTTTAATGTAACCGGAATCAAGGTCCAGAACCTTATGGATGAGAAATCAAACTAAGAGAAGAGGATAAGAGTTGTCGGTAGCAATGGAAACAACACTATCTGAGACAAGATGGCGCAGGGAAAGACTTGAACAAATAAGTCAAAGTTTGTTCAGAGTTCAATAGAACAAGGCAGTTGTAAGTAACAACGCCCACAAGCTAATAACTCTGGTCGTCAGAAGCTGATTAGGAAAGATCAACTCAATCCCAACCAACCTCCAGGTTCTCAATGAACCTGCCCAACTCTCCGCAATCAAGCGCTTGAAGGGTACCAGATAACTGTGGGAGGCTGAACAAAACAAAAGCAATTTGTTTATGAAGCTCTAGAAGCAAATCAATAACGAATTTGAGCAAGAATATCCCAACACTTCTCAAGGAACTCAAGAATAGCGTGGCAAAATTCAACCTTGAAGAAGAAGGGAGGTATAACACTCCAGGTTTTAAGCTTAATAAAACCTCTTCAATCAAACGTGATTGGCTCCAGAAAGATGATCAAGGGAGATCAAGACCAGTATGGTCGGAAAAAGGGGTCAGAGTGGTATAATACACTCAAGAATTCAGGCAGACAGGAATTCTTCTTCAACCAGCAAGGCTATTGGTTGGTGATAAGGATCAAGGTCACAAAGGACTGAGTTTGAGTATGGAGGCTCAAAGGATCAAGGGGCAATCATAGATATACCCGGATAATTTGCTGAGATAAGTGGGGAAGGATGCCCACGGATAAATTGCTTATGATTATGGGATGCTGAGACGATGATGATGCGATGATCTGAGATCCCCGATGATGGGATGGTCGGCCAAAAGGCAGGGGAGAGCCCCTCCTTATATGGGCAGGAGGCCCTGTTAGACTATATACAACGGATTCTACAAATAGAGCGGAAACGGGAAGGCAACCATGTGGTCACTCGCGTTGGTCAAGGATCTGCCAAATGCTTGCGGGAGCGGTCGGGATGGATTCAGTAGATCATGGATGACCGTCGCGCGACGGTAGCAAAGAGGAGATTGGGAGGCGCAACGACGAAGATGAAGACACGCAACGAACAAAGATGGGGACGTTCTATAACAACGGCGGAGATGAGAAGCAACACGGATAAAAGACGCGCGACGCGCGCGGATGAAAGGAGCGCGGCGCGGCGCGGCGCGACGCGGGGCGGAGCGCGAAGCGGAGCGCGACGCGGATAATGGAAGCGCAGCGCGGCGCGGCGCGGCGCGCGCGCGCGGGTAAACAATAGTTGGATGAGCCTGAGGATAAGTTGTCCAGCCGGGCGGTACGTTTGCAACAGTTTATGAATTGAGGTCTTAAGGCGGTCCGGGTGTCCAGGATGGGGCACCACATCTCTCCCCAACTTACAGACTGTCCCTAGTCTGCTCCCGAGTTTGATGCCATAGGAAGAAAGAAAGGAAAGACAGATGATTGAAACCAAAGAATGGCCATTTTGATCTTGAGAGTGGTTGAAGAGTTGAGGAAAATATCTTGATTCTTCCAAATAAACCCTAGAAGCGGCAGGAATAGAACAAGGAGGGCGTCCCAGGTGCTCACATATGTGGCATACAGTAGAGTTTTACAACAAAAACGCAGCAAATGACCCCGGTGGTGCACAATTGGGAGGACTTACTTCTGAGATAAGTTGCCCCCACAACAATGGAACTTCTTGACTTGATCAGCAGAGAACCTTCTGGCCAACCGAGTACCATCCAGCTCCTCCAAAACATAAGATCCACCTCTAACTTGATGAACCACTCGATAAGGGCCATTCCAACGATTAGAGAAAAGCTTGCCCCACTGGGTTTCCAAAGATTGATTATAAGCTAAAACTAGGTCACCAGGGTTCAAGGGCTCCCTGATTCGATTAGAGTGCTTGTCCTCCCAATACTGGACGGATTTTGCTCTGGCCTCCATCATCGTTTGATAAGCTTCATCACGAACGTCTTCACTTCGCTCCAGTTGCTTGGATCTAGCAACTAACAGATCAGTGGTTGAGGACACCTCTTCCCAAGAGATACCCAAGAAAGATTCCATTTCCAGATCCAAAGGAAGGACTGCTCTTTGACCAAAGATGATTTCGTAAGGTGAGTAGCCAGTAGTCCTTTTGGTTGAGATTCGATCAGAAAAGAGAACAAGAGGAAGGAATTTGCGACAATTCTTGCCACTTTCACCAGCCAGTTTAACAAGTGCAGCCTTCAAAGGGGCATGGCCTCGTTCCACCATGCCTTGTCCTTCAGGATAATAAGGAGTAGTAACTCTATGTTGTCCAGGAAGGGATTGGATCATTTCAGCAAGCTTGCCCCCAAATTCAGAGCCACCATCAGTAGAGTAAGATCGAGCCAGGCCATAACGCATTGTCCAGGTCTTGTAGAGGAAAGCTGCCACTGATTCAGAGCTAAGGTTCTTAAGAAATTTTGCTTCAACCCATCCGGAAAAATCATCCCTAGCCACAATGAGGTACTTAGCACCACCTGCCTTAATATGAACCACATCCATAGCAATCCTTCCAAAGACAGTGGACTCCCCAGTAGGATAACGAATTTCGGCTGGGCGCCTAAGATCACGTTTTTGGCAAACTTCACAACTCTTGCACCATTGGGAGACGGATTTCTTCAAAGATGGCCACCAGAATCGTTCGGATAATCGTCGATAAGTTTCAGTTTCCCCACGATGACCAAGGCCTTCATGGAGACTTTCAAGGATGGAATCTTGTTTAGAGGGAATAGTAACGACAATAAGAGCACAAGGATTGCCCCTCTTCATAAGTCTAGAGCCTTGAACAAAAAAATTAGAAGACTTTCGTTTGAGAGATCGAAATTCCTTAGCAGAGAGATCAGGAGGTTTTTGAAGAGTTGAAAGGTACTGCTCTAATTTAAACCAGAAGCCTTGTTGAAAGCCAGAATAATTTTGTGAAGAAAAAGAGAAAATAGGTCGAACTAAAGGTTCCTCTTCATTGAAATTGGTTCCAACATCAGATTCGTTGTCCCCAAGAGGTCGTCGAGATAAACCGTCAGGCATGGTGAAAGATTTTCCAGGCCTGTGAACAATATCAAAAGAGAAAAGCTGGATAAAGGCCACCCAACGAGTCATAGGAGCATTGGGAAGACTGGGAGCGTTGATCATTTCAATGATGGATCGGGCATCAACTTGCAATTCGAAATGTTGGCCCCAGAGAACGGTTTGAAGTTTCTTCATCATTCGAGCCACACCACAGAGTTCCAGTTTGGGCTGGGAGTATCTGGATTCTACATCTGAAAACAACAAAGATTCATAAAGAACAGGACGGTCCCAACCATTTTCATCTTCCTGAGTAAGGACGGCCCCAACAGATTGATAACTAGAATCGACAGCCAGCTTGATCTTGCCAGCTCCAGGTCCGTAAGAGATCTTTTTCAAAACTATGTCTTCACCAACTATCCTTTTGAGTAGCTGGAAAGCACATTCACAATCTTGGGTCCAAATCCATTCAGCATCTTTTCTGGTTAGACGACGCAAGGGTGCACAGATTTTGGATAAAGATGGGATAAAGATTCTAACATAAGTGACAACACCTAGAAAGCCCCTAACTTCAGTTGGATTGATTGGGGTAGGCCAAGAGATGATCTTGTTGACTTTGGCTGGTGCCATCCTTCTTCCTTCCTTGCAGACCACATGACCAACAATTTCCAGAGCAGGGACACAAGCCGCCAGTTTGGATCCAGAGACAGTAAGGCCAGATTCCTCGATTCGAAACAGAATCCTCTCCAAGGTAGTAGCATATTCCCAGATAAAACGACAAATTCCTGAATGCCAAGGTAAGAGCTCATTATCATAGTCAGATACTGGACCTTTAATTCCGCCATCGTCAATAAAGATACCAGCATGATCAGGGATTTCATCCTGGAGGATCCACATCATCTGAGCCTGATAGACTGCGACCGAGTTGGTGGCTCCTTGAGGCAATCGAGTAAGTTGAAATCGACCAAGAGGAGTGTTGAAAGTAGTGAGGGGACGAGAAATAGGATGTAAGGATCGTTCGTCATAGCCACCCATAATATCCCCTAGACCATAGCAAGCTCTTCCCGCAAAGGATTCAACAAATTCTTCAGTAGCAGGAGGGATACCAGAGTCTTTAATAGTAACTTTATTAAGAGGTTGAAGATCATGAACTATTCTAAGTTTACCATTACTCTTGAGGACACAGAAGACGGGGCTGGAGTAACTAGAAGTTGACTGTTCATACAGGCCAGTTCGAACTCGTTCCCGGACCAACTTGATGAATTCGTCAATTTTAGCAGCAGGGATAGGGATCTTTTTCTTTTGCCAAGGATCATGTTCAACTACAGGGATGATATAAGGGAGGCCATAGGATTCCCGCAAGAGACCTCTCTCTTCTTCACAGAAAGCAATAGATTTTTCTCTTAGAGATAAGACATTTTTGATTAAATTTAACTCATCAGGAAGAAGCCATCCATCTGGACCAAAGTTGACCACCTTCAGACGTTCTTCAGTGACCCGTCCATTAGGCACAAAGGGACCAGTAAGAGATTGAGGAAGACCACAGTAAGGATCGCGAGATAGAGGAGGACGCATAAGGGGGGGATTGAGGTTGAGAGGCATAGGCTGGTTGACTGGTTGGACCTTCTTAGCAACTGGTTTATACTTAGTGGCAAAAGAGAGAAGCTCTTGTTTCCTCCAAGAGTTGACCAGAGAGACTTGATTAGGAAAGCTGAGTCCAAGTTCCAACATCTTCCAAGTCCGATGTTCCGCAATATCCTTGAAGGGTGCCTTTTCCATAAAAGGAGAACCAGGAGATAATACGTTGCTCACATGTGTGGCACAAGGTAGAGTTTCAAAAATGATGGTAAAAGTTTGCCCTGGCAGTGCACAATTGGGAGGACTTACTTGTACCCCAAATTGCCTCCACTGCAGCCCATATTCCTTCATACCAAAATCGCCAAAAACGGAATTGCAATTAGGATCTAGTTTAGACTCATTGCGGAGATTTGAACCGGAACTGAGAGAAGATTGATCAGACTTAAAAGTAGAAGGAAAAGGAGACACAACAGATCCAGAGAGAGAAGGAGATGGAGGAGAAATATTTTTGGATTTTTCTATTTTGATATTTTTCTGTTTTTTAATATTCTTGAGCTCAGAAGAGAATGATGAAAGGAATGAAAAATAAGCCTGAGGGAGGGGAGTTGACCCTTGAGTTGCAGTCTGAGGCTGAAAAGAACTACAATCATTAGTAGGATCAACTATTCCCCTAAAAAATGAGAGGAACTAGAGTTATCCTTCTGCTTTCCCTTAAAAGATGATTTGGGAGGATAACCAGGAAAATCTCTTTCCCAACGACCAGAATCCAAGGAGCAAATAGGGACTTCAATTTTCCTGCCATCAGCATCAGGGAGAAGGATTCTCTCCCCAACTTGATCAGAAAACATCAGGGTTGCACCAAAGTCCATTAAGAAGGGTCGTCCCAAGATCATAGGACTGTCCAAACGAGTAATCCAAAAATGGCAGGTTCCAACGATATTTCGACCAATCCTGACTGGTACATCTTCAGCAATACCAACCAGTTCACAAGCTTGATTTCCTATCCCATACACTGCAGAGTTGAAGCTGACCCTAGGACTAAGTTTGAGCTTGCAGGCCATAGCATCCGAGATTAAGTTAAGCTGAGATCCAGAATCCACAAGAGGAGAAACAGTTTTAGCTGAGTCACCAAGATAACAAGGAAGAAAGCCAAGGGGACAGGAATAAAGATTGGATTCTATAGAAGGACTGGTTCCGCCAGAGTCCTCCATTAAAGTGCCAGAGGAGACTTTGAGTTCTTCAAGGCCAATTTCCACACGTCGACGAGAGACCCATTTCTTCATTCCTTCAGCAACAGTTGGAGAGATCGATAGAAGTTCAGCCACAGATAGATCAGGAATTTTGAGATCAGAAATTTTCTTTAATACTCCCTCCACAGCATTAGGGTGATCCTTGGAGATGCCTCTTTCAAATCAAACCCTTTGCTGGGTGGGGGGAGGAAGTTCGGGTGACGCAGAATCTAAGATTGGATTAGAAGGTTGAGGTGAGGGAGAAGGATCAGGGTGATCTGGGAACCTTTCCATGAGTGGTTCCTTTTCCACCTCCATGTCTTCTACATCAGAGGAAGGAGGCTCAAGTGTTGATCGACGTTTAACGGGTTTTCGAAGGATTGAAGTTGGCAAGAAAGGAGCCTTATGAGATTTAGGTTCCTCATGTCGTTTCCTGGCTGGATCGGATTGATAAGTAGTCCCAGCAAGACTAGAGGATGAAATGGCTGGAGGATACCAAGGTTGGAGGGTACCACAGGATGATCGAAATTCAAAGGAAGCAAGAGATGCTTTCACAGGAGGTGATGGCTGGTAAGAGGCCACCACATGTCGGATAGGACGAGACGAGTCAAAAGGGATTAGGGCACCATTAGGGAGGAAGTAATTGTTTCCCCTCTGCTCTACCAACTTTTCCTTTAAGTCCTTCTGAAGTTCTTGACATCTTCCGGTTCCATGGCCTTCCCTATGACAGTAGTAACAGACCAGAGTTGATTTGGGGACAGAAGAAGGAGTTTTAGGAGTAGCTAGCGAAGAAATCTTTTGATCTATTTTGTTCTCAAAGGCTCTAAGTAACTTGGTGATTTCATCGATAGTAGTAGGTTCTCGATTGGAATTAGGATCTGCTTTAGGCCTACGATCTGCCTCCATTTTAATCATAATATCGTTTGACTCTTTAAAAGAAGGAGCATGGACTGGTTCAGTAGTTCTAGGCTTTTCAAAGGTAAGAGCAGTTTGACCTTTCATGACTTTATCCACAGTACTCCTAAGGGTAAGAAAAACAGGGAGCTTGAATCGATTATCCCTGGTAGTAATCATGGATCCAGATTTGACCAGTTCTTCTTTAATCCTTTCCTGCACAGCCGACGAAAAAGATTGGAAGAACTTTGCTCGAATTTTGTCCACTGTGTCAATGTGATCGTTTCGGATAAGATAGTTTTGAATGGGGTCCCAAGACTTCCTAAAGATCTGATAGTCAGAGGCTGAAGAAATACCACCATTTGAGATCCACTGAGAAACTAGAGCATCCAAATCCTGCAGAGTAAACCTAGCCACATCTATTTTAACCCAGTATGCCAACATAGCCTCCCTGAGAAGCGTCCAGTTGTGGGATTCGAATCCCTCGAAAGACTCGATTACCTCCATAACTTGATCTGAGGAGATAAAGAATCGTAACTGATAAGCCATATCGAATTCACTAGCTCCATCCACTTCAGCAGCCATTTCGTAGGAGTCCAAGAATCGCTCGACATTTGTACCGTTGAAGCCTAAGTTCTTGTTCTGGGGTTTGATCTTTACCATCTTAGGTCGAACAGAGGTGGTTGGAGTAGCGGGAGATGCCATATCGAATAACAGAGTTCCTAGGGGATCCAAAGAGCAGATTTTCCAAGTGGCTCACAAGTGTGGCAAGAGTAGGGTTTCGCCAAAAACAACAAGTATCTTGCCCGAGCGGTGCACAAATTGGGAGGACTTACTTCTAGACCAAGCTGCCTCCACGGATCGGAAAAAGAACAAACAGAAAAAGAAAGAGAAATTGGATAGGATTTCGGAGTTGATTCTTCAAGTTGGGACTGTAAATCCCAAGGTTGCTGGTTTGATCCCGGCCCGGGGGACCAAATGTAAGACTCCAAACGGTGCTAAGCCGTGGCAGTTCTGTGGAGGGGAAAGGTGCTGTTTAGGCTGCCCTCCTAGGAGTTACAATAATATTTTAATGTAACCGGAATCAAGGTCCAGAACCTTATGGATGAGAAATCAAACTAAGAGAAGAGGATAAGAGTTGTCGGTAGCAATGGAAACAACACTATCTGAGACAAGATGGCGCAGGGAAAGACTTGAACAAATAAGTCAAAGTTTGTTCAGAGTTCAATAGAACAAGGCAGTTGTAAGTAACAACGCCCACAAGCTAATAACTCTGGTTGTCAGCAGCTGATTAGGAAAGATCAACTCAATCCCAACCAACCTCCAGGTTCTCAATGAACCTGCCCAACTCTCCGCAATCAAGCGCTTGAAGGGTACCAGATAACTGTGGGAGGCTGAACAAAACAAAAGCAACTTGTTTATGAAGCTCTAGAAGCAAATCAATAACGAATTTGAGCAAGAATATCCCAACACTTCTCAAGGAACTCAAGAATAGCGTGGCAAAATTCAACCTTGAAGAAGAAGGGAGGTATAACACTCCAGGTTTTAAGCTTAATAAAACCTCTTCAATCAAACGTGATTGGCTCCAGAAAGATGATCAAGGGAGATCAAGACCAGTATGGTCGGAAAAAGGGGTCAGAGTGGTATAACACACTCAAGAATTCAGGCAGACAGGAATTCTTCTTCAACCAGCAAGGCTATTGGTTGGTGATAAGGATCAAGGTCACAAAGGACTGAGTTTGAGTATGGAGGCTCAAAGGATCAAGGGGCAATCATAGATATACCCGGATAATTTGCTGAGATAAGTGGGGAAGGATGCCCACGGATAAATTGCTTATGATTATGGGATGCTGAGACGATGATGATGCGATGATCTGAGATCCCCGATGATGGGATGGTCGGCCAAAAGGCAGGGGAGAGCCCCTCCTTATATGGGCAGGAGGCCCTGTTAGACTATATACAACGGATTCTACAAATAGAGCGGAAACGGGAAGGCAACCATGTGGTCACTCGCGTTGGTCAAGGATCTGCCAAATGCTTGCGGGAGCGGTCGGGATGGATTCAGTAGATCATGGATGACCGTCGCGCGACGGTAGCAAAGAGGAGATTGGGAGGCGCAACGACGAAGATGAAGACACGCAACAAACAAAGATGGGGACGTTCTATAACAACGGCGGAGATGAGAAGCAACACGGATAAAAGACGCGCGACGCGCGCGGATGAAAGGAGCGCGGCGCGGCGCGGCGCGACGCGGGGCGGAGCGCGAAGCGGAGCGCGACGCGGAGCGCGACGCGGATAATGGAAGCGCAGCGCGGCGCGGCGCGGCGCGCGCGCGCGGGTAAACAATAGTTGGATGAGCCTGAGGATAAGTTGTCCAGCTGGGCGGTACGTTTGCAACAGTTTATGAATTGAGGTCTTAAGGCGGTCCGGGTGTCCAGGATGGGGCACCACACCGGCCCTGACCGCAATCCCGCAACGCCTGAACCATCTTTTCTACCACCACCGGAGACACAGCCGCCAGTTCCCGCAAGGTCAGCGGGACCGGAGTCTTGTTACCCATCACCCTTTGCATGATGTCCGCCGCTTTCTTCTTCCCTACAGGATTTGCTGCCGGCGCCTTGATTCCGGGAATGCATTCGGCCGGTTTTGGAACGGTCGGCGGGGGTTGCTCCTTTGCATCCACCTCCATCTTATTGGAGACCGCCACCTTCTCTTCCGTTGCCACTACCCTTACCTCAGCTTCCACCCAAGGTGGTTGCCACAACCCGGGACCGGTAACAATGCCTAGTGACGCTCGCGCCGTTGTTCCCGCCTCCTAACCCCGTGTGCGCACCTGCTGCATTGCGGTTGGCTGGCTTGGCTCCATTGGAATCTGTTTGCCCGTTGGAAACATGTACCCCATCCCCGCCGGTTGAACCAATCCCGCTTTGAGATCCTTTGTAAGCTCCTCGCACGCCGATTGCAAATGACTGTTTGCCCCGCAGTACGAGCACCCCCTTGGCACTAAAGTACCAGGCGGCCGAAACCCTTCCACCATGTGCGGTGGAGGCCCTTGCGGCTGCTGCTGGCCCATACGGCTCATGCAGATCTTCAAATCCTTCATAAGCTCCATCAATTCACTTACCGGAGGGGCAGGCGCGGGTTGAGGAACCGGAACACGCGTTGAAGTAGGCGGAACCGGGGCCGGAAATTGCGCCAGAGCCGAAACCTGGGGGGCGGATTTCTTCGGTCCCGCTGGGAAGGACTTAGCGGTATCCTCAATAAGCTCTTCTAAGTCAAGCTCGCTCTCCACAGCCTGGCAAATGACAGCCAGCTCCGGAAGGAGCGCGATGCTCCCGTCCAATGACCGCTTTACCAAGTTGTGATTGTAAAGATGCCGCTGCACCCTTGCCCGGAGTTGAGCGCCTAAACTGCCCAGAAACGCGCGCTTGATGGCCCCCGTCTGTCCCGCCACCACCTTGTTCTTTGTAAAGTACCAATAGATCCGATCAAATGTCAAGGTGTAATCCACCAGCTCCACCCAAGTCCTGACTCCTCCGCGTGCGCTCGCCTCCAAAGCCACGCGGTCAAAATTGCTTTCCCAGAATTGAGGTTCGCGCCTACCCCACCGCGTTAGGATCTCCGCCTTCAGTTTTGGCCAATCCTGATTCTTGTAGCCTTCCATCTCCTCCACATCCCGGAGCTTCTCTTTGTCCATAATGAACAGGACAACAAGCGGGGCCTTATTGGCGTCCGACGCACCTTCCGCATCTGCAATACCTTTGTATCTTGAGATGAATCTCTCCACATCCGCAGTGTTGAATCAGATGTGAGGGTAGTTGCGCGGCCTGATGCGAACCGGACAAGTGGGTTCATGGTCACTGGAGACCAATGGGGGAACGGCGTAGCTTGTCCTGGGTTGAGCGGAGGGATGGAAGACGCAAGTGGGGTTGGAGTAGCGGACCTGGAAACAGAAGAAGAAGAAGAAGAAGAAGAGGAAGCGACTGTTGGGAGGTATGGATAGGACATTGCGCCCAGTTAACTTTGCAAGACAAGAAACGGAAGGTTATTTCCCGGCCAGACCCCCAGATGTGGAAAGAATAAGGGTTATCCCCCTATAATTGTCCCAAGGTTTGGAAGTTAACAGTGCCCTGCGTTTGAAAGGAGATGGGGATTCCCAAAGTTGCACTTAAATGAGAGATAGAGATAAGGAGATAAAGAGATAAAGAAAAGTAGAGAGAGAGTGAAATTGCCAATCCTTCAATCCTAAGAACTTTCCACCTGGATGTGTATCCCGTATGAGTTCCTTTAATCTCTTGGTGAGATGTTTTATCCAATCCAGTGATGTGATGGTCTGATTCCCTCCCATGCCTCCCCTCCCCTCCAACCCAGAGTTGAGAGTGAGGATAAGTCCTCCCTCTCAACCCTAACCTAAGTACACGCGCAAATAACAGTATGACAACAAAAACAGAAAACAATCCCAAGACAGAAACCCTAGCCTCCTCTCCACACCTCCATACCAAACTCCCCCCCGACATCCGTACGCCTTTCCGTCCATCCGGTTTGTCCTTCTCATGACACAGTCCTTGCACCGCGCCCTACTTGGAGCCCCCTGCGCCTGTCTGTATCCGTTCATCCACGCCCGTTGTGGGTGTCCAGTAATATCCGGCATGATCCGCGCGCTTGCGCGCGCGCTCCATCCGTTCCTTTATAGCCTGCGGATTGCTCTGCCCCTACGTATCCCAACCGGCGTGCCTGCAAACCTAGTCGAGTGCACTACCTTCCGAATCCAATCTCTGGGGAGGGTTGCCGCCCACGCCGGATTTGATGCTGAGCCCAACCCGTCCACTAGGTGCGGAGCCAAACAGCGGCTGCTGCTGATCCAGCAGCTGCCGCTGCTGAGCACTCTGCATACCCTAATGCTGAGCCCGCTTGCCTCAAATGCTGAGCGCGCAGCCGTGACGCAGTTCCCAATCCGTGTCTATAAATTGACACCACAACGGACAGACGCAAGAGATGACTTGATTTTCTTTCTTTTTCCGCTCTATTTGTAGAATCCGTTGTACATAGTCTAACAGGGCCTCCTGCCCATATAAGGAGGGGCTCTCCCCTGCCTTTTGGAACATCATTGAATCATCCAGCATGGAATGAGCATAATCCTATCATCAAATCAGAAATCTATGATTGCCCCTTGATCCTTGAGCCTCCATACTCAAATCCCTTGATCCTTGAGCCTTATCACCAACCAATAGCTTTGCTGGTTGAAGAAGAATTTTTCTAAGCAAATTCTTGAGTGTGTTACACCACTCCTGATCCCTTTATCCGACCATACTGGTCCTGATCATCCTTTGATTATCTTTCTGGAACCAGTCACGTTTGACTGAAGGGGTTTTATTAAGCTTAAAACCTGGAGTGTTAAACCTCCCTTCCCTTCTTTTGAAGTTGAATTCCGCCATGCTAATCTTGAGTCACTTGAGAAGTGTTGGGTTAATCTTGTTTGAATCAGTTATTGTTTTGCTTCTAGAGCTTCTTCAAACAATTAGCTTTGTCTTGTGAAGCCACCCACAGTTATCTGGTACCCTTCAAGCGCTTGATTGCAGAGATTTGGGCAGGTTCATTGAGAACCTGGAGGTTGGTTGGGATTGAGTTAATATTTCCCAAGCTCCTGCTGACGACCAGAGCTATTAGCTTGTGGGCTTTGTCACTCACAATTGCCTTGTCTTGTTGAACTCTGAACAATTCTTGCCTCCTTCTATTCAAGTTTTCCCCAACATCATCTTGCCTCAGATAGTGTTGTCTCCCAGCTACCGACCACTATAATCTTTATCCTCTTACTTTTGGTTCCCCGTTTACCAGGTTCTGGACTTTGATCTTGGTTAAATTTAAATATTTTTGTAACACTCAGGAGGGCAGCCTAAAAAAGCACCTATTCCCTCCACAGAACTGCCAACGCCCTGCGCTGTTTGGAGTCTTAAATTTGGTCCCCCGGGCCGGGATCAAACCAGAAACCTTGGGATTTACAGTCCCAAAATTTGTGGAATCAACTTGGAAATCCAATCTTTTTCTCTTCTTCTGTTTTTCTCTTTTTTCTGTTATCATCTAGATCTGATCCATGGAGGCAACTTGTTCCAGAAGTAAGTCCTCCCAATTGTGCAACATCAAGGGGTTTGATCCTAGTTGTTTTTTGTAAACCCTACCCTTGCCACACTCGTGAGCCACTTTGGAAATCTGTTCTTTGGATCCCTTATGAAATCTTTTGTCAAAATGGAATCTATTGGTACCCATTCTACCTCTTTTTGGGCCAAGATGATCGAGATCAAACCTCAGAACAAGAACTTATGCTTTAATGGTGTGAATGTCAAACGGTTCCTGGATTCCTACAAGATGGCGGCTGAAGTGGACGGTGCCAGCAAATATGACATGGCTTATCAACTGAAATTCTTTATCTCCTCTGATGAAGTCATGGAAGTGATTGAATCATTTGATGGATTTGGATCCCATGACTGGGTACTTCTTAAGGAGGCAATGATTTCCTACTGGGGAAAAATTGATATAGCTAGGTTCACTCTCCAAGATCTGGATGCCCTAGTCTCACAATGGACCTCCAATGGTGGTATCTCCTCAGCCTCTGATTATCAAGCTTTCAGAAAATCTTGGGACCCTATCCAATCCTATCTTATCCAAAACAATCACATTGATATGTTGGACAAAATTTGAATGCAATTTTTTCAGTCTTTCTCTCCAGGAGTGCAGGAAAGAATTAAGGATGAATTGGTGAAATCTGGATCCATGATCACCACAAGAGATAATCGGTTCAAGCTCCCTGCTTTCATGGTCCTTAGGAATAATGTGGATAAAGTGATGAAAGGTCAAACAGCTCTCACCTTTGAAAAACCTAGAATCACTGAACCAGTCCTTGCCCCCTCTTTTCAAGCATCTAAAAAAATCACGAATAAGATGGAAGCCAATTGCAGACCCAAGCCAAATCCTCAGACCCACTGGGAAACACCTACTATTGATGAGATCACCAAACTCCTGCAAGCTTTTGAGAATAAAATGGATCAGAAACTCTCCTCTCTGGCTGTCCCTAAACCCTCCAACTCCGTTCCTAGGTCAACCATAGTTTGCTATTATTGCCACAGAGAAGGTCATGGAACTGGTCGCTGTCCTGAACTCCAGAAGGACAAGGAGGAAATGTTGGTGAAACAGAAAGGGAGTAACTTCTTTCTGCCTAATGGTGCACTTATCCCTTTCGATTCATCTTGCCCAATTCGTCATGTGGTAGCCTCTTTCCAGCCTTCTGCTCCCAGCAAGGCATCCTTGGCCTATTTGGATTTTTGATCTGCTTGTGGAACCCTTCAACCTTGGTATCCTCCTGCTTGTTAAGTTGAGGGAAATCTTTAGGTTTGATTGCCTACAAAGACCAATGGAGACTGGCAATTAAAGAAAATAAACATATTGACGAAAGAAAGTGATTACAAATGAAGGACAATGGTAAGGTCTTACCCAGGTTATTTTCTCTGATATTGAGACGGAATTTGGAAGTGAGAAACTCAAGGAAATGAAGCAAAGGAATAGCACAATGAAAAGAATGGAGAGGGACGCTGTGACAACAATGGAAAGGGACGGTGAGAATGTGGTTGTAGAGCAATGAGAACCGCGAGTGAATATCTCACATCTGATCAATTCAATTATTTTGAGAAAAGTGTTTGGGTTCGTGGAGCAATGATGATGTTGATGACGTTGAATTTGGATTGATTGAGGTTGAGGGGATTGAGGAGATAGCGGGAGATATGAGGATTTGGTTGGATGGGAGTAGGATGTTGTCAAGGAGAGCAGTTGTAGGTGGGGTAGGTTGAGTTGAAGAGGGAAAGCGGCGAATCAGATGAGAGTTTATTGTGGTTGAGGAGAGATCATCAAAGAGATGAGGAAGAGCGCGGATGAGGATCAGGATAGAGTAGTGATGGAGGAAAGGGATGGATGGATGCTTTGGATTTGGAGATTCAGCACTGGGAACAAACTGGAGGGGGGTTGCGGCTTCTTCTAGTGAGCAGGCAAATGTCAACACACCGCCGTGATCAGATGTGAGGAGACAAGACGGTAGAAGTGAGATTGGCAACGGAAGATCTTAAGGCTGCTTTAGTGAGGGAGTCGGCTAACATTTGATTGGAGGGGATGAGATGAGTTATAAGAGAGTGATTGTCCCGCTGTTCTTGCAACCATTTGATTTGCATGTTGACATGTTTCAGTGCACCATGGTGAGATTCCTGAATTACTAGGTCGTTTAGGGCTTTATTGTTGATGAAGGAGCAGTAGGTGTGATTTGATGAGGGATTCATCTTGTGAAGAAGTTGCAAGAGCCAGATCTTTTCTTGAGTTGCTAGGACTAGAGTTTTGAGCTCTCCTTTGGTGGACAACAGAGAGACTGAGCCTTGAAGTTTGCTATGCCAGGAAACTGGGCAGCCGTAGAGCAAGATCAAGTAGCCGGTGTGACTTCTTCGTGATTCAGGGTTGTTGCCGCCGTTGGAGTCACTTTAGACTTCTATGTTGTATTAAAAGGACAGATTCTGAAGACGTAGGGCCATTTCTTTAGTTGTGTTAAGATAGCGCCAGGAATGTTTTGCTTCAATCCAATGTTGAATGCCGGGCCTGTTGTTGAAGCAAGATAGGTTAGACACGGCGTAGGAAAGGTTAGGTTGCTTTTGGCTGGCGATAAAGTTTAGAAAGCCAGTGTATGACCAAAAGTTGATGTCGAGCTTGAGGAAGGCTTTGTGTTCATCATCAGAGGCGCCAGTGAGTTTGATGTTAGGGGTGAATGGAGTGCTGATTGGTTTGCACTTGGTGAGACCAAGCTCACTCAGTGCGGTGTTGATGTGGTTGGTTTGGAGTAATCCATAGCCTTCTTTGGTGTCGACTAACTGATTTCCGAGGATCTTGCTTAGGGGTCCGTCTTGCAAGATCTTGAATGCAGTTTTGAGACTGTTCCAAAACTGGACCGAGTTCCCAACAATTAGCAAGTCGTTGACGTAGACAAACACATAGAGCTGTCAGGATGTGCTGATGTAGAGACAAGGGTTGGCACAGGAAGTGGTGAAACCCTTGCTGAGTAACCAGGTCTTGAGTGTCTCGTACCAGCTCTTGGGTGCTTGTTTGAGTCCGTAGAGTGCTTTATTCAGCTTGAGGTATGGAAAGGGGGAGTTGTATCCAAGGGGAGTTTTGATGAAAATATCTTCATCAAGTGGCGCGTGGAGAAAGGCGGACTTGATTTCCATCTGCCATAATGTGAGCTTATGAAACAATGCATAGACAAGTAATACTCGCAGTGTTATGATTGAGCCCGTCGGGGCATATTTCTGTCCATAATCAAGAAACTCTACTTGCTTGAATCCTTGAACACACAATTGCAATTTGAAAGATATTCCGGATTCATTGGGATTTTCTTTGATTCTGTAGACCCAGACTGTTGTTAGAGCGTTCTTGCCTTCAGGAAGTGAGTGACATCCTTCCCATAATTTCATGATCTCAATGCCATTTAGTTCAGAATTCATGGAGTTGATCCAGTTTGAACTTTCTTCACAGTTGGTGGCTTTGTAATAGCTTTTAGGAACGGAACGGGCAATGAATCCATATTGCTGGGGTCTTTGAAGGGAGTTTTGATCACAAAGTGTAGGTGCAGATGGGACCAGCAATTTATTGGCGATTATATTGTCTTCATCTGAGTTGGATTTCAATGATTCAGAGTGCGAGTCGGAATGAGTTGAAGGGGAAGGATTGGGAATGGTGGAGTTATTTGGAGAATAGTTCTGAATGGAGGAGGATTCAGTGGTAGGAGGTAGAGCATCGTTATTAGGATTGGAGAGATCGGAAGAGGATGAATTGGATTTTAAAGCGTCAAGGAGAAAGGAATCGTCAGTAAGAAGAGAATCAAAACAGGAATCGGAATGGGGATATTCTTCAGAGAGAGAGGAAGAGAGGGAAAGATTTTCAAAGATTTTGACATGTTTTGAACGGACTATAGATCTAGATGATGGACAATAAATTCGATAGGAGTTAAGGTCTAAATTGAATCCGGTTAGAATGCCCTCTAAACCTTTTTTGTCTAATTTTCCGGGAGCATGAGTCTGATTGAGGACAATGGCCTTGGATCCAAGAACACGAATGAGGTGTAGTTTGGGAGAGGTTCCGGTCCAGAGTTTGTGGGCTGAGACTTTGGAGTTCAGAGACGGAATAAGATTGAGCACTAGACAGGAGCTGACCAGTATCTCATCCCATAGGAAGGAAAGAATTTTCATATTGATCATTTTCGTCCTAGCGGCCTCAAGAATGGTTCAGTTTCCTCTCTCGGCAACTGGGTTATGCTGTGGAGTATAGGGTTCAGAGGTTGAGTGTTTGATTCCATTCTCTGAGAAGAAGCTTGAGAGACGATGATTGACAAATTCACCACCGTTATCGGAGTGAAAGATCTTCAGCATTTGACCTTTCTGATTGGCGTGCAGCTTGATGAATTTCATCACCTCGTCAGGTACGTCTGATTTGAGTCTGACTGGCACACATGTCTTGAACTTGGACCAGTTGTTGGTGAGCAACAAAAATTATCAACATCCAGAGAGGGACGGTGGATTAATGGGACCACAGACATTGGCATGAATCTGCTTGAATGATTCTTGGCTAGGAGGAAGATGATTCAGGAAGGGTTGTTGGTGAATTTTCCCTTTTGCACAGGAAAAACAGTTGAGGAGATTGTACTTGAGGTTGGGAAACTCTTTTGAGAGGAGACGGGTTTTTTCAAGATGGGGATGGCAGAAGCGTTTATGAATAGTAGATAAGGAGATGAAAGAATAAGAAAGAGCGGGGAGATTGAAGCCTTTGTTAATGAAGAATAGATTTTCTTCAATAACGCCAGACATGATCTGTGTATTATTGAAGAGAATTGCAAACTGATTTGGAGATGAAAGCATTAAGGAGCATCCTTTTTGAATGAGTTGGCCTAGGGACACCAGGTTTACAGCAAGATTGGGAACATAGAGGGAGTTTTGAAGGTGAAGAGTGGCCAAGGTAGTTGTGATATGAGCTTTTCCTTTACCAAGAGAGGAGATAGGAGCATTTGGGTTTCCAGTTTGTACCTTGGTTCCATCATGGTGAAGATGAGGGAAGAAATTTGGGTTATTAAACATGCAATTTGATGCACCAGAATCAAGAAGGACTTGATTCAAACTGAGAAGGGGTGACAAGACCATTGCAAACATATAGGCTAGGTGGGCGGATGACCCCTTTTGGGGATTTGAAGGAGCGTTGGATGGAGTAGCTGAATCGGGACCACTTGGAGAGTTATTGTAGTTGGGTTGGAGATGAGGATAGAGCCACCAACACTTGCTTCTGTCGTGGTTGGCCTGAGGATTGTTCCAGGTTGACCTACACTTAATGGCGTTGTTCCTAGTTATCAGAGCTGAGGCGTAGGATCTGGCCATAACCTTGTTTTTGACTTGATTGAGATGACGTAGGACTAGATCGGCGTCAATCTTGGCTTCTCCGAGTGAGTGGGTGATAGTTGTTTTGAGATGTTTGAGAGGAGGAGGAAACTTGTAGAGCAGTAGATAAGCAGCTATGTTGTCCTCCATCTGGATTCCAATCTCAGCAATTTGAAGCAAACATGATTGGGCGTCGGTAATGAATTTTTCAACTCTCTTCGGGTCAAACTGAAGGTTGAGCAGATTAAAGAAGACCCTGGAACAATTGGCCGTTTGAGAGGAGGCGTAATATTCATTGATTGATTTCCATAACTTGATCCCATTGGTTAGCAGGTGGTCCTTGACGCAGTTGATGTAGGTACGATTGTCCAGTTTTGCAAGGATGTATCCTACTATTTCAAGATTTACTTCTGGGGGACATTTCTTGGGTTCAGAGGAATCAAGCCAGTGTGAGATCTTTTTGAGAGCAAGTATTGTAATGATTTTAGAGCGCCACAACAAGAAGTTAGAGTCGGAGAGAGTGGGAATAGAGTTCGTCAGAGTCTTGAGCAGAGATTGTGAGGAATCCATTAGCCTTTATTGGTCAAAAGTTAGTCAGATCGTTTTGGTTTCTGGAACGTTCGGCTTTTAACTGTGTTAAGTTGAGGGAAATATTTAGGTTTGATTGCCTACAAAGACCAATGGAGACTGGCAAGTAAAGCAAATAAACATATTGACAAAAGAAAGTGATTACAAATGAAGGACAACGGTAAGGTCTTACCCAGGTTATTTTCTCTGATATTGAGAGGGACGTTGGAAGTGAGAAACGCAAGGAAATGAAGCAAAGGAATAGCACAAGGAAAAGAATGGAGAGGGACGCTGTGACAACAATGGAAAGGGACGGTGAGAATGTGGTTGTAGAGCAATGAGAACCGCGAGTGAATATCTCACATCTGATCAATTCAATTATTTTGAGAAAAGTGTTTGGGTTTGTGGAGCAATGATGATTTTGATGACATTGAATTCAGATTGATCGAGGTTGAGGGGATTGAGGAGATAGCGGGAGATATGAGGATTTGGTTGGATGGGAGTAGGATGTTGTTGAGGAGAGCAGTTGTAGGTGGGGTAGGTTGAGTTGAAGAGGGAAAGCGGCGAATCAGATGAGATTTTATGGTGGTTGAGGAGAGATCATTGAAGAGATGAGGAAGAGCGCGGATGAGGATCAGGATTGAGTAGTGATGGAGGAAAGGGATGGATGGATGCTTTGAATTTGGAGATTCAGCACCGGGAACAAACTGGAGGGGGGTTGCGGCTTCTTCTAGTTAGCAGGCAAATGTCAACACTGCTGTCTCTTCTTCCACCTTTTCTGGAACCTATCAATCTGATACATCTAGGAAATGACATGAAGAACCCAGACCTCATAAAGCTCCTCCTGTTCCATCTTCAATTCTTCGAAAACCGTTCAAACGTTGATCTTCACCGGAGCCTCCTTTTTCTGAGGTAGAAGACATGGAAGTAGAAAAGGAACCTCTCATGGAAAGGTTCCCAGAATACTCTGATCCTGCTCCTCTGCCATCCAAATCACCTTCACCAACTGATCCAGTTATAGTTCCACCCTCACCTGAACTTCCTCTTCCAACTCAACCAAAGGTTTGATTCAAAAGGGGAATTTCCAAAGACCACCCCAACGCTGTGGAGGGGGTATTAAAGAAAATCTCTGATCTTAAAATCCCTGATCTAACTGTGGCTGAACTCCTTTCCATCTCACCATCTGTGGCTGAAGGCATGAAGAAATGGGTTTCTCGGCAACGTGTGGAGATTTGTCCTGATGAATTGAAAGTTTCCTCTGGGACCTTGATAGAAGACTCCGGTGGAACAGATCCTCCTTCTGATTAAAATCTTTATTCCTGTCCTCTTGGATTTTTACCATTCTCTCTAGGTGACTCATCCAAAACGGTTTCTCTACTTGTCAATTCTGGGTCCCAACTAAACTTAATTTTGGATGCAATGGCCTGCAAGCTCAACCTCAGTCCAAGGGTAAGCTTCAACTCTGCTGTTTATGGAATTGGGAATCAATCTTGTGAGTTGGTGGGTATTTCTGAGGATGTGCCAGTTTGAATTGGTCAAAATATTGTTGGAACCTGTCACTTTTGGATCACTCTTTTGGAAGGTCCTATGATTTTTGGTCATCCTTTCTTAATAGACTTTGGAGCCACCCTGATGTTTTCCGATCAAGTTGGGGAGAGAATTCTTCTTCCTGATGCTGATGGTAGGAAGATTTAAGTTCCTCTCTGTTCTTTGGATTCTGGTTTTTGGGAAAGAGATTTCCCTGGTTTTTCACCTAAATTGGTTCCAAAGGGGAATCAGAAGGACTCTTCTAACTCCTCTCATTTTTTAGCAGAATAGTTGGTAATACTAATAGTTGTAGTTCTTCTAAGCCTCAGACTTCAACTAAAGGGCCAACTTTTATCTCTGAGGCATATTTTTCATCCTTTTCATCTCTTTCTTCTTTTTCTTCTGATCTCGAAAATGTCCAAAATCAAAAACATGTTAAAACACAAAATTCCAAAAATATTTCTCTTCTCTCTGGTTCTGTTGTTTCTTCTTTTCCTAGTACTCTTATCAATGGTCAATCTTCCTCTAGCCCTGGTTTGATTCTCTGCAATGAGTATAAACTAGATCCTGATCTCAATTCTTTTCTTAATGGTTTTGGTATGAAGGAGTATGGGCTCCAGTGGAGGCACTTGGGGGTAAAAGTAAGTCCTCCCAATTGTGCACCATCAGGGCATTCTTCTACCATAGTTTTCAAATCTCTACCTCATGCCACAAATGTGAGCAAAGCGTTATTTTTTGTATCCTCTTTTATGGAAAAGGCACCTTTCAAAAATTTTATGGAACATCAAACTTGGAGAATGTTGGAATCTGGTCTCAATTGTTGTGCTCAGGTCTTGCTGGTGAATGCTTGGAGGAAACAATAACTTCTCTCTTTTGCCACTAAGTATAAGCCAGTTGCGAAAAAGGTCCAGCCTGTCAACCAACCCATGCCCCTCAATCTCAATCCTCCTCTCATGCGTCCTCCTCTATCTTGTGATCCTTATTGTGGTCTATCTCACTCCCTTATTGGCCCCTTTTTACCTTGTGTTCATGTCACGGAAGAACAATTGAAGGTGGTAAACTTTGGTCCAGATGGATGGCTTTTACCTGATGAGTTAAATTTGATAAAAAATATCTTATCTCTAAGGGAAAAATCTATTGCATTCTTTGAAGAAGAGAGAGGTCTCTTGAAAGAATCCTACGGTCTCCCTTATATCATCCCTGTAGTTGAACATGATCCTTGGCAAAAGAAAAAGATCCCTATTCCTGCTGCAAAAGTTGGCAAATTCATCAAGTTGGTCTGCAAACAAGTCCGTACCGGTCTATATGAACAGTCAACCTCCAGTTACTCTAGCCCTGTTTTCTGTGTTCTAAAGAGTAATGGTAAACTTAGAGTAGTTCATGATCTCCAACCTCTTAATAAATTTACTATTAAAGACTCTGGTGTTCCTCCTGCCACTGAAGAATTTGTTGAATCCTTCTCTGGGAGAGCCTGTTATGGTCTAGGGGACATCATGGGGGGTTACAACAAAAAATCTTTGCATCCTATTTCTCGGCCGCTCACTACTTTTGATACTCCTCTTGGTCAATTTCAACTGACTTGATTGCCTCAAGATGCCACCAACTTGGTTGCAGTTTATCAGGCTCAGATGATGTGGATCCTCCAAGACAAAATCCCGGATCATGCGGGTATCTTCATTGATGATGGTGGAATTAAAGGTCCAGTTTCTGACTATGATAATGAGCTCTTACCTTGGCACTCAGGAATTTGATGATTTATCTGGGAGTATGCTACTATCTTGCAAAGGATTTTGTTCCAAATTGAGGAATCTGGCCTTACTGTCTCTGGATCAAAACTTGCCACCTGTGTCCCTGCCTTGGAAATTGTTGGTCATATAGTCTGCAAGAAAGGAAGAAGGATTGCACCCTCTAAAGTCAACAAAATTGTCTCCTGGCCTACTCCAATAAACCCAACTGAAGTTAGAGGTTTCCTAGGTGTTGTAACTTATGTCAGGATCTTCATTCCCTTGCTAACCGCAATCTGTGCACCCTTGCAACGTCTAACCAGAAAGGAAGCTGAATGGATTTGGACCCAAGATTGCAAACAATCATTTCAGTTGCTCAAAACTATTGTTGGCAATGAAATAGTTTTGAAAAAGATCTCTTATGGGCCTGGAGCTGGCAAAATAAAGTTGGCTGTTGACTCTAGTTATCAATCTGTTGGGGCTGTCCTTACTCAGGAGGATGAAAATGGTTTGGACCACCCCGTTCTTTATGAATCTTTGCTATTTTTGGATGTGGAATCTAGATACTCTCAGCCCAAACTGGAACTCTGTGGTGTGGCCAGAATGCTGAAGAAACTCCAAACAGTACTCTGGGGACAACATTTTGAATTTCAAGTTGAAGCTCAATCCATTGTGGAAATGATCAATGCTCCCAGTATTCAAAAGGCTCCAATGACTCTCTGGGTAGCTTTTATCCAGCTTTTCTATTTTGATATTTTCCATAGGCCTGGGAAATCTTTTACTATGCCTGATGGTTTATCTAGAATACCTATTGGAGACAATGAATAGGATGTTGGAATGGATTTTGATGAGGAAGAACCTTTGGTCTGCCCTGTTCTTGCTTTCTCCTCCCAATATTACTCTGGTTTCCAACAAGGTTTCTGGCTTAAGTTAGAGCAGTACCTTTCAACTCTCCAAAGAACCCCTGATCTCTCTGCCAAAGGATTTTGATCCCTTAAAAGAACGTCCTCTAGTTTCTTTGTCCAAGGTTCTAGGCTTATGAAAAGAGGAACTCCTTGTGCGCTTTTTTTGGTTACTATCCTGGCTAAGCAAGATTCAATCCTTGAAAGTCTCCATGAGGGCCTTGGTCATCGTGGGGAAACCAAAACTTATTGACGATTATCCAAACAATTCTGGTGGCCATCTCTGAAGAAATCTGTCTCTCAATGGTGCAAGAGTTGTGAAGTTTGTCAAAAATGTGATCTTAGGCTTCCAGCTGAAATTTGCTATCCTACTGGGGAGTCCACTGTCTTTGGAAGGGTTGCTATGGATGTGGTTCATATCAAGGCAGGTGGTGCTAAGTACCTCATTGTGGCTAGAGATGATTTTTCTGGATGGGTTGAAGCCAAATTCCTTAAGAACCTTAGTTCTGAATCTTTTGCAGCTTTCCTTCATGAGAATTGGACAATGCGTTATGGTTTGGCTCAACCTTATTCTACTGATGGTGGCTCAGAATTTGGTGGAAAACTGGCTGAAATGATCCAATCGCTCCCTGGGCAACATAGAGTTACTAATCCCTATTATCCTGAAGGACAAGGCATGGTGTAAAGAGGCCATGCTCCCTTGAAGGCTGCTCTGGTTAAACTGGCTGGTGAAAGTGGCAAGAATTGTTGGAAGTTTCTCCCCTTGGTCCTCTTCTCTGATTGAATTTCCACCAAGCAAACCACTGGCTACTCTCCTTATGAAATCATCTTTGGTCAGAGGGCTGTTCTTCCTCTTGATCTTGAAATGGATTCTTTCTTGGGCATCTCTTGGGAACAAGTTTCTTCAACTACTGACCTATTAGTTGCCAGATCAAAGCAACTGGAGCGGAGTGAAGATATTTGTAACAAAGCTTATGGGAAGATGATGGAATCAAGAGCAAAATCAGTTCAGTATTGGGA
Organism: Puccinia polysora; assembly: GCA_025617555.3. NCBI lineage: Eukaryota > Fungi > Basidiomycota > Pucciniomycetes > Pucciniales > Pucciniaceae > Puccinia > Puccinia polysora. The sequence goes on from CM062626.1 coordinate 50,182,631, forward strand.
AGATAAACATCTAAATCAAATCAGGGATCCTTTAAACCCTGGAGATCTGGTATTGGCTTATAATTGATCTTAAGAGACTCAGTGGGGAAAACTTTTTTTGAATTGTTGGAATGGTCCTTATAGAGTGGTTTTTCAAGTTAGAGGTGGATCTTATGTTTTGGAAGAACTGGATGGTACTCAGTTGGCTAGAAGGTTCTCTGCTGATCAAGTTAAGAGATTTTATTGTTGTGGGGGCAATTTGGGTTCAAAGTAAGTCCTCCCAATTGTGGACCACCGGGGTCTTCTGCTGTGTTTTGTTGTAAAAACTCTACTTTATGCCACATACGTGAGCACCTGGGACGCCTTTTCTTTTATCTTCTCCACATTTAGGCTCTTTGGGATGGATCAAGATGGGTTTCAACGTTTTTTTTACTTAGAGGATCAAGAAACGGCCAATTATTTTCTTCTGTTCTTTTTCATGTTTTCAAAATTACAATGCAGACTAGGGAAAGTCTGTAAGTTGGGGAGAGATGTGGTGAACCATTTGGGACACCGTGGGGAAAAGAATTCAAAAATTTTCCTTGCGCATTGCGCGTCCCTCATCCTCATCCTCATCCTTGCCTGTCACGCGTCCTCATCCTTATCCTTGCCCGTCGCGCGTTGCTCATCCTTATCCTCCCCCCTTGCGCGTTGCTCATCCTTATTGTCAGTGTTGCTCATCCTCATCCTCATCCTTGCCCGTCAAGCGTCCTCATCCTTATCCTTGCCTGTCGGGCGCCTTTATCCTTGCCCGTTGCGCGTTGCTCATCCTTATCCTTGCCCGTTGCGCGTTGCTCATCCTTATCCTTGCCCGTTGCGCGTTGCTCATCCTTATTGTCATTGTCGCTCATCCTCATTGTCATTGTTGCTCATCCTCATTGTCATTGTTTCTCATCCTCATTGTCATTGTTGCGCGTCGCGCATCGCTCATCCATGTCTTACCAAACCCATCCCAACCGCACCTCCAAGCGCTTGTCCAATCCTTGGATCCTTCAATCTTCAGCCACACTCAAGCTATCAGTCGCCAATCTCAAGCCCGTCAGGATTTACTCAATTGCCTCAAGCCGATCTCCTATCCGCCCATCCGCGCTCTCACAAACTTCATCCGTCACCCTTCCTGGGACTATCCCACCCCCCTTTCATCTCCAGGTGGGGGTGGAGAGTGTCGACTACCGCCCACGGACATCTGTGGCGGTTGGGTTCATTTTCCTTTCCCACCCCTTTCCGCCTTTGAGTGAAGAGTGGAGAGTGTCGACTACCGCGCGCGGACATCCCCGGCGGTCTGGTCTAGTTCGTTTTCCTTTCCCACCCCGTCCGCCTTTGGACAAGGGGTGGGTGATTCCGGTATTGTCGCGCGCCCATCCACGGACAGACGCAAGAGATGACTTGATTTTCTTTCTTTTTCCGCTCTATTTGTAGAATCCGTTGTACATAGTCTAACAGGGCCTCCTGCCCATATAAGGAGGGGCTCTCCCCTGCCTTTTGGACCATCATCAAATCATCCAGCATGGAATGAGCATAATCCTATTATCACATCAGAAATCTATGATTTCCCCTTGATCCTTGAGCCTCCATACTTGAATCCCTTGATCCTTGAGCCTTATCACCAACCAATAGCTTTTCTGGTTGAAGAAGAATTTGTCTAATCAAATTCTTGAGTGTGTTACACCACTCCTGATCCCTTTATCCGACCATACTGGTCCTGATCATCCTTTGATTATCTTTCTGGAACCAGTCACGTTTGACTGAAGGGGTTTTATTAAGCTTAAAACCTGGAGTGTTAAACCTCCCTTCCCTTCTTTTGAAGTTGAATTCCGCCACGCTACTCTTGAGTCCCTTGAGAAGTGTTGGTTTAATCTTGTTTGAATCAGTTATTGTTTTGCTTCTAGAGCTTATTCAAACAATTAGCTTTGTCTTGTGCAGCCACCCACAGTTATCTGGTACCCTTCAAGCGCTTGATTGCGGAGAGTTGGGCAGGTTCATTGAGAACCTGGAGGTTGGTTGGGATTGAGTTAATATTTCCCAAGCTCCTGCTGACAACCAGAGCTATTAGCTTGTGGGCTTTGTCACTCACAATTGCCTTGTCTTGTTGAACTCTGAACAATTCTTGACTCCTTCTTTTCAAGTTTTCCCCAACATCATCTTGCCTCAGATAGTGTTGTCTCCCAGCTACCGACCACTATAATCTTTATCCTCTTACTTTTGGTTCCCCGTTTACCAGGTTCTGGACTTTGATCTTGGTTACATTTAAATATTTTTGTAACACTCAGGAGGGCAGCCTAAAAAAGCACCTATCCCCTCCACAGAACTGCCAACGCCCTGCGCTGTTTGGAGTCTTACAGCGCAAGCCTGATATAAAAGCCCCGTGATCCGCATCCCATATTGTCAACGTCTTTGGAAAAGGTACCTGGACCGCCCCAGAAGAACTTCCACACAGTTCCCCATACCCAGCCCTCAACAAACACAACAACCACACACCAGTGCGTGCACAACTTAAGAAAGAGAGAAGACACCAGAGAACGGACATTCTGGGGTGCCTAGTTGTTCCGGCTGTGAACCAGCTAGTGCACCCCCTTACCAGGTCAAACTTATACCCTATCCACCTTTCCAATCTGCGCCTTAAGAGAAGGAAAGAAACAAAAGAGAAAGAGAGAGATTTTTGTTTTGACTGTCCTCCTACCAAAACCTACTTTGGACCCATGTTGCTCCTTCTCCCGCACCTCCCATCCGTGGGGCTTGTCCTTGCATTTACAGACCCATCTTTCCATCCTACCCTAGCTTCCCCCCCAACTTGGCTGCTTTTCCCAGCTGGTCCACAACCTCTGCACCTCTGGCAGGTCCGTGCGGCGGCTTCAACCAATCCCACAAGGGAACTGAGCACAACTTGTTGTCCCATCCCACCCCGGTATACTCCTCTCCACCAAGGCCCACCAAGCTCCTCCAGGATCCAAACCCACCTGCGCGCAAAACCCAACCCACTTGAACTCCACTCCATCCATGCTGCACTTCCTGCTCCTCACAATTTTAGTCCCCTTCCTCCCCCTTCCAAAATATGCAGGCTGTACCTCCAACCCCGGGCCACACACAACCGGAACTGGGACCTTGCCTTCCACTACTTCATCTGCACAACACTTTCTGCCTTCTGTGAATTCTGCGGCCTTCTGCTCCCCTCCGGAGTTTTTAGGCCGCTCTTCCACCATTCCGCACATAACTGCTTCTGGGGCCGGAGCCAGCTGTTGCTCTTCCGCATCCACCACTACAACCTTGTCCTCTGCCTCTGTAATCCTAACCTCCACCTCCACTACTTCATCCGCACAATGCTTTCTGCCTTCCATGACTTCTGCGGCCTTCTGCTCCCCTCTGGAGCTTTTAGGCGGCTCTTCCACCATTCCGCACGTAACCGCTTCCGGGGCTGGAGCCAGAAGTTGCTCTTCTGTATCCACCACTTCAACCTTCTCCTCTGCTGCTATCATCCTAACCTCCGCCTCCAACCGTGGTGGCTGCCACAAACCGGGCCCGGTTGCAATACCAAGGAATGCTTGAGCTGTTGTACCCCCTCCTTGTGACAGTGATTGCACCTGCTGCGCCGCAGTTGGCTTCCCTAAGTCTTCCAAGGTCCGCTTGCCCACAGGTGACATGGGTCCCATTCCTGCCTCGAAAACCTTCACCAGATTCTTGCATTCCAACCGCCAATGAAAATTACCACCACAATGACTGTACACCCAAGGCGCAGGAGCACTAGGGGTTTTAAATCCCACAACTGCATGAGACAACAGTTCACGCGTGTGTTGCAACATCCAATTAATGTATATCTTCAAACCCTTCATTAACTTGGTAAGTTTGCTGACCACTTGTTGCAGAACTGGGATGTGCGCCAAAGACAATGGGGTGGCGGCTTACGTGGGGACCAGAACCAAAACTGCCAGAGGCTGGTGAGAAGCCCTCTTTGGTTCCACCAGAAAGGATCTTGCAGTGTCATCCATCATCTCCTCCAGGTCAATCTTGCTTTCCACTGCATGCCAGATGATGCACAAGTCCGGAAGGAGACCAATGCTCCTGTCCACCAATTGCTTAACCAGGGCATGATTGTACAAGTACCGCTGCACTTGCAACCGGAGTTGCGGTGAAAGTCCTCCCGCAAAATCCCGCTTCACCCCTCCTGTCTGCCCCACAACCACCTGGTTCTTCTCCAAGTACCCATAGATCCGTTCAAACGTTGTCATGTACTCTTCCAGCTCCCTTTGATTGCGTACCCCTCTGCACGCACTTGCTTCCGCTGCGGCCCACTCAAAATCACCTTCCAAGAACCAAGGCTTGCACCTTGCCCACCTTTCCAACATTTTGCCTTTCAACCTTCCCCAATCCTGGGCCTTGTATCCATCCATGTCCTCCACCTCCCAAAGGGAAGCCTTGTCAGTTATGAAAAGGACAACAGTTCAAACCTTATCCGCACCCATTGCGCCTTTGGAATCCGCAATGTATTCAAACCTTGTGAGGAACTGCCCCACATCAGCGGTGTCAAACCAAAGATGGGGAAATTCCCACGGCCTAAGCCATAGCCACTGAGGAGTCTTGCCCTTGGATCCAAGAGTAGTTGATGGCAACATTGCACCCATTACCTTTGAGATACTTGAACAAAAGATTATTTCCCGGCCAGACCCCCAGATGTGGAAAGAAGGGAGAGATACTCCCCAAAGTTTTCCTCAGGTTCAGAAGTTATTTGTCCCAGAGTTTGTAAGGAGGTTGAGTGCTGAAGAGTTAAGAAAGGAGATTGTTAAAGGAAAGAGATAAAGTAAGATGATGATATGAATTCCTTCCTTCCAATCCTGTCTGTATCCTAAGCTGTGATCCTATCATGTTCTCCTCTCCTGCAAGCTGGGGTTGAGAGCGCGGAATTTATGCCCACACCCTCAACCCTAACCCAAGTACAAGAGCAATGACAGCCCAACAACAAATAGAAAAGAAACCCTAAAAACCAGAACCCTAGCCTAACTCTAACCCTTTCCAAACCCTATCCCATACCATCCATTCCCTCCAAAAACCTTTCCTCCATTGTTTCCATACATCCGGTTTGCCCTTCTCATGGCGTGGCCCTCTTCTGCGTCCTACTTGGAGCCCCCGCATTTATCTGTCTGCGCAAGTCTGAAAATCCCGCAATCTGCGGATTGTTCCATGCCTATGCTTGTGTGGACCTCCCTGGGGCATATAACCCTGCTCCTACATTCCAAACTAGCCGCCTGTGAACCCAATTGGGTTGGCTCCATTACATGGTCTGCGTTGTCCAAGCAGGTTGCAAGCCCCCCACTCCTGGAGTAGGCCCAACCCGCACCCAGTGCTGAGCCCCGCACTTCCTACTGCTGAGACCAGGCGCACCCCAAATGCTGAGCCCAGCCTACCCAACTGCTGAGCGTGCAGCCTGCAACAAAGTTCCTGATCCAAGGTTATAAATATGACACCACACTGGTGAAACTGGGATGTTAGTGGGAGGCTTTATGTGAATGGTTTTGTTGAGAGGAGCATTCAAAAAAGCAGATTTGACATCAAGTTGATGAAATTTTTAGCCTTTTTGGACTGAAAGTGAGATGAGGAGACAAAGTGAGGCTTTGTCACCTGTAGGGGCAAGTACTTCTGAGTAGTTGAAACCATATTCTTGGTTAAAAACTTGAACACAGATTTGTGCCTTGAATTTGATGATCTGGTTGTCTTTGTCCAGTTTTGTTTGGAAAACCCAGATACATTTAAGAGTTTTGACAGATTCTAGAGGATTTCATTCTTCCCAGAGGTTGTAGGAAAAGAAATCCAGTATTTCTTTCTCCATCATTGCAATCCATTTGAACCTTTGCAGGCTTCTTAGAGCTTCATTCATTGTTTTGGGATCCTCAAGCCTTGCATCTTTGAGATTCACTTGCAGATTGGAACATCCAGTCAAAGATGCCAGAGATTGCTTTGAGGTACCTTCAGATAAACAGCTCTCTTTTCTGAGGAGAAAAAATTGGTGCCACACAGTTCCACAAGTTGATTCTCAGCAGGGCCAATGAAAGAGAAGCAATCCAGCAAGATTTCATAACCAGAGTAACCAACTTGCTTGATGGATGCACTTTTATAGGCAAGTCTGGGGAATGAAATGAGGCATTGATTGAGTGAGGGAATCAGGAGTAATTTTTTTATTCCAAACGTTTTTCCTAGATGGTTGACCAGTTTGACTTTTCCAACAGCGCTTGCCATGAGAGCTGATCTTTCAATTCTGGTGCCCACACGCATGGAGGTAGGCTTGGAGTTGGTCAAGTATTCAGCCTTGTTCCTATGTGATGCGTTGCTCCAGAGTACAACACTGGAAGCAGGGTAGTGGATGGTCCGGCTTGATTGAAGTACAGTTTGGCTTTGAGGAAAGCCTGTGGGGACTAGGACTCAGGGCCTTTGGGTTTCTTGGACAAAGGATTGGCAGCATGGTTGTGCAACTGGCCCTTGGGATTAAGATGGTCAGGTTGAAGTTCTGGGTGGAGGTGCCAGCATCAATCCTTGGGGTGTTCTGCAAGAGGATTGTGCTTCCCTTTTGAGTAGGGATGTCTAGGCTTGGATTTCCTCTGAGAGCCAGTGTTCAGTAGAGTGGTAGAGGAGCTGGGACTGTTGGCTTGTTCCAAGGGATCCTCCTTTTGGGAGGCCTCTAGATGGATTACCTCTCTAAGTTTGTTGAGGAATCCAGTTCAGTTAGTGAGTAAGGCATCATTGAGGAGAATGGTGTAGAAAATGTGATGGAGAGAACTTGGGAGTTTGGCCAGGATGGTGTAGCTGAGTATATCTTGAGGCACCTCAAGTTTTAAAATGGAGATTTCATTCATCAGCTTTTGACATTTGTTGATGTACTGGGTCAGATCACCCTTGTATTGTTATCTGATGAAATTGAGCTACAAGAAACCATGGTTTTTGGAGGACTCAGAGGCATATCTCTCATGTATAGCCTCCAATATTGCTTGCGGGTTGGCTTTGTTGGTACTGTTTATTATTTCATTGAAAGCAGTTTCTCCAAGTTTTTGAATTATGATGTCCAACACCTCATATATTTTCTTTTTGATAGATGGAGTGAAAGGCTGGTTTGGGTTGTATTCCTCAATCAATTCCAGGAGACCCTTGCCTCTCAGGTAGCTCTTCATCCAAAGAATCCATTTTGGGAAGTTGATTTCATTCAGAAGAGGCAGGTTGAGCTTAGGGTTGTCTTCCTGGTTGGTCATGGCAAGCCTTTTCTAAAAAGCTTAGCTGGGACTGTGAATCTTTAGAATTGAGGCTATAAAAAAAAGATTTATTCCAGGCATCATTGAAAGAGATCACATCTATAAAGAAAAGGCTCTGATCCACAACAACTGGAGTGGGAATTAAAAGAAGAATTGCAGTGGTGGGTGTGGATAGATGAAAAGAATGCTTGGAATGAGGGAACAAGTGCACCCATATCAGTCAACTGAGATCAGTTGAGGAGGCATAAAATGAAGGAAAAGAAACAAAGGAAACGGTTCAATGGAGATGGCTTACCAGAATCAAACTCCAGGATGCTACTGGTGCGGTGTTGGTTCTGCACAAGGAAGAAGCATCCTGGGTAATGAGCTGGAGCTCAATTATAAGTCCCAAGTGACAAAGATAGAGTTTCCCAAGTGCGCACCCTGATGAATAGGGTGTACAAGAGGTGCTGAGGCCCTTGAAGAAGTGAAGAGGTGTTCTGATAAAAGTTGGTAGAAAACTAGGAGAGACATGAGAAAAAAAAGAGAATAGAAAATAGAAGGAAGGAAATAGAAAACACAGGATATGAGGACTAAAGGGGTTGAAGCCATATTAGTATCTCAACAAGAAGCAGAAATTACCCCAGCACCATTGGAGGAGACCCTGAACCAGGCCCCCTTGGCATAAAAGGGGGCCCCCAAGACAAATCCCCGCACAATATACCCCCCACCCTTATACAATATATTTTTCCAAAAAAAAGAAAAAAAAACATATCATTCATCATCTCCAAAGAATTAACAAACAAATTCAAATGATTTTTTTAAAAATTCTTTTCACTAGAATAATATCCCAAAAAAATGGGCCAAAATAAGTTCAATTGACTTTTCATAATTTTTTTTTTTCAGAATACTATCACCAAAAAAATTTCAAGATTTATATAAATTTATTTGTATTTTCATTCAAATTTCTAACAGCCAACACAATCAGTCAAGAATATCATCTCAATCACCCCAAAAACACTCTGAAGAAAGATACACAGAAGAAAGAATGAAACTTCCCATAATTATCATTGGGAAGTCAACAGGCTCAGACAAAATTTGATGGCTATCCAAGGATTAAGTAACATCACTAATGTCTATGATTATTATTCCAATTGTTTTCAAAATCAAAAAATCCAAAAGAAAACTTCAATATTTTCTGAAGATCTATGGTTGCAAGAACTCATCAGAAATCAGAAACTGAACCCATTCTATAAAAAAATGGGAATAAATGTGGGAACTTTCATGGGGCTCAAAGAGGTAATGGAAAAAGATGGATTCCTAAATCCTGGAAGATGGATAATCTTTCAAGAAAATCTGGTGATTTAACTTTATTTCTTGATTAATTGAAGCTCCAATAGGACAATTCAGAAAAGTTTTCAAGGGTCTGTCAATACAGTAGCAAGGTAAGTGAAAATTCTTTGTTCCAAACCTCACCTGAAAACTCCAGTAGATTTTTCACCTGGGTAAGTTTCTTTTAAAAAGCTTTTTTTGAAAAAAATAAAAAATTTCATAAATTTTCTGAAATCAAAAGAAAATTAAAAATGGACTCATGGCATTTAATTGAATCTGAAAGGTGCAGGAATGATTGGGAATTTATCCATTGGCAATTATATACCTAGTAAATGCTTCAGAAGCTGCAGTCCAGGCTTTTCCCTTGAATCCAGATAGGGTTCTGGGATTCAAGAATTTCTGGTATTTCAGTACCTCAATCAATACAAAGTTGTTGGCTTTGGTCCACATGGGAAATTTCTGGATGTTATTTGGTTTAAAAGTTGCATCTTGAGATTAAATCTATTGACTTCATTGGGCTTTCAAGATAGTGGAGGTTGTCACTTAGGTGAACATAGTAGTGGAGGATGAAGGGTTAGGGGTTGGATCAGCTGATAGCAACAAAGATGGGGGGGGGAAGAAAACTTTTGCACTTGGTGTTAACAAAGGGGGAATGGGGAATTCATACCTCTCATCAGATTGAAGGAAGGGGTGGGGCATTTGTCAAATTAAATGGATTCAATGGGGAGGGAAGGAGGGAGGGATTGGTTGCACTGGAAGGGATGATGGGGGGAGGGGGTGGAATTTTTTGTACTGGGATGGAATGGGTGGGATGAGGGGGGAGAGAATTTTGAAGAATGAGAAGAAGGAGGTGGGGGGGGGAAGGGTATATTCTCACAGCTAGTTACAAGGTCAGAATCTTGTAACTTGCTGAGAAAGGGAAATCTTGGTGTGTAACCTTTGATAGGATACAAACTAAGGGGTTTATGCAGGTTTCCAAACACCCAAAATTTGGGACTTTAACTGTAAACCCCCTGTAATCCCTTTTAACTTGATTTTTAAAGGTGGGGAGGAAATAAAGTTACAGATACACCTGGAAGCCAAATAGCATCTCATTACATGCCTTACATGAGCCCTCTGATAGAAAAAAAACCTGTATAAATTTTTTGTGCTTGGAATGAAGAATCTAGAAAAAATAATATCAAATCCACTATCCTTGACCTGGCTAGAATAAAAGGACCAATCCCCAATTTAGAATTTTTGGCTTTAGTAGATAAGATATTTCACAAGGGATATTCTGAAATTTTCTTCAAGATTTTTCAGTACTATTTGGGGCCCAGGATAAACCCAAACTGTCAAAATTTACTGAATTCATGCCCTACTTTGAATAATGTAGTGAATTAAGCTTTTTTTTCTTGCTACATTTTCACCTTTCTTTGAAAAAGGCATGATTAAAGTGATTTTTTGTTACTAAGTTTGTGACTTCTGGTGTGTTTCCCCACTCCAGGAAGATTTATAAACCTTGAAAATTTGTGCCAATAGAAAAAAGAATAAATGTAGAAATTTCAAGTTTTGAATACCTTTTTGGGGTTTAAAGAGGTTCCAGGGGTGGGAAGGCACACCTTTTCAGGATGTTTTGGCCCTCTAAAGGCTTTTAACATTAATCAAGGCCTTGGAGGGCTAAAATAAAGTCCTCAGAACACCTATGTTGTCTGTCTGGGGTAGAATTATTTTGGAGTATTCAATTATGGACATCACCTGAGCTAATGTGACATTTAAGAATACAACAAATATTGGTTTCTTACAATTAATTAAAATTTGAGGTTGGATTTGAAAAGAAAATGTGAGAAAAATAAGAAAAATGATAAAAATTCTTTTTATTTACACAAAATGAAGTATACCCATTGGAATTTAAAGACATTTGTACAAAACATGAAACAAAAAAAACATAGGAAATGTTACATATACTCATTTAATGAAGGGAATTTAAAAACTTCAAACAAAATTACTATAAAGTATATTACAAGAAATATGAGAAATAGAATTCTTTGAAGAAAATTCAATATTTCTGATGGAACTTCAACACCTTTTTACCAAAAAAAAACATTTAAATATTCTATCTATGACTTTTTCAGGAGGAGAACTCAAACATGTTGAGATATTTTCAACAAGAAAACTTCATCACATACAAAAATAAAAAAATTGGATATCAAAAGTTGATTTCCTTGAATTATAATTGATCTTTCCAGTGGGATTTAAATACCTTGAACCAATCATGAGAAGACATAGGAAAATGGTGTATTAGAGGAGTTTGAATATTTTGATGTTTCAAAAAAGAAATTTTTTTTTGAAAAACATAATAATTATAATAATAAAATAAAATTTTATTTGTTTTAAGTAAAAATTACACTTTCTCCAATGGAACATAAAGCCATCTTTACAAGATATATATCTACTCCTATAAAAAGATTGGTTTTTTTGAGGGTTGGAAAATACCAAAATTGACCTCCTTCAAAAACCATTGAGTAGCCGGTCTTGATCTCTGCAATCTTAGCTGAAAACTGGATGTGGGCCGTGCATCTACTTCAGTTAAGCTTTTGCACCAGGAAAAAGGTTTCCCTGTCCCAATTTGGGGGCAACATACACTAGTATATTTATAATTTTTTAGAAAAAAGCTACAAAGATCCAACTTATCAGATATTTTTCAAGTTACCAATTAATTCAACCCCAGTGTTTGGCCTGGAAAAGGTTATAAAGAAATCCTGATGAACTTGGTTTGATATTGAAATATGTGTTATTGAAGCAGATACTTAATATGAGTTTTTAAGCTTTTGTTTGCAATAGTAATGATTACTATGAGAGCAGAAAAAAAAGAGAGAGAGAGAGAAATTTGTTTTTTTCTTTAGGTTTGTTTCTCTTGAGAACAACTATAAAATAACCATAATAATAATTTCTTGTTTAATAGAGAGCCAACTGATTGCTCTCAATGGCTTTAAAAAAAACTTTTTTTTTCTTCCTTCCATTGAATACTTCCCATTTGATGACTTTTGGGACACATTTAAAAGATTGAAACTTTAGTTTAATCCACAGTAAAAATCATTTTTCAATTCAATGGATTCCTTGTATTACCAATCTTGAATCCTTTTCAGCCATAATAACTCTCATAACAGAAAACCATATCATGAAAGATATATATATATATGGAAATTGTTCAAATGGCTTTGGCCAGCAGCTCAACCACCCATGATGATTTTATTTACACCAAAGTTGTTCTTGAATGTATTTTTTTGTTAAGACTTCATAACATCCTTCAGTGATTCCAGAAAGTATTCTTGACCGCCATACTTCAAAAAAATCCTTGGAATAAGCCATAGAGCACCCTAGGAGTCCCAGGACTTGTTCTCCACACCTTCCATTTTGGAAAGTCCCTCAAGCATACCCTACTCTTCTCCCAAGAACCTCAAGTTGGAACTTGAAAGTATCAAACAAAGATAAATGGCTTCCAGGAATTGATTTACCAAAAGCCTCTCTAGAAGTCATGAGGGGTAGAAAAAGTTTTCCTCCTTTTAGTGAACCATTAAATTAGCAAGTTGAAGGTAGGAACTTTGTTAAATTGCTGGAGAAGTAGAGTTTAATTGAAAGTTGGAGCAGTAAAAGGAGGCTAGGAACTGGGAAAACTTGATGCAATTTTTTTGGTGTATCTGTCCATGATGGTGCTTGAGTAAGGAAAGTTTATAATTCTTTTGGGTTTTTCATGTTATGCTGTTTTTACTTTTGACTGAGCAAGGAGGCTACAAATTATTGGTTCTGTCTTTGCAAAGTGGACCCATAAATTGAATTTGAGCTGCCCAGGGTTAGCCAATCATTGCCCAAGTGGTCACTCAAAAGCTTCATCTTTGATAAAATGAATCATGCCAAGCTCGTGGTGGGTAGTGGCTCATCGAATGAGATGATTCGCTGGATGAGTCAAATCCGGCGTGAGGAAGTGATAAAATGCATGATCAATTGGTCTAAGTTAATTGGAAGTTGACTCATAAACAATCTACCTGGTAGATTTTACAGTGATTCATGCCAGTTGAGTCTCAAAGCCAGTTTTCATACAAGTCCTGCATTTAGCCCAGCGACGCGCTTCAGAGTTCTGAGATACACGCTGGCCGGAGTTTTGAGGCTCCCGTTTAGTGATCGCAGGATTAAATTCGATGGTGAATTTCGAGAGAATCGTGATGCTTGCGGACTTGCGAGCCTGTTTTCTGCGCGATGATAGCTTGAATATCTTCAGTTTCACCGAAACAAGCCAAAGAATTGCAAATCTAACGAATCCGATTGGGTTCATCACCAGGAGATCACGCCGACCCAGGTTAAATAGTCGTACAAATAGTTTGACAACGTTTGTCAAAGGTTTCATTCCTGATCGGGTTCTCTGCCGTGTAGAATGGATCCTTTAGTAGATCGGCATAAACCTCGTAAATCCTAGACAATAGTTTAGGGGGTGATGGATGCGAGGGTGATGTGAAGAGAACAAACTTGGTGCCTTTTTCACGCGAATAGCATCGAGTCCAGATAAGTTCTTTTGATGAAAGATCTTTTAGAGTATTTCTTTATTGGTAGTCTTCATAGAAGCGCTAGAGGTTAGAGGAGGCAGACTGAAAAGCTCACCGGTGAGCGTTTGAAAACAGGTCATCTTAAACGTATCGGCCTCAACAGTTTCGACACCACCACCGGGTGGATGGACCGGTGATAGTTTGGATGTGATGGCATGTATACCATGAAAGGTACCGGCAAGAACGAGATAGTCGTTGGAGGTCAGTTGAGGTAAAAGTCCTTCGACGTAAGTCTTTTGACTGGTTGCTCGACCGGTTGATTCGAGGGCAGAGATGATGATGAGCGAAGCTGTAAGCTCATCCAGACCAGCTTGATGGTTTAAGGAGGAGGCTACTAACTAGATTAGTCCACCTGCCTTGTTGATGATCCAAAGTGAAAAGGTCGTATTCGACATCTCTGATTAGCCTGGATGAAGACTTGGACCGCCAACTGGAAGCTTCTCACATGCTGCCTGCATCTTGACGCTCGACCGGCCTCGCAGAGGTCTCGAGAGCGGACCCCAAGGATGGGCGTAGGAGGGGGTGGGGGGTCGCACGGGGGGAGAAGACCGCTCGGGTAGGACACCGGGCCAGCATGACCCACCAGCAGCGTCCGTCGACCCGACCGGACCGTGCCAGGCCATGCTTGTATCGAGAATCGTCGTCATCCCCGATGGCTAGCCTTGCGTCAGCCTGACGCTGGGAGCCCCAGCACATCTGCTCAGGGGGAGACATTCTCATCCAAGAACACCGTCGCAAGTTTCCATCTCCAGACCATCGGCCACCCACCCATTGCTTCTCGTTATCTCACAGACAATTACGAGCAGGATGCCCTCACTCGCCTCCCAACCCGCCTCGTCGGGCCAAGCCAACAGCAACCAAGGCGGTATCGGATCTTACTATCAAACCAAGACCGAGTATCTACAACTGGCCGTCAATCGAAAAACTCAAAACTTACGACGATTGGAAGCTCAGCGTAACTCACTCAATGCTCGGGTCAGACTCCTGAGGGAAGAACTCCAGCTTCTCCAAGAACCAGGAAGTTATGTTGGTGAGGTGGTCAAAGTCATGGGTAAAAAGAAGGTGCTCGTCAAGGTTCAGCCAGAGGGGAAATACGGTCAGTTCGATCGGTCGCATTTTTTTATTCTTTCTGCTCTCCATTTCGAGATCATCGTCGTCTCGTTAAGTAGAAAGTATCCACTGATTGTTCCATACCTCCTCTTTCTCCACTCGCCCCCAACAAAACCAATAGTGGTCGACTTTGCACCTTCCATTCAACTCTCCCAGCTCACTCCAGCCCTTCGAGTGGCCTTGCGCTCGGATTCCTATCAGCTGCACTCCATCTTACCTTCCAAGGTCGATCCGCTCGTATCGCTGATGATGGTCGAGAAGGTACCCGATTCGACCTACGAAATGGTCGGAGGTCTCGACAAACAGATCAAGGAAATCAAGGAAGTCATCGAATTACCGGTCAAGCATCCCGAACTTTTCGACGCCCTTGGAATCGCTCAACCTAAGGGGGTTTTGTTGTATGGCCCTCCTGGGACTGGAAAGACCTTATTAGCCCGGGCGGTGGCACACCACACCGATTGTAGATTTATTAGAGTTAGTGGGAGCGAACTGGTACAAAAGTATATTGGAGAGGGATCGAGGATGGTTCGAGAATTATTTGTCATGGCACGAGAACATGCCCCTTCGATCATTTTCATGGACGAGATCGATTCGATCGGCAGTTCACGTGGTGAAAGCGGTAGTGGTGGTGGAGATAGTGAAGTTCAAAGGACCATGTTGGAACTCTTGAATCAATTGGACGGTTTTGAGCCTTCCAAAAACATTAAAGTTATCATGGCTACCAACCGAATAGATATACTCGACTCTGCTCTTCTCAGACCTGGGCGCGTTGATCGTAAAATCGAATTCCCACCGCCCGGCCCGGAAGCAAGAGTATCAATCCTTCGAATTCACTCCAGAAAAGTTTGTCTCTTGTCAGTATTTTCCATCCTGGTGAGGGTTTTGTTGAAAATTCCGAAAATATCTTTAGATGTCTCTCACGCGTGGGATCAACTTGCGAGCATTGGCGGAAAAAATGGGCAATTGTAGTGGAGCTGAGGTGAAAGGTATATGCACAGAAGCTGGTAAGTGGTGATGTCCCGCCCAGTAAGATTTATTTTGGGGTGCTGATCCCTCCGTCCATCCTGTGAAGGAATGTACGCCCTACGAGAGCGTAGGCAGCACGTGACTCAAGAGGACTTGGAGCTGGCAGTGGCTAAAGTCTTGAAGCGGAATCTGGTCAGTATTCTGTTGATTATCATTGGGAAGTAGTCCGATCGGTGTCAAGGTCTCATGCATCATGACTTCTTCTCATCCATTCGAAATCTTCACGATGCGAATAAACAGGACGCAAGTACATCAACCAACAAATTGTTCACATGAGCTCGACCTCCAAAATCATCTCGTCCACTCACCCCGACTATGTTGTACCCTGGCAACTTACTAGTCTTGCCCTGCCTCGAAGTCTTTTTTTTCATCTTCTCTTCTTTTAGCTGATTGATGATTTATAAAACTGTTCAATAGCCTGATGCCATTCTCCGAGCTTGAATGACCTTTCGGCTTAATCATCGGCTGTTCAGTGCGTTAGCATGAGTTTACGGCTTTAGATAGGCCTCTGCGGATGACTCACGACTTCATACATCATGAGAGGCGAAATCCCAACTAATCTTCATTGAGGAAGTTCAAAGCTTGATCAGGGATGCGGCCAGCTTGTCCAGAGTGCAGGTAGACGAGAGATCCCTGATAGACCTCGTAGAACCGATTCGGAAGATAATCTTTCGGCTGGTCAACTATGAATCCTGATTATGATCCCATGCGGAAGTTTTTGGTGCTTAACCTTCAGCATACGCCGATGGGTGTCGGGAATCGAAATCGGCGCCACCTTGGAGGGGAATGGATAAAAAGAAATCGTTCCGATTCGTTGGTGATTGAACCATGAAGGCATGACTCTAATTCTTCCTGAGTGCTGATCAGTAAAACCCAAGGAACAACAGACCTACACTCTCGTGGGCAACAGTTTGGATGGCTTGAGTGATTTTTGAAATCACAAAGACTGACTGATTGATTGATTATTGGCTGAGCCCAATAATAATACACCACAAAAAACTTCATGTCACTTGCTAGCAAGTGCCATCAAGGAGCTCAGGCCCAATCTATAACTGAGCTCAGGTCAAGCTCCAGCCAAGCTCAGGTCCAGTTTTATCCAAGCTCCAATGCACAGTCACTGACTGTGCATTGTGCACAGTGGCTGTGTGCCAAAAACTTGGTTGGAGCATGAGCATAGCTTCAACTGGAGATTGGATAGAGCTTCAACCAGAGTGTCACACAACCACCCCACGTACTATAGGGCAATTCTTAGATGATTGTGAGTGCGGAGAAATGCTGAGTGCAAGGGCAAGTGCAAATAGCAAGACTCAGTTGCAAAGTGCAAACTTAGTGATGCCACTCGACAAACGGCAAGAGGAATGGAGTGTGTTCCGAGGAGGGAAACTCAACCTGAGTCCAATGTGATAACTGGGTTGTAGCAAAATGCAAGAACGTATGAAATTAACTAACTGAGGAGACAATCATCAGGCAAGGGGGTAGCCCTTATAAGGTAATCCAAAGTGACTAGATACAACCTGATGGGAAGCCAACTACAGTTGAAGGCGGTGAGGCAAATGAGTGACAGGAACGGGATAGGAAATAGAGCAATAGTACAATCATATCTGAGGCCATGGCGTAAGTGCAAGACAATAGAATCTGAGTGTACAAATGTATGATAAATTGAGACAGGAGCAA
Source organism: Puccinia polysora (assembly GCA_025617555.3). Classification (NCBI taxonomy): domain Eukaryota; kingdom Fungi; phylum Basidiomycota; class Pucciniomycetes; order Pucciniales; family Pucciniaceae; genus Puccinia; species Puccinia polysora. Next base: position 50,199,579 of record CM062626.1, read on the forward strand.
ATGACGTTGAAGGTAATACAAGTGAGAAGTAATAGTGTATGCAGGGTAGGGACTAGTCCAATTGCAAACTGTACAGTAATGATGGCTTAATTAAACGTAGATGCAAACTAATGAACAGTGCGTGACCGGAGATGGAAGTCCAAGGCTGTTGATGGGCCAGGGAAGGAGATTGGATCTTGTAATGGATGGCCAACTGGTATGGGGTTAACCGCAAAGTTTGCAAGTATATACTGAGTTGGTTGCCAAGATTGGAAGGTCAACGCAAGCCAGAGGAAGTAAGCGGATTGCACCATTGATGTTGTGCTTTATTTGTGTCACGCTTATAGACTGAGGTAGATGGTACTGAGGAGAGGATATGTCAAAGTGATGAAGACAATAATCCCTAAGTGCAAGGCGTGACAGTTGCCCGGGTATAAAGACGCAAGCTCCTGCAAGCGTTCAGATAAATTTTCCCATTGATTTCAAGTCATTGATAATACTGTATACCCTTTATTTTTATTTACTTCATTACTTGTTAGACTTATAAGTTAGATAAAAATGTTGTCATTGTCATCCTGCCGTTGCAAAAACTGTATTCGGCAAAACAAGTGGTGTATCCCTAGTACTGCTGTCAGAGGTCTTTGAGGCAAGTGCGAGCAGTGTTGTCTTCGCAAGGTTGCTTGTACCTTTCCCATAAATAGCAAGTCGTCTGTTGATGCTCCCACAGAGTCATCAAGGGAGATGCGGAGTTGTAGGTCCGTGCCAAGGGTTAATTACAAGATACTGCCATTGCCAGAGATCAAATTCCTGGGTACTTGAGTTCCTGGTGAGTACTAATCGGGACTGACTAGTAATAATAAAGGTAGTGACTCAATTTCACTCATTTTGCTAGTGTTACCCCATTTCCGGAGGTATACCACAAACACACCACCGCCACTACAACCTTATTGGGGACCGCCAACTGAATTTCCGGGAGTCCAGATGAATACCAAGGTGCGAGATGAAGTGCCAGGTGCGGAACTGGTTGGGGTCATAGCCGAGGAAGTGAGGGAGGAAGGAAGGAATGAAGCGGAAGGGGAATTGGGAAATGGAGAAGATGGAGATGGAAGTGGAGGAAGAGAGGGAACGGAACAAGAAGAGGGGGCTATAACGGAAGGAATGGGAGAAGGGAATGGAGGAGATGCAAGGGATGGAATGGATGGAATGGAGGGCCAAGGCAAAGCAAACCCGTTGCGAGTCAAAGTGCCGATTGAGACTGATGCAAGGCAATTGACGGGCAATTTTGGGGAAGGTTTGTTGGGAGGCCAAAGGAAGAGAGCATACAAGGAGAGCTCTTGGAGGAAGGTGGATGGAATGCTTGGCCAAAGCAAGCTCAAATTGCAAAGTGCAAGGAGATATTCAAGAGGCACATTGTAACGGAAGTGCTGGTTCTTTGAAGAATGTTGTCATTGATAAATGATGAAGAACTGGATGCCTTTTGATCCATGGTTTCAGAGTTGACCGCTAATTGGGAAGATTCAGAGAAAGAAATGAAAGAGAATTTGTAACTATTATTATATATATATATATATTTTTTTTTTTTTTTGTGTATAAGGAATGGGAATTTTATTTGGTAGGAATGAGAGGAGGATGAGAAGAAGGAATAATGCGGCGAGATGGAGGGGTTGATTGATGGAATGGTGATTTGGAATGGAATGGGATTGGATGAGATGGAATGTGGAATGGAATGGGATTGGATGGGATGGAATCATGATTGTCAAGTTTTACAAGGGTAGCTTGCATGGAAGTCTCAAATCAGATTGGGAGAATTGCAAAGGTGATGGGCTGGTTCCCACGAGGTGCAATCTTTGTTGGACTGGAAGCCAGACCATTTGACAAGGTATTGAAGTTTACCTTTGCGTAACCTGGAATCCAGAATATGGCTTACTTCCCACTCTTGATGATTGAGGACAGTGACCGGTTTGGGAGGGGGATGAGTCTTGCCTGGGTATAGGACTTGAGCTGGCTCTAGGAGAGACACATGAAAGACCGGGTGGGTAACTTTCCATTTTGCAGGTAAAGTAAGTTTAAAGGCGTTAGGGGAGATGACTGATTCTACTTTAAAGGGGCCAAGCTTTCTTTTGGAGAGTTTGCGGGTTGGGCAATTACTGCAAATATTGCAAGCATTGAGCCACACTTGATCTCCTACTGAAAAGGTTGGAGCCTTAGTGCAAATTTGGTCTGCTTGCTCCTTATAGCGCTGGTTTGCTTCTTCAAGGTTGGTTTGAAGTTGCAATTGAAGGGATTGAATTTTTTCAAGGTAATCGGTAGCAGGTTGAGAAGGTGCTACGTGAATGGAAGAGAAAGTCGAGTTTCTACCATAAAGAGTTTGGAAGGGCAGCTGTTTGGTGGAGGAATGAGTGGAGTTGTTTTAGGCAAACTCAGCTAGTGGGAGCCATTGCAACCAGTTGTCTTTTTGATAGGCAACATACATTCAAAGATATTGTTTGATAATCTGATTAACTTGCTTGGTTTGCCCGTCCGTTTCAGGGTGGTACGCCGTTGATAAATTGCAAGTGATCTTCAAATGTTGGCATAGTGAGGTCCAGAAGCTTGAGACAAACAGAGATCCACAATCACTAACTATATTATCAGGGAGACCATGTTTCAAAAATACATATTCTATGAACAAGTTAGCTAAGTCTTCTGAAGAGGCCGTCACATTACTGCGCAGAAATAAAGCCATCTTTGAGAAGCAATCTACTACTACTAGAAGAGCATCATATCCACTAGAAGAAGGTAATTGAGAGATGAAATCCATAGAAAGTGAGTGCCAAGGATGAGGCAGAATTGGAATTTGCTGGAGCAGCCCATACTTCTGGTGATTCAAGGACTTGTTACGATTGCAATCATAGCATGCACTAACATAGTCTTTTACTTCTTTGGTCATACCAGGCCAGTAGAAGTCTTGTGAAATCAATTGGAAGGTTTTATCCTGCCCATGATGACCAGCAAGCGGAGAATTGTGCCGTGAATCAAAGATATCTAACTTAATGCAAGAATTGTCTGGTACTACTATACGATTATCATAGACTAAGAAGTCATTATCATCAATACTGTAACTACTATCTAATAAGTTTGCACTCTTGCAAAGTTTGATGCACTTGGGGTCGTCGCGTTGAGCTTGTTGGAGTTTGGAAGCCAAATCTCGTAAGTGAGCAATGATTGAAATGAGTTGGGCAGATTGGGTTGAGAAGAGTGTCCTAACGTTTTCAGGGTTGTTTTTGGCAAAGGTGCTCCCCCCCCTGGATAAACGTTGTCCCAACGTGATAAAGCATCAGGGACTACCGCTTGTTTCCCAGGGCAGTAAATGATTGTAAAGTGGAACTCGGAGAGGTATTTGGCCCATTGTGCCTGTCTATGTGTGAGGACTTTTGAGCTCATGAAATAATTTAAAGAATTATGATCAGTTAAAACCTCAAAGGATTCTCTAAGGCTCAAAAGGTATGAACACCATTTCTTTCAGAAATAAACAATTGCAAGAAGTTCCTTTTCATGAATCTCATATTTAAGCTCCGCAGTGAGCAACTTGCAAGACTCAAAAGCTACGGGGTGAAAGAGAGAAATGGAGGAAGAGAACTGCAAGATTACTCCTGCAATGGCATAGTTGCTTGCTTCTGTTTCAACAATAGTGCGAGCCAGCTCATTGAAGTGAGAAAGTATTGGAGCAGTGGTGAACGCTTTCTTCAGAGCTTTGAACTCCAAAGCAGCCTGTTTGGTAAAAACAAAAGGAGTGTCTTTTTGAAGAAGGTTAGTAAGATTCACGGTTTTCTTGGCGTAACACTCAATGAACCTCCTATAAAAATTACTGAAACCAAGGAAAACTTGAAGGGATTTAATGGAAGAAGGTGGGGGCCAGTCCAATATGTGTTTGCTTTTTGCTGGGTCCATCAATAGTCCTTGCTGCAAGACTACGACGCCTAGAAACCAAAGGGAAGAGGAATGGAATTTGCACTTAGAGGCTTTCGCAAACAGGTCATTCTTGCAAAGTTGCTGCAGCACCTCTTGCACATGTGCAATGTGATCTTTGAGGTTCCTCGAGTAGACTAGTATATCATCTAGATATACCACAAGGTATTTACCTACAAGATTGGAGAAAATGTCATTGACAAAATGTTGAAAGGTGGAAGGAGCGTTACAGAGGCCAAAAGGCATGACGGTATACTCATAACTGCCAAACCGGGTTCTCATTGCAGTCAAATACTCATGACCATTCATAATGCAAATTAGGTTATAGGCACCTCGAAGGTCTAACTTCAAGAAATAAGCAGCTCCATGGAAGAGGGTGAGGAGATGTGACATAGGCCATACTGGATAGGCATTCTTCCGGGTTACCTGGTTCAGTTTCCTGTAGTCAACACAAAGGCAAAGTCCACCGTCCTTTTTTGGAACAAATAGGACAGGTGAACCTGTATTTGAATTGCTTGATCAAAGAAATCCTTTTGCTACATTTTCTGCAATGTAGTCTTGAAGCGCAATTGATTCTTGCATCGAGAGAGAGTAGACTGGTCCTGGTGCCAGAGGTGGGCCAGTAAGTTTGATCTTATGATTTTAAGAACAGGATGGAGGCAGTTTATTTGCTCTAGCAGCTGAGAAGACGTCAGCAAAGTCATGATAAACTGAAGGTAAAGACTCTCAAATGATTTCTAAATCTTCAATCTTGTCATCTTTGAGCACCAGATTTGAGGTGCTTGCATGGTGCAAGAGGATTAGGGAGCTCAAGATACACTCTTTGGTTGGTGTCTGTTTCTCTTTGAAGGAACAGGAAAGAGGTAAGCAATGACTCCTAAATCTGAAGAGGGAACTTGGGAATGAAGGTCAGGATATTGCAAATCTCCTGGCGGAAAAGTGTCATCCAACTCAATTACAGTGTCAGGTAGGCTGTTTAATTCCTGTTTTACAGAAAGATTAGCGTTCTGGGGGTGCAAGGTTTGAAGGTTAATTACTCCTTCTTGCCAATTCACATCCGGATTCCAGTAAACTAGGAAATCATGGCCTAGGATGGTATCATCCATTCCGGGTATAGCCAAGACAAATAAATCCCATTCAAAGCTGGGGAAATTGGAGAATGTGAAGGTCCATTTTGCCTTTTGGGAGACCCAATAAGACAGTTCAGTCGCACTACTTACTAAATAGATAGGAAATTTATCTATCTTGGAACGCGTAAGATTTTTGGAAATGGCAAAAGATTCACTGATGAAGGAAACATTAGCACCGGAGTGAATTAAAACTCAATAAGGGGTGTTGTTGGAATGGAATAGGATAAATCTTGAACTAGGAGCACCTAGTGACTCGCAAGTGCAAAGATTTACTCGCGGTGATTTAGATAATGTGTAGTTTTCCTTGCAAGTATCAGAAAAACTAAAAGCTAATTTTTGACTGCTTAGCCGCTTCACGCGCTAACCGCTTTGCAAAACTGTTGACATCATGTTTTCCTCCACAATACATACACAGCCCATTCTTCTCCCTCCGTAGCCGTTCCTTGTTCCGTAGCATCCTGGTTTCTTTGTCCAAGAACTTTGGAGTTTTGGTGATGGTTTTCCCTTTTGAGTTGAAGTTCAAAGTCGGGGTTAGTTTGGATGGTTTTGGGTTCCTTGCATTTTTCTTTGAGGAGTTGTCCACCCTCGGAGCCGAGGTGGACGGTCCATGGTCATTTTCCTGAGAGCAATTCTTGTTGTGATAGCCATTATCAAGCTCAATCACTCAATTGATTAGCTGCTGGAGCAAGTTTGTCTTATGCCCCCCAACTGCAAGCTTTTCAATTAAGCGTGCCCGTAGACCCTTTTGGAAATGGAATAGAAGAGTGGCCTTGTTCCACTGGATGAAAGACTGCAAGGTTCAAAAGTGAGAAATATAAACGGAAGCTCTACTGTTTTCCTTCATAACTAGACTATTAAGTTTGTATTTGGCATTTTGAACTTCATTGGGGCCGCCAAACAGGGTGAAAAGTTGTTGCTTGAGCCTGTCCCAGTTGTTGAGAATACACGTGGGACTGTTGCTGGACAAAAGTTTGAGGTACGGTTTGAACCACTGCAAGGCTCTACCTCCTAAGAAGGACAAAGCATACATAACTTTATGTCTATCGGAAGGGAAATTGTTGGAGTTGTTTGAGAAGATGATTTTACAGGAATGTAGGTAGGATCTAAGCTTATGAGGGTGTTCTCCCGTAAAGTGATTGGGTTGCTTCATGCCTGGGGTGCGAAAGCTAGGATTACTTGGACTAGATTGCGGGGCACCATGAGTGAGGGCCTGGATCAAAGTCAAAAGCAGGGTTGAAGCATCGGGCTGGGGAGCAGTAGTGCGGAACCCTTGTCTACCACAAGTCAAGGTTTCATCGGAATAATGATTGGAATCTGCAAATTCCGCAAGAGGGTCCGCCGGAACATCCCGTGGAGGAGTCCGAGGATCATCAAGGGTTTCAACAGATGGCGATTTAGAAGGAGGAATGGGATCTAAGGGTTTTTGGGCCCGAGGAGCGCTGGCTCTCCCTACCTGATGGATATCATCATTGTAAGGGGCAAGGGAAGCATTCCCGGTTGAGCAAGTACGTGACATTGAGAAGAAGAGGTCTACTATAGGTTGGAAAGCTACAATAGATGAGTTGAGTTAGTTAATTTACTGTCACACAACCACCCCACATACTATAGGGCAATTCTTAGATGATTGTGAGCGCGGAGAAATGCTGAGTGCAAGGGCAAGTGCAAATAGCAAGACTCAATTGCAAAGTGCAAACTTAGTGATGCCACTAGACAAACCGCAAGAGGAATGGAGTGTGTTCCAAGGAGGGAAACTCAACCTGAGTCCGATGTGATAACTGGGTTGTAGCAAAATGCAAGAACGTATGAAATTAAATAACTGAGGAGACAATCATCAGGAAAGGTTGTAGCCCTTATAAGGTAATCCAAAGTGACTAGATACAACCTGATGGGGAGCCAACTACAGTTGAAGGCGGTGAGGCAAATGAGTGACAGGAATGGGATAGGAAATAGAGCAATATTACAATCATATCTGAGGCCATGGCGTAAGTGCAAGACAAGAGAATCTGAGTGTACAAATGTATGATGAATTGAGATAGGAGCAAATGATGTTGAAGGTAATACGAGTGAGAAGTAATAGTGTATGCAGGGTAGGGACTAGTCCAATTGCAAACTGTACAGTAATGATGGCTTAATTAGACGTAGATGCAAACTAACAAACAGTGCATGACCGGAGATGGAAGTCCAAGGCTGTTGATGGGCCAGGGAAGGAGATTGGATCTCTCAATGGATGGCCAACCGGTATGGGGTTAACCGCAAAGTTTGCAAGTATATACTGAGTTGGTCGCCAAGATTGGAAGGTCAACACAAGCCAGAGGAAGTAAGCGGATTGCACCATTGATGTTGTGCTTTATTTGTGTCACGCTTATAGACTGAGGTAGATGGTACTGAGGAGAGGATATTTCAAAGTGATGAAGACAATAATCACTAAGTGCAAGGCGTGACACAGAGATTCCTTGATGGCAGTTGCTAGCAAGTGACATCAAATTTTTCATGGTGATAATAATAATAAGAGTTGATTTTCTACTTTGCCCTGAATATCAGGCTTGAGGACTTGGAAATATCATTTGGCTTTCTTTATTTTTTTTTTAAAAAAAAAAAGAAAAGAAAAGAAAAGCCAAGAGAATTCATAGTTTGTTTGAAGCATGCTCTGTTTTTTTGAAAACTTGAATGTTTTTTCCAAGTCATAGTTCTGGTCTATGGGACACTGTCTCATGGCCATCCCATGTATGTGCATACATACATACTTTAGAGAAAGACTTGAAATTTGGATGGGTGTGGTAGCAAATGAGATAACCAGTAATATCAAGGAAACGTCTCAAAAGTCTTCTCAAAGGTTGATTGCTATGTTTTGGTTCAAGGTTTAAAGTTTGAATTGACTTTTGAAGCTAGGTTACAAGCTTTGAGGAGACAATTTTTGATGTAAAAAAGCAAAATGGGACATGAAGCTCAAGGTAAAGTCAGATTTGCAGAACAGAACATTTAGGGATGGATTAAATGAACTAACTAAGGAAAAAATTACAGCAGAAATGGTATTGTGCTTTTTTAAGTTTGAGAGAAGTCCTCTTAGTTTGAAAAGTAAATCAATTACTCAATAACTTTATTAAAATGCAACAATTTGGCTTCACCCAATTTTTTTTCTCTATCAACCACATTAATTGAAAGAAAAGAACAAAAAAACTAAAAATCTAGTACTACAGAGCAAGTCAATTTCTCAAAAGGTAAGAAATCTTGAGTTTGAGGATTTTCAGGTTATTTTTTTTATCCCTGTGGTGAGATTTGAGCATCTCATCAAGGCCAGGAGCTCACTCTGAGAAATAATTTAGCTCCTCAAACCATTTCAAGAGTTCATTCTCAAAACCATTTGCCATCCAAGCTCAATTTCATTGGTGAACAGATTGATGGCAAGTTGACAAAATATTAAAGAAAGAAAAAAAGAATAGAAAATAATAAAATAGACCAATATAGTTGATTTTAATGTAGTTCCAAAAGTGTTTTTTTTTGAGGTTTTTTGCATCAACAAGCCCCAATTGTACCTGAATATATTTTTCTCATTCCAGAAGAGAGATCTTGAAAAGCCTGGGTGATGGAGCAGGTTGAATAAATTGAAGAAGATAAAAGATTAGATTATTTAACAGAAGTTAAGTCAGAAATAAATGATTTAGATCAATTAGAATTTTGAGAACCATTCAAGATGGATACCAAGTTATGAACTGGAGAAGGTAGAAAGTCATCTTCAAGCCAGGCTCAATGGAACCACAAGGAATAGTTAAATATTTCAAAAAGATTGTCAAATAAGTAAAAGAAAGTTTGTAGTTTGAAGATTGATTCTAACTTTAAAGAAAATCTCATCAGAGAGCTTGGTTTGAATTTTTAAGAGACCACCATCTTTGGTAAGAGAAGATAAAGCAAATTTTCAATGATTATAAATTAGTCAAATTCTTTTTTGGATGAGCCTTAAAGGAAAATAAAATTAAGTTTCATTTTTATTTTTTACTGGGGAATATCAGAGTTAGCAACTCTACCATTATAAAACAACCCTTTTTTTGGGGGGGGTAAACCTGCCTTTCTGAACTAAAAATACCCATTAACCAGTGTATTTGAAAATGGTGGATTTATTAAAAATGTTGTGTTTTAAAAAAATTGAATCTGCCATTCATTGATCATCATCAAGAAACTTGTAAAAATCCCATCCACCCTTCCACCTAATTAACATCAAAACCATCATCATCACACCATCACACCATAAGATTCATCACCTCAAATCACACCCATCACCACCACTCACACCTCAACAACTAAAATCACATAGATCACCACCACTCACACCTCAAAACCTCAAATAACATAGATTTCCACCACTCATAGAACCCTTAATTCTTATAATTCTGCAAACTAAAATAAAGAAAACTTTTCAAACATGCAATCAAACTGAATGAAATTTTGTTTAATATTTGAATCTGATTCAGAATCAAATGTGGAATCTGAATTGTTTCACTAGGATTATCTATTCAAAATGCACTACTTATTCCACTAAATACAGAAAGTGAATCATTCTATTTATTAAAGTCAATAGCTCCATTTAATCCCCAACTTGAGCTTCCAAAAACTGTTTTCAAATTCTTTGACATCATTTTTGAAAATTTTGGAGATGGTTGAAAACCATCCTGTGGTCCAGAACAAATCTTTTAATCCTCAAAAAAAAACTTCTATCCAATTTGAAGTTGATATGTGTTGATTGGGCCCAAATTGGAATGGAGAAGTTATTCATAAATTAGAAAATCTTTTATGAGTTGGATATTGAATATTTCAATCATATAACCAAAGATTCATTAATTCTATCCTACTATTTATACTCTCAACCATTTTCTGTTCATAAAAGTTAGATCAGAAAAAAATTTCACAGGTAATGGGGAATGAATTATTTCCAGGTTGTATCAGCATTGTTGATGGAATCATCATCCCCTTGAATCAAAAATCCAAACTTTATGGCAACCAATATTTTGATTGAAAGGAAATGCACTCCATTCTTTCATTCCAATTTTTTTTGTGAGACACTGACCAATAGTCCTTAATTTTTTAGATTAAATCCTATGTTTCTTTTCAACTTTTTTTGAATAAAAACAAGAATTTTATTTCCAACCATAATTTTTCTACAGTTTTATTCCATAATTTCAATGTTTTAAATCAGATGCAGATCACACAAGAACCTCAGAGTCACTTTCACCAAGATCAATACCTCCTTTCCAAATCTTCTTATGAGAGTGGTAAATACATTGTCCCAGAGGATCAGAAGTTTTCTCCTGATGATCATCATAAAACTCATTCTAACTATCATCTAAACCAATCAAGATTCTAAATTTAAAATTCTAAAAGATTCATGAAAGGAAGGTGGGCCAGATTGAGAGAAATTCAGAACTAGCTCCAAAATTTGAAACAAATGAATATATTGATCAACTGGATCATCTTTTTATTTTTATTTTTTATTCTTCAGAATTTATTGAGAAAAAAACAAAGGTTGATGGGATGAAATCTTCAAAGATGGTATTACTGATCCTCCTCAAACCATTCTAGCCTCATATTATCCTTCATATTTTTCTATGCAGGAGAGTATTTTACCTCTCACTCTTCTAATACACTTTGAAGATTCATTATTTTTTTTTTCAGGATTTGTGAAGAAAAAAACACTGCTGATTTTTTTTTTTTTTTTGGGGGGGGGAACCTTCCACCTGATCACTTGCTGTTACAAGTCACCAGTAAAACCTCACCAGTTCATACTTTCTAAAACCACCCAAAATTGACCTTCAACCCATTTCCTCACATCAACCTCCACCCTGAACCACCTCCTCATCACCCATCCACCTCAACTCATTTACCACCATCTCATCCCCACCAAATCTTCTTCATCAACCATCCCATCTACCATAAAACTGTTACTTGATATATTTTTTAATGTAAAATAATACATCCAAAAAATCTGAAAAAAATATTTGAATGCTCCTTAACTGTAGGTTTAACTTTTTAATAGCTTTAATTAACCAAAAAATTTAAATAAAAAAGGATAATAAAAGGATTGAAATGTCCAAAGAGTAATTTGATTTTTTTTGATTTTTTGTGTTTCTTGAAGGAATTTTTTAAGGTGAAAGGATATATCCAAAAAATATGGAAAAAAATATTATAAAGCTCTTTGAATGTTGGTTAAAATTTATGGAAGCTGAAATACTCAAAAAAAAAATTAAAAATTAAAATAGCTAAAATAAGGATCCAAAAACCCATGCAAAAATTTGTTTTTATGGAATTTTTTCATTTTTTGATTGCATTTTTGAAGGGATTCTAATGCCTCCAAATTACCAAAAAAATTTTTTAGTGGTCTAAGAGCCCCTGCTACAGGGCTGCGGATTCAGAATTCAAAAGAAATTAATTCTTGAAACTTGCATGAAATAAAGTATTTTTGTGTGAAATATCAAAGGGGCGCAACCGCACAACACTGTCAAAATGCATGAAGCAAAGGGTTGGATGTGTGAGAAAAATTATGACCTATTTATATATATTTTTTTGATTTAATTAATTAAGTTATTTTTTATATATTTATTTATTTTCTTCATTAGGGCATATCAAAGTTAAGAAAACCTCCCATTTTTTAATGGCGGTTTTCAAACCAAATCCCCCATTTCAAAACCACCATTCAAAATTGAAAAAATGTTGAGTCATAGCCAATCTCACTTAGATTCACCCGCTTGTTGAGTCATAGCCAATCTCACTTAGATTCACCCGCTCACACTGGTGTTACCATGTTACCCAACTGTCACAACCTGTTACAACTCTCGCTCTTTACCCAAGCTCAATCCACCCAAACCTTTCCTTCTTTCCTTTCCATTACTTGCCTCTATCTTCCTATTCTATTGTTCTCTTTCTTTCCCTTTTCCATCTCTTTTCAGCTCCTATCATCTGCTCAACGTCTACCACGTCTCCACTCTCGTGATCACTCTCAACTCCTCAAGGCTCTCATCAATCACCAACTTCAACTCCGCTCAAATCTAATGATCACTATCTTTGACTCCGGTCAAACCTATCAAATCTCTTCAGCCAACAGCTGACTTTGGGTCCTTATCCTATTTGGTGAGAAAGAGCAACTCAGAACTACTCACACCGCTGGGGCACTCATCTTCCTTTGTTCTCAGAATCTCAATTAGCCAGCTCCGTTACTGTCCTCCTTCTCAAGTCCTCTTTTTTTTTCCATTCTAGCTTCCATTGAGCAAGCATCTGGGTGTGTTAGGGGCGGACCTAGTTTCTTATTTTCTCGTCTTTTCTCACTCTTGCTCTCACTCATGTTGACAACTGATTCTTTGTGATATCTAGTCTGGTTCTACTTTGTTACATTCTTTCAAAGAAATTCAATAAGTTTCATCACGATTAACAGTTGAAGTCAGTATAGAACCGGACCACCATGGACGCTATCAACCCCACAATTCTTAAAACCACTATTGAGGCAATACCCTTACTCACCAAGGACAACTTCACGATCTGGAGAACGCGAATGCAATCTCTTCTCAATCTGGCTAAACTCAAGGACCTTATGACTCGCTCAGATGAACTGGACCCGGATGACAACACTATCCTTACTTCTATCATCATCTCAAAGCTGTCACCTAGCGTTCACTCCAATATCATCACTGCTACAAACAAAGAGGATGCCAAAGCAATCTGGACCAACCTCCTCAAACATTTTGTCTCGTCCAAACCGGTCAATTGAGATCAAGTCTACAAGAATTTTGCTTCCATTACATTTGATGAGGCGAACATCCAACTTTTTATCACCAAAATCAAAACTGGAATCACTCGACTTCACGAGATAGGAATTGTGCTCCCCTCTGACATTCTCGCTTACATGATACTTGACAAACTTCTGTCAACTCCCGCTCTGAAGGCTATTCAACAGTCCATCACCCACTCGGCGGTTGAATCTGAAATAACTCCGGATGCTGTTCTTGATCATCTGAGGATCCACCTCAACAAACAAAAAATGGCCAATGGCTCTTTGCAAGGAAGCTCTTCTCTGTCCCTGTACACTGACGTCAACAGGAAATGCAAGCAAAAGAAACACAATCCGCTAGCGAATCATCCTAAGCACAAATGCTGGATGCTTTATCCTCATCTGCGCCCCCAATCTTCAAATCAAGATGGAAGCAATAATGTTAGCTTTTTGTCATATACTTCCAGCTCCAACCCACTTCACTTTGTTCTTGACTCAGGCTCCTCCCACCACATGGTGGCTAACCAAGATCTTTTTGAATTCCTAGACAACAAGTACCAAGGAACAGTGAATACCAGTTGCGGGCTTGGCAAACTAGAGATTAAAGGAATTGGATCTATTAAACTCACCTCTCCCTTGTCATCCTTTTTCCTAAAAAACGTTCTATTTGTCCCAAAAATCTCCGCCAATCTCCTCTCACTTCATCGTCTCATCCTTGATGAATTTGATGTGTCTTTTCAATCTCATCACTTTTCAATCACAAAAGACTCTCAGGTCTTCTGCAATGGATTCTACTCTAACCACATTCCCTATCTGAACCTTGAGCCTATTTCTTCTCCTTCATCTCACCTCTCTTCTGCAGAGATACTTCACAAGTTGCTTGCTCATGTAAGCTATCATCAAATCCGACATAAATTGAACATCCCTGTCAAAGAGGAAACCAAATGTGAATCCTGCTCTCTGTCCAAGATCACTTGTGCTTCCTTCAAGGATTCCTCATCAAAGGCCAAACAAGTTTTTGAAGAAATCCACCTTGACACCATTGGTCCTCTTCCCACCTCTCTCTCAGGACACAGATATTTTCTCACCGTGGTCGACTCCAACTCCAGGTACTGCTCAGCTCTGCCCATGAAAGGAAAAGATGAGATTCCTGCCAAACTTATTAGCTGTCTGGAACTCAAAGCTAAACAATTTGGGTACTATCCATCCATCATTCACTCAGACCGCGGCACCGAGTTTGTTAATCGCCAAATGGCCAAATTCTGCAACAAGAACCATATCAAACAGTCCTTCTCAGATCCCTACACCCCTCAGCAGAACGGCTTGGCTGAAAGGTTCAACAGAACTATTCTTGAATCGCTGCGAACCATCATTCACGACTCTGGTTTTTCCTCCAATCTCTGGCACGTCCTAGTGTCTGCTTCCACACTAACCCTCAACCAGATCCCCTCCTTTAAAGCCAAAAAGTCGCCATATGAGCTGTTTAGGAACCGATCCCTTCCTCTGTCTTATTTTCATCCCATAGGCAACCCAGTCTCATATCTCAGTCAACCTAAAACCTCCAAAGGAAAACTGGATCCTCCTGGCGAAAGAGGTCAACTCATTGGATACAATCCCAATCTTCAGTCCTTCAAAATCATAAACTCTTCTGGTAAAATCATAGACACCAAGAGCGTCAGCTTCCTAGATTTCTCACAAGTGTCTCACCCAAACACTTCATCCTCTGGATCCAATGATTCGGTCTCCTTCTTTCCTCCACTCTCTAATCCTTCTGAAAAAGACAGCTCCTCTGACAACAATTCTTCCAATTTCAAATCCGAAACGATCGGCAAGCCATCAATTGACGACATACCACCTGAATCCACTGGTGACTCCCCTCCTTCCTCAACTCCTGAACCATGCGGTAGAGTACTTCGCGAGCGTACTTTGAATATCAAACCTAAAAAGTACAGCTACCTCACAACTGCAACTGAATCCTCTAGGACTCTCGCTGCCAAGCTTGTCAAACTCAAAAACATCAAGGATCATGAATTCTGGGAAGACTATGACGGGGTTCCCAATTGTTTTCTCAACACCACCTGGGCCATCCGCGACAAACCTGCCTCAAAATCAACCCCTGCAAAGACAAAAGCTTGGCTTTGCATTCAGGGATTTCTTCAATCCCCAGGCATTGATTTTGGGGACACGTTTGCTCCCACCGGCAAATTTCCCTCTCTCCTCTTACTTCTCTGCTTTGCCTTGGAAAGGAACCTTCCGATCAAGCAATTCAATGTCAAGAGTGCCTTTCTTTATGCTCCATTAAATGAAGACATTTACATTAAAACTCCTTGCGAGTCGGCAAGAACCAGCAAATTCCTCAAACTCTGCAAGTCACTTTATGGGCTTTGTCAAGCACCTTTAAACTGGCATAACACTCTGACCGCATGGCTGACATCCATCAACTATCATCAATCTCACTCTGATGCGTGCCTCTTTCTCAATCACAAATCATCGTTGTACATTTTCTTTCATGTGGACAATCTTGTAGTGGTCGGCAATGTTGAAAATTTCCAAGAACTATTTTTGGCTCGATTTCCTGACTCTTCTGCTCACTCTCCTGATCTGTTGTTAGGCATGGACATCAAAGTGACTGGCTCCTCTTGCTATCTGTCCCAAGCCAATCTCATAAACAAGGGACTTGAAATACTAAAGCTTCAAAACTGTTGACCTGTCATCACTCCTCTCACTCCTAATGTACGGCTCACCCCAGCCTCTGAAGACAACATGCGTGCTTTCAAACAACTCAACATCAACTATCAACAATTCACCGGCATGCTCAACTTCCTATCATTCTGTACTCGTCCAGATCTAGCCGCTGCAGTTTCCATTCTATCCAGGTTCAACCATTGTCCAGGCTTAACTCACTGGCGAGAAGTCGTTCATTGTTGGAAATACCTCAAAGGAACCTCCTCACTTTCTCTTACTATATCTCCTGATCTCTCCCTACCAAACCAACTTCAATTCTTCACTGATGCTACCTGGGGAAGCAACTTGCACAATTTCACATCTCAGAGCGGCTTGATTTCCCTGTGGAAAGGCTTTCCCATCACCTGGAATAGCAAAAAACAGTGCAATATTACCTTATTGTTGACCGAGTCGGAAATGAATGCCCTCTCTGATGGACTCCAGGAGAATTGGTGGTTATGCCACATGGTTAGTGAACTTTGGGGCTCCCCTCCCTGCCCGTCTATCTTTCACATTGACAACAAGGGACTGCTTGAAAAAATAAAACATTTTGGCTCAAATGCAAAAACCAAACATCTCAATATAAAAATTAAATTCATTCGCAAACAGTACAACTCCAAAAGCATCCATGTTGAGCTTATACGCTCCTCCAACATGATAGCTGATTCTCTGTCCAAAGCCGCAACCTTCTCCTTGCTCTCAAAACTGGTAAACTCCTGCCTTAGCAATCAATCCTCTGGCTCTTAACTCACCAAATATCCTGGCGTGTTGAGTCATAGCCAATCTCACTTAGATTCACCCGCTTGTTGAGTCATAGCCAATCTCACTTAGATTCACCCGCTCACACTTGTGTTACCATGTTACCCAACTTTCACAACCTGTTACAACTCTCGCTCTTTACCCAAGCTCAATCCACCCAAACCTTTCCTTCTTTCCTTTCCATTACTTGCCTCTATCTTCCTATTCTATTGTTCTCTTTCTTTCCCTTTTCCATCTCTTTTCAGCTCCTATCATCTGCTCAACGTCTACCACGTCTCCACTCTCGTGATCACTCTCAACTCCTCAAGGCTCTCATCAATCACCAACTTCAACTCCGCTCAAATCTAATGATCACTATCTTTGACTCCGGTCAAACCTATCAAATCTCTTCAGCCAACAGCTGACTTTGGGTCCTTCTCCTATTTGGTGAGAAAGAGCAACTCAGAACTACTCACACCGCTGGGGCACTCATCTTCCTTTTTTCTCAGAATCTCAATTAGCCAGCTCCGTTACTGTCCTCCTTCTCAAGTCCTCTTTTTTTTGTCCATTCTAGCTTCCATTGAGCAAGCATCTGGGTGTGTTAGGGGCAGACCTAGTTTCTTATTTGCTTTTCTTTTCTCACTCTTGCTCTCACTCATGTTGAAAACTGATTATTTGTGATTGCTAGTCTGGTTCTACTTTGTTACATTCTTTCAAAGAAATTCAATAAGTTTCATCAAAAAACCTACTTATTTCAGATCAGAAGTGTCAAAGTTAAAATTGAATAAGTGGTTTTTTTCAATTAAAGCATATAAAGGCCTTCAACAGCTCAACCACATGTCATTTCACATCATCACCCCTGGTTTCAACCTCCAACCTCATTGGAAAAAATTATACCTCCAACCTCATCAAGAAATTTGATTCATTGCTCTCATCACTTCATCAATCTCATCTCTTCCACTTCATCAATCTCATCTCTTCCAATTCATCAATCTCATCCCCTCATCACTTCATCACTCTCACCTTGCTTTATCACTTTCATCACTTTATTGCTTTCATCACATCCATCCTCTCATTGCTTCATCACTTCATCCCCCCTTTCATCAAATCCTAACTCTCATTGCTTTATTGCTTCATCACTTCATCCCTCTTACTCTTTTTAAATGGACCCCCAGAAAAAATCTCCCCACAAGTCCCCTCAACCAAAGCAAACAACATCCCCCAGGAACTTTACATCCAACAATCCTCCCCAATCAGCTTCCAAAGGCTCAAGTCAGCTCAAGAGAGCTGATCACATCATCCTGGTAAACTGGCTCAAAATTCTGTCCAACTACAATGTGTGCTTTGGATCCAACAATGAAACAAAAGTTGGCCAACCTCCTTCCTCTAAGGTTAATGGTTATCTCCTGATGTCCAATGAAGTGAAGAATAAAACCAAAGGTAGGCTGGATCTTTCATCCAAAAAGATGCAGGAGCAATTCAAGAACTATCAAACCAAGTACAAAAAAAGCCCACTCCATTTAAATCTCCACTGGCTTTGGCATCACTGACTCTGATAAAGCCAAAGGAATCACCTTTTTTGTTGATAAGTTGGACTCCATTTGTCCTTTTTATGTTCATATGCATGAAATCTTTGGAAAGAAGGCAAAAATAAACCCATTAGCTGCTTTTGATGCCCAAAAATCAGAATCTGTTGAAGCTGGGGACTTTTCTGTGGATCCTCAGCCTAGCAATGATGATCCAGACAAAACCTATGAGTGGCCCCAATCCAATGTGGAGTGGGATATTCCAACATGACCCGCTCCAATCATGTCTACATCAGCATTGACAAACCCTTCCTTGGACCCCTCACTTCCTTCTCTCAATTGCTCTCTTCCTTGGGTGTAAGAACTGGACAACTTGGCCAATGAGGAGAAAGTTATGCCTGTATCCCCACTACCATCAACATCTGTTCAAGTAAGCACCCAAGATCTTTTATCTTCTGTCTGGTCAATCCCAACTGATTTATATTGTAAAAAAAAAGCCTCATCCGTTCCTGATTTGCCAAAAACTTAAGCCAATGGGGCCTGCCAAATTTCCTTCAAATAAGAGTGACAAATTTCCCACACAAACCTCCTCTACAAAGGGAAAGCAACAGGCCTCCAATTCCATCAACCTCAACCCTAATAGCCATAAAAAGTGGAGAAAAACTTCAAATTTTTCTGGCTTTGAGGATATCGTGGAGAAGCAAGATTCAAGTAAGTCCACTGATTGATTCTCCTTGCTTTCCAAATCAAGCTGATTCCTATTCCCCTCCTCCAAAAAACAGTAAAATCACAAATTTAATCCAAAAAAATTCAATTTGAAAAGGAGAAGTGGGATTGTCAACTGGCTATGGATTGTCAAAAGTGGAAAGATGAGAATTTGCCTCATCAAAAAAAGTTGGATGCTGAGTGGGAAATCAAACAGGCCAAGCTGGAGTTTCAACAAGAGTAAAAGGAGAAGGATTAAGAGCAAGACCAACTTGAGGAGGAGAGGGAAAGGCTAGCAACAGAAAAAAAAGATAGGTTATTGGTAGCCATGCCATGTATTGGTAGCAGTAGAACTGTGGATGAAATAAAGGAAATTACTTGATTGCTTGGTTTTAAAATATATTTACTTTGATAAAAATTTAAAAATAAAACCAAAAAAAAATACTTTTGATTGCAACAACATTTGAGATTATTTATAACACCACCAATGAACAAATATTTTTTATTTTTATTTATATTTTTTTTCCTAAGGTATATTTTGCCACTGGCCAAGTTCTTGCTAGTGTTTTGAGTGGTTTGATGAATTTACATGTACATGGCCATCCTGCTATGAGTGGCCAACTCCACAGCTGGAAAATTATAGTGCTTGTACTTATTGGCTGCCCAAACTATTTTGGAAACACCTTTTTGTTTGAAATCAATCCCAAAACCCAAGTTGGGGAACACAAATTGGCCATTGGATACTTGATATTCATCCTTGTTGTAAATAATTTGTCCATTTGATTTTTTGGTTGGGACCACCAGTGAAAAGGAATAGGGGGAGACATCAACTTTTTCAATATGGGGAGAGTTGTAGAAGGAGTCTGAAGTGAAGGTGGTGTGAGGGGAGAAGTCAAAAGGAGTGAGGCCAGATCCAAATTCCAATGAGGAGAAGGACAGGATTGTCATAACCATAGTTCTGAAACTCATTCAACTAAACCAACTCAACCCTTCATCATCTTCAAATGCAGCTCAAGTCCAACTTCACTTACTCCTGTACCTTCAACTGGATAGCACACCTGTACATCTTTCAGTCTCCACCTTCTCCTACCAGGTTCAACCAATCCCCCTATGGGATAACCTCTATGTCCATGTACACCTTACCACTGTGTCATGTGATTCAGTCAACTTTCTCAGGATCTCTCCTTCTCTCCATGTCTTTGTACATCCTCCATCTCTCCTCAACCCAATTGGTATTTGAGTTAGTACATATTACACTTAGTATATACATAGTACATAATCTCCACTGTCTGTTCAGCCCATACTCCAAGGACTCCAGATTGGTACATTTCAAAAATTCCTGAATAGGCTCATCACCCAATTAATCAACATGTAATACCGTGGGAACTCCAACCAGCAACAACAGACACTCATCCCTCAAGGCCTCCTTCTCAGCTCTCACATATACTGGCTTCTCCTTCCCTCATGGACTAATTACCCGCAAGGAATTAGTATACTACTTCTTACTGGTTAGTCCCTCTGCCTGTAGGTGTAATCTCAGCACAAGAAATCCTTCACCCAGCCTGTTTAACTCATATCACCTTGTCCCTTGCTGAGGTTACTCCTATATTATTCAACAACCCCTTATTAAAAAACCTCCTCTTGGAATTCTCCATTCCATCCTTACATCTTCTCATCACTTGTACTCCTCCTCTCATCTTCTTCATTGAAATCCCAAAAAATCATCCTTGAGTTCTATGAGTAGTAGTGCCTGTGCCTTCAGCCCCTTGCATTCCAGGGGCATTTGTGACATTATACTAATTCCTTCCCCTTAATTACTACCCACTCTCTTTTATTTCAATCATTAACTTCAACAAACTCCAATCCATACCACCTCATCTTACAGATATCACTACCTACAAGTGTTTGTGGGCTAGTGCGTGATACCATGCTAAACACTTTTTTGGCCCTTCACATTTCCAAAGGATTGCTATACAAGTTGTGGCTACCCCTGTGGAAGATATCCATTCCCCTTGTCAACTTCTCATTGGCCAAATCCTTTTAATTTCCCACTTCTTCAACATCTTCAACCCTCTTTTTCAAAACTTCCCCAAAACTTTTTTCAACGCTTCTTCAACCTTCCCTAGGCACCTCCTTGAAACCAGTTTGATGCAATAAAAACACCCTGCAGCACCCTTTTACGCCCTCCAGTGCCCCTTTGAAACCTCTTTGACTCCCTTTTGGCACCCCCTTCCTTCAAAATTTCTGGGAACTTCTTCATTGAAAATTGGCCATTCTTCCCAAATCTTCTCTGGGTACTTTTTTTAGGTCACTTCCCTTCTCTGGCATACTTGGACACTATGACAGCCCAACATGCACAACCTTCATTACTTTCAATCCCACCTCTCTCTAGAGCAGCAAGAGGCAGAGGTTCTGTAATCAACATCTCCAATCAGGACCAGTCAACTGCTAAAGCTTGTAGATGTGGGAGGACCTCTTCCAACTTTCCAATGCCAGCAAGCTCCACTTCCATGGACACTGGTATCCTTCCTCCAGATCATCCTAGAGCTTCTCTTTCTCCTGCCCCACCTTCAGTTAGTTGCATCACTAATTGTGTAATTGGTCAATATCCCCAAGCAGGCTTTGGATTAGATTGTCCATCTTATGATCCCAGCATCATTCCTATTCCGGAGGATGAGGGCAAGGAAAGAAGTGAGGACTCAGGATTTGACACAAGGATCCCAAGTAATCTCAATTCACCAACTATGGAACCTCAAGAAGTATTCCCACCTTCAACTTCTACTGCAACCCCTGAACCTCCAACCCAACCTCAAACTCCAAAATCTGCTGTGGACCCAACTCTATTATCCCTCCTTCAGACCATGACTTCTGCTTTGGAAACAATTTCTCAACCTCCATCAACCAGTACTTCTCACTCTGGCACCTTCAAGTCTCCTTCCATGAATTCTCTGGATATTTTTGAAGGCAAAAATCCTAGAAAACTCCAACCATTCCTCCAATCTTGTGAAATCATTTTTGCAAATGCTGAAGGAACCTTTAGCGTGGACTGTAAGAAGGTACTCTTTGCAGCTCCCTACCTCTCTGGAATTGCAAATAAATGGATCAAACCATATCTGGCTCACATTTCCAATCAAGAGCCCTCTTTCCTCCTCAACTCATGGTCCCACTTTACAGAGAAACTTCACACCCTCTTTGGTGACAGACTTGAAGTCTTCAAGACTGAAAATGAACTGGTGAAGTTGAAGATGAAGGACTCTGGCTATGCTTCAACCCACATCACTGAATTTAGATCACTTATGAACAAAGTCTCTTGATGGGGTGATAGAGCCTTGTACTTCCATTTTTGACAAATCCTTCCTTCACGCCTTCTGGAACAACTAGCAGGGTAAAATGGCTCTCAAGAAACTCTCCGGGATCCTATGGCTATAGTTTTGGACTATGATACAAGGTATCATGAAAGGGTAAAAGAAAAATCTCTTCTCTCATTAATTCTCAACACCACAGTTCTTCTCAATCTCAATCTACCTCTAATCAGCCTTCAAAGGGTAGCGGTGAGGGTAGGGAGAATGACCAGTCCCCAGAAAATCCAACTCCAACTAAAACATTTACCAGACCCTCTTTGGACCTAGGTCCGGATGGAAAATTTAAGGAAGATGAAAAGGCAAGAAGAGAGAGGGAAGGCTTATGCTTATATTATGGTGGTAAACACAAGACAGAGGAATGTAGAAAGAAACCTGTAAACTCATCTTCTTCTCCTAATCTGGAACCTTCCAGTGCTTCCTCAAAGCCAAACCATGATTATGCTCACCCTTTTCTTCCTCTTTCTCAAGCCTTATCTCTATTTCTTTGTTTAATTTTGGTGAAACTCAATCTTTAATTGGGAATTCCATGGTTCAAAGTATCCATCCCTTAAAGCCTTTTTTGTTTGGGCAAACATACTCATCTTTTCAATTTAAGCTCAGTGAATCAACTTCCCAAATGGTTTCACTCCTTCCTTTCCTAGATTTGAATGGGAAATCCTTCAAGTCAATGCACCATTCCCTAAATTACCCTGGGAATTGACTCTCTTCATCACTGGAATCCAGAAGAAAACTTGGAAGATGGGGCTGATCACTCCAAGAAACCAACTAGCCACTGACCTTGCCTCCAATCCTGTTGAACTCAACCTGGCTAAACTGCCTACAGCTGTCCTCCCATAAAATCTGCCTTTGGCGCTGCAGCCCAATGCATTTACCCCTCACTTTGGAACCTTTGCAATTCCCCAAAACAACTTCCAATCCCCTCTGAGTTCAACACTATTTCCACTTGCTTGGATTTTCATTGATCCTTTATTTTTCACTGGAGGAAGATATATTGGATTCATCCTTGCATACAATGAAATTGGTTACTTCTTCTGATGTTTCTCTTTGTTACTGACAAAGTCCCTGAAGAATCAGAAACTGTTTTGAAGAAAGTTACTTCTGATTACCATTAACTCCTAGATTCTCTTCTCCTAGGTTAAATCAGAACAACTCTCTTCACATTCCTCTTACAGCCACCATGTTGGACTGGAAGGCTTCATACCTCCAGTTGGGATTGTCTATTCAACACCTCAAATGAAAATTCAACCCTACAAGCCTACATAGCAGAGAATGTAGAGAAAGGTTTCATCCAGCCCCAGCAATTCAAGCACTGGAGCAGCTGTCCTTTCCTTTTAAGAAGAAGGATAGTTTTTTGCAATAATTTGTTTATTTTTGCAAAGCTGATGCTGTTATCAAGTAGAAACTTCACCCAATTCCTCCAATGACTTTCACTGACTGTCTTCTTAGGTTCTACCATCCTCACCAAAACTGATTTCAGGGTGCTTGCCCCTTAAGCATCACAGCCTTTTGATTTACTAACTGATCTTTATTCCTTAAAAGTATTTACATGTCTTCCAAAGCTCTCACCAGAAGACAAGGTTATCATATTGAACTCTCTCTTGTTTCAACTTACTTAAAGTCCCTGGAATTTCTTCATTGAATTCACCCAGCCTCCTGTCACGTTGGGACAACATATTTCCAGACAGGGGAATGCTTAATCTGAACAGAATCCTGATTAATTTGGAACCTCTGAAATTTTTAACCTCTCTTTGAAAATTTTTGAAGCACAACTGAGTGAACTGACCTAAAATCAATAGGCTGACAAGTTTCTCCAGGACATTATTAAAAGATTGAAGAAAGGGGATGAAGTGACTAAAAATTCTATAGATTCCTACATTTGCTTACTCCTGTTCATTGTTAAAGTGGGTATACCCTACATTTTGACCAAATAAAGATAGAAATACTCTTTCAATCAACCAAAATCCTCTGATAAAAATCAAAATAGCCTATGTATAAGTATATTAAATAGGCTGAACTTAATAGAAACCAAATTCCAAAAGGAATTAATCCTGGGAATTAAGTATGACTCTCTCAAAAGAAAGTCACTACTGAAAGACATTCCAAGATAGCTCTTTGAGCATTGGTTGGGAACCTTTTCTTATTTTTGAAAAAATGAGGTACTTATGCTTCAAATCCAAAACCCTGATCAACTCATCCATCCATCCATCCATCCATCCATTCATCCTCAACTTCACCAACCTTTTGGGAACCAACATCCAACTTCATTGCTGCTGGATTTCCCATCTCCATCAATTCAATTCCGTCAATCATTCCAAAACCAATTCATCCTATTATCCCTTTCACAATTCAGATTCCAATCTCATCACTTCCCTTCTTCATCAATCAAACCAACTTCATCCATCATTTCAAAACCAATCAATCCTATGATCCTTTTCCAATCAAAACTGGACTTCCCTTCCCCATAAATTTAATCCCACACATCATTTCAAAGCAAATTCATGCTATAAATCCTTTTCCAAATCCAAATTCCAATCACAATCACTTTCCAATCAAAATTCAGCCCATTCATCCTCCATCAAAATAAAATCCATAGAAATATTCCATCATCATAAAAACTCAACTCCTTCCAACCAATCACTTACAAAATAAAATCAAAAAGAAAATATAAATAAGAAATAAAATATTTTACTTCCTATCCTACACCTCCCAAATAGTCCTTTTCATCCTACATATCATATAAAAAAATACTTCCAAATCAAAATATCCTTCATTCCACCTATCTATTCCTTTTCCATCCCTTATCTTCCTTCTTCCTTAAAATCATCAATACTCAAATCCATCAACATCAAATCATAATTATCTTCAATCATCCATCCCAAACATTCCTGGAAACCTTCCAACTTCACTTCTGGATATTCATTACCATCAGCACTTCAAACCAATCTTCAATACACCAGAATCTTCCAATAAGCATTCATCTCAAATACTTCAAACCTCTTCAACCATCCTTCAGAACCTCCTCTTTACCTTCCCTCTACTCTTCCATACCAAACCTTTTCACCTCCACAACTCCCTTATACTTCTTCATGATTTCTTCTCCACTTCCTTTCCTTTATGTTCTTCATTTTCTTCACACTAGTCCAAAGAAGAATCCTTCTCAGTCCTCCTCAATATCTTTCACACTCCAAACATCAAATTCATACTTTGAACTTTGAAGTCAAACCTCAAACTTTGAAGTCAAACCTTGAACTTACTTTAAAGTTGAACTTTGAACTTCAAAGTTGAACTTCAAACTACAAATTTGAACTTTGAACTTTGAACGTTTCAAACTTCAAAAATCAAACTTCAAACTTCTCAAGATTCATGCTTCAAAATTCAAGTTCCTACTTCAAATCTCCAACTTCAACCTTCTGAAATCCCATCCTAGTCTCAGACTTCAAGCCCCAAAACCTGTGAAATTATTCACCAGCTTCAAGCTATTCAACCTTGCTTCCAAGCCTCCCAGCTTCCAATCAGCAAGTGCAACAGAACTCAATCTTCACCTCCAGTACATGCTTTTGTGGGCATCAGGAGCTTCCCCTTCCCTTTCCAGGGGGGGGGGGGGTACTGTCATAACTGTATTTCTGACACTCATTCAACTAAACCAACTCAACCCTTCATCAGCATCAAATGCATCTCAAGTCCAACTTCACTTACTCCTGTACCTTCAACTGGATAGTACACCTGTACATCTTTCATTCTCCACCTTCTCCTACCAGGTTCAACCACTCCCCCTATGGGATAACCTCTATGTCCATGCACACCTTACCACTGTGCCATGTGATTCAGTTGACCTTCTCAGGATCTCTACTTCTCTCCATGGCTTGGTACATCCTCCATCTCTCCTCAACCCAATTTGTGTATGATTTAGTACATATTACACTTAGTATATACATAGTACATACTCTCCACTGTCTGTTCAGCCCATACTCCCAGGACTCCAGATTGGTACATTTCAAACCTTCCTGAATAGGCTCATCACCCAATCAGTCAACTACAGCCTCTAGAACAATCAGTCAACATGTAATACCGGGGGAACGCCAACCAGCAACACCAGCCACTCAACCCTCAAGGCCTCTTTCTCAGCTCTCACATATACTGGCCTCTCCTTCCCTCATGGACTAATTACCCCCAAGGAATTAGTATAATACTTCTTACTGGTTAGTCCCTCTGCCAGTTGGTGTCATCTCAGCACAAGACATCCTTCACCCAGCCTGATTAACTCATATCACCTTTTCCCTTCTTGGTTTTACTCTTATATTATTCAACAACCCCTTATTCAACAACCTCCTCCTGGACTTCTCCATTCCATCCTTACATCTTCTCATCACTTGTACTCCTCCTCTCATCTTCTTCATTTAAATCCCAAAAAATCATCCTTGATTTCTGTGATTATTAGTGCCTGTGCCTTCAGCCCCTTGCATTCCAGGGGCAGTTGTGACAGGGATATTTTTGTCCATAATAGCTCCATGGTTGGAATCAAATGC
This sequence comes from Puccinia polysora, assembly GCA_025617555.3. Taxonomy (NCBI): domain Eukaryota; kingdom Fungi; phylum Basidiomycota; class Pucciniomycetes; order Pucciniales; family Pucciniaceae; genus Puccinia; species Puccinia polysora. The sequence continues at coordinate 50,225,967 of CM062626.1, forward strand.
AAGTTTGACTAATTTTTGAAACATTTGGCCCAATATTTGAGAGACCTTTTCAGACCTAAGGTTCAAAAAATTATACTCTTTAGGGGAGGATTTGATAGCATCTTTCTTCAAATATTGTCCAAATAGTTCAGAAGGGTGCATCAATTTATGCCATCCAATTTCCCACATTTCCCCACCCCAAGATCTTGAGTGACCAACAGTGTTGAAAAATGTTTTGGATTGGTGAAGGAATGTTGTTACTGAGTTTATTTCCTTCTTCTCTTTCTCAGAGATTTCATTCAAAGGGGTAAATTGGATGATTGAAAAAATAGCCTCATGATCCAATCAATCTTGAACATATACTTTTCCACAGCTGAAGAAATGGAATGCTTTGATCTTCTGTTTGACCTTTTCCAAATCTTCAGGGGAGGGTTTTTGACTTTTTTTTAAAATGGAAGGATACAGGTTCAAGGGAAATAGTTTGCCTGAAGACCAAACAACCCTTTCATTAATTGTTTCCTCAGTCACTTCCAATGCAATTTCCAAATCCTGCATTTGAGCCCTCCTTCTCTGGTGAGCCCTTTTTTCCCACGTCTCTTTATGTTTTTCAAACTATCTCCTTCCATCTTTTCCTCTCCCAACCATATACTTTGATTGAGGTGAGGATCAAGATGGAAATCCAATAGTTGTAACATTTTGAGTTTGGTGGGAGAAGAATAGCTGGTCAAAGTGGTGGAATTTCCAATTGCATTGGATTGAATTAAAAAAAAAAAGCAAAAAAAAAAATCATTAGTCTGGTATAAACAACTTAGATGATCAAAAAACATGGAAAATAGAAAAACAATACTGGACATTCTCCTACCAAAAAAAAAAAAAAAAAAAAAAAAAAAAAAAAAAAAAAAAAAAAAAAAAAAAAAAAAAAAAAAAAAAAAAAAAAAAAAAAAACACCCAATCAGTCACCTTTTAATGATCAGGGAGGAGGAGGAGGAGCTGAAGGGGGTTGCAGGTCATTTGTTGATAGATCAATCAGGAGGAGGAGGATGAGTGGAAGGGGGTTTTTTGCCAATATATTGATTGGCAAGCAAACAATTGATCAGCAGGAGGAGGATGAGGAGAGGCGGCATTTGACCAATTGATTGATTGGCAAGAAAATGATCAATCACTTTTGGGCCAAACAATAAATTGACAAGAAAGCAAAAAATCAATTGCTTGCCAGTCAATAAATTGACCAACTGGCAAGCAAAGGTTTTTTGCTATCCAACCAATCAATTGGTCAACCAGAAAGGAAACAACTTTTCACTTGCCAATGGATCAATTGGTTTACTGGCAAGTGATCAAGCAATTGATTGTCAATGGAACAAAGAGGAGGAGGAGGGGGTTATTGGGAGCAGGAGGAGGGGGGTGCTTACCAGAGGTACCAAGCAAGGAACAAACAGGGTATCTAATAAAAGGACTAGGGTGGGGGAGGTCAACTCCAATGAATAAAGGAGGAGGAGGGGGGGGCTTACCTGGGGTGCTCAGCAAAGAAGAATAAGGATGAGGATGACCGGGTGAACTTGGAGGTAGGTGGGGGTGGATGGTGAGGTGGTTTGGTAAGGAGGAGGGAGGCGTGGACTGGTGGTTTGGTGGGGTGAGGAGTAGGAAGATTGGAGCTGTTGTTTGGTGGGGTGAGGTGGGTTGTTTGAAAGTTATGGTTCTGTTTATTGTCTAAGTCCACCAAAAAAAAAAGTCAGCCTAGGATTTGAACAACCAAAACCAAACAAATTTGGTAATGTGATATTTCAGCTATTTAACAGTTGAATGCTACTCATCAAAGTGAGCCAGTTTGAGTGGTGAAATCCACTCTCTCAATGCAGAAGATGAGGTACAAGATGAGACCGGGACAACTTGAGGAGGATTGGGAATATTATCTTCAAATATTTCTTCCCATTCATTGTTGATTTTGGCAAGAATTTTTTGAAGGATTGCACAAGTGATAATCCAGTTGATGAGGAACTTCATTTCTTTGGAAGATTGGAGCTGCTTTTGCATCCCCCATTAGCTGACCCATCTTCTTTTCAGGATTCCTATGGAATGCTTAATCCAAACTTGTTATTGGGAAATATAAGAGTTGAAATTGGTTTTGGCTTGATCATTGGATGAACCATTGTGGTATGCTGGAACCACATATTTCCCACTAGCATAAGCTAAATTGGCCAAAAGGTATTTATCTTTCTCAAAGTAGTTATCTGGTGTTGTGCAATCAGCATCCAATTTAAAACATATGAATTGTGACAATAATCTGGAAAGCCAGCATGAAGGGATATGAACTTCTTGTTTTTATCACAAACAAGTTTTAGTGACACAGCTTATCTATAAAAACCAATAAGAAATATTCAGTCAGTGTATTATCAAAGTATTTGGAAAGTAAATGAATTGATTACCTTTTTTACAAATCAGCATAGTGGTTGCCATCTAGCTTGGATTTTTGACTCAAGGGGATAGTGTTTCCATCAACAAAACCAATGCAACCTGGAAATCCTTCAGTATCCATTACTTGAGATATCTCCTTGCTTTCTTATTTGGTTGGCCAACAAAGGACTCAGAAAAGTAAAGATAGGGTAACAATCATGACTCTTTTGGTGTACAATTCAATGGATTCATAACCAACCAAGAATAGATTTTCTAATTGATGTATTGCTGCTCCATTTCCATTTGATCCCAATCTAAAAATAGCAACAGCCAGTTGGATAGCTGGATTGCATTGAGGATTCTGAGAATTTTTCTGGAATATTTGGTTGTCTTCAATCATCTCCAGAAGCTTCATGAATGAAGGAAATAAATTTTGGAAAAGTTTCTGGAATCTCAAGTTGGGGAGTAGATGAAGATTTTGCCTTTCATACATAGGGTTGTGGAGAGTGTGTCTTTGTGTAACTATGTATTGCTTTTCCAAAAGAGAATTCAAAGCTAACCAAGTTGATTCCAAATTTGAGTCTGAATCAGATTCTGAATCAGAGTAAAATAATAAAAAAAATTCAGTCAGCTTTTTTTTACTTTTCCAACTTGCTGGGGGGAAGTTTGATTGGACATGTTGAGAAAGATGATGTTAGGATTTGTGTGAAGTGATGGAGATGAGATGTGTGTGATGCAATTAAGATGGGATTGGTATGGATTTGCTGAGGCTGTGGTGTGGATGGGTGTTTTGCATGCAATGGGATGTGTGGGATGTGATGGAGATGTGAAGCAATGGAGATGTGAAGCAATGGAGATGTGAAGCAATGGAGATGTGAAGCAATGGAGATGTGAAGCAATGGAGATGTGAAGCAATGGAGATTTGAAGCAATGGAAATGTGAAGCAATGGAAATGTGATGTGTGTGATGCAATGGAGATGGGATTGGTATGGATTTTCTGAGGTGGAGGTGTAATTGCATCACAGACATCTCATCTCCATCACTTCACACAAATCCCAACATCATCTTCCTCAACATGTCCAATCAAACTTCCTTCCAGCAAGTTGAAAATGCAAAAAAGCTGACTGAATTTTTTTTTATTATTTTAGTCTGATTCAGATTCTGATTCAAACTCCAATTTGGAATCAACTTGTTTAGCTTTGAATTCTCTTTTGGAAAAGCAATACATAGTTCCACAAAGACACACTCTCCAAAACCCTATGTATGAAAGGCAAAATCTTCATCTACTCCCCAACTTAAGATTCCAGCAACTTTTACAAACTTTATTTCCTTCATTCATGAAACTTCTGGAGATGATTGAAGACCACCAAATCTTCCAGAACAATTCTCAGAATCCTCAATGCAATCCAGCTATCCAACTGTCTGTTGCTCTTTTTAGATTGGGATCCAATGGTTGGAAAAAAAGCAAAAAAAAAGGAGATGCTTCATTGATTTTTTTGAGTTAGACACTGGTTTTTTGTCATGTGAGTTACACATTTCAATATAAATTTCTTTGTTGCAGAATTTCCATTCCCCAATTAATTAGAAAAGTAATTTTTTAATCAATTAGAAACATAATTTTCTAATCAATTATAAAGCTAATTTTCTAATCAATTAGAAAGAAAAATTTTTAATCAATTAGAAAACTGATTTTCTGATCAATTAGAAAACTGATTTTCTGATCAATTAGAAAACTAATTTTCTAATCAATGAGAAAATTTATTTTCCCATCAAATAGAAAATTTATTTTCCAATGGATTGGGAAATTGATTCTCCAATAAATCAGAAAATTTATTTCTCAATTTATTAGAAGATAGAGTCACAAATTCATCAGTAAACAGAATTTCAAATTGCTTGGGATTCAATTTTCCAATAAAATGGGAATTGTTTTTTAAATTCATTAACAAATTTCTAATAAATTAGAAAATAAGTTCCAAATAAATTAAATATTGACCTTCCATAAATTCTAAGGCAGTTTTATTCTGATAGTCTGACACCATTTTTTTTTCTCCTCCTTAGACTTCATTTTCCATTCTATCAGTGATATTCAATTGGGGAGATGAGTTTTATTTACATTTAGCCATTTTGTTCTTCTTTTTTAAACAATGGGATAAATCCAAATGGCGGATTGGTACTTTTGACTTAAACCTCATTTAGGCCCATCCAATACCCCAATAATTTCTTAACATCAGAACTTGTGGCACCTACTTTAATAGTGGTATGAATCTTCACAGGGGACTGGTGCTGTTGGATTTATCAACATCCAGGCCTGGCAAATCCAATTCTGGATTTTATTTTTTCAATGAAGGATTTGTTTTTTTGGCTTGAGAATCATTCAGGCCTGGCCACTCCCCCAAAAATTGGTGAATGTATGGAAATATGGCTCTTCCTTTCTTGCTAGATTAAATCATGTGGGTTTTTTTCTTTTAGCTGGATAATAATTCAGTCCCACCCAATCTGCAAATGATGGCTGAAGCAGAAGGGTTGATATGGATGAGTAAATCCATCTTTTTCAAGCTTTTGCAAAATGATTTCTTTGATGAAAACAAAACATCTTCCTTTTGCTAGTAAACTAGATCAAGCAAGAAGAGGGTAAGAAATGGAAGGAATGGCAACATATAGGAGTAAATTTATCCCACAGATGACAAAAACTTTACCTCATTTGGAATTTTTGGCAGGAAACCTGAATTCCCAAGAATCCCAAATTTAATTTCCACATAAAACCATCTAGTAGGCCAATCATTTGTTTACTTGGTGCCAACCAATTTTGAATTTTACCCAAAATCCTAAAAATTCATCAAATCACCTCTCTTTCAACTCTTTAAATTTAAAAAAAAAATGAATGTTACATGCATTTTTTAACCTTGATACCAGTCAGCCTTCTGCAAATTCAGCTTCACACATTTTGCCACAATGACAACAATTGAAAGAAATGGGTGGAACAAAATTATAATTCCTTTATTTAATATGAACCATTACATTAATGAAGTGAATAATAATTGGTGCAAAAATGGGTTGGAAATGTGGGTCAATTTCTGGAGGAAGTGCTTAAAAATGGAATAGGACTTCAGAAATTATTCTTCAGGAAAATTATTGATGAATGTTATGAGGAAGAAAAATTTAAATCCTGAAGATGATTCCGGTTAAATCCAAGAAGCATGTTGTTTCATTTCAAATCAGCTTCAACACCTTTCCCCTGGGGTGTTTGAATTTTACCAGAAAACCCTTTTCCAAATTAGCCTCCCTTAAATTTCCCATATAAAGCATCTTTGGCCATATTATGCACCATAGTTTTCTTTTTTCCTAAATTTCAAAATGCATTAATTCTTCAATATTCCTCACACCAACAATGATATGAACAACTGGGCTCTAGTTTTTTGTATTCTGATTCACAATCATCTGAAATCATCTGGAGTTGACCCTATTATTTAAAATGAAGGCTTTGATATGGTGGGAAGAAATTTTTCATCCAGGAATTTTTAGTTTTATGTTAACTACAAGGTAATTTCTGTGACATTCTTTGTTTTCAGTTCAAGGGATATTTGACACCTGAATCTATCTGTACATTCACCATCCCAAATTCATAATCAATTATGTTTCTATTTTATATCACAATTGATTCCCAATGCTTTAGTTGCTTAAATAAATGGAGAAATTTTACAATATAAAATTGGAGCTCTGAACCCCACCATTGAAAAAATGGAATATTTTCTAACTTTGGTACCACCTATTGTGGAGCATATGCATATAATTAGTATCTTTGAACAATTTGAGGTGTCTAAAACTATAGCAGTTTTTTCAATCACAGAAAGGAATAAGCATAGATGAAATTATTAATGTAAGCATTGAAATTTTTAGGGAAATTCTGAAAGATAATCTTACAAGGTTCTGAAAAAAAATTTCAATTTACAAAAATAATCCTTAGGAAATTTGTTTGTATTTTTCTTAAGAATTTTTAAAAAATTCCAACCCCCATTTCATAATTTGGAAATTTTTTTTTTTTAGATTCAATAAATATTTGAAGAATGATTTCTTCTTCTAAAGGTCTATGGTTAGTTTTTCAAAGAGCCTACGATTTAAGTATAGTGGAATAACCAGATTATATATAAATAAAAACTTTATTGTAGGGATAGAATATATACCTACAAATTATTCACAATGTTCCAAGGAATTTTATGAATATTATCCTATCTTTGAAATCAATATAAATTTGAATCCAAGGGTTAAAAATTTTAATAAATTCTGAAAAACAAAATTATTTTTATTATATTTGTGAGGAAGTAGGGTAGAGCTCCCAGCATAGCAACTAGGTGAATTGTTTCTGATATTGAATTCCTAAATTCAAAATTCTAGTCTGAGATCAGCCAATTTATTTGGTTTAGTTAATAATTTACAACTCCCATCCCACTAAATTGAGAGTGAAAATATATGGAACAACTCAAATTTTATTATTTAGAGCAGAAAATTCCACAAATGATTAAATTAAAAAAATGATTCAAATATCACAAAATTTAAGATAATCATGCTTGTAAGTATGTAATATAAATCTGCTTTTTGAAAGATAACTCCTGAATTTAATTTCCCTGGATCAAAACATAGATGTGGATTATAGATGATATTGAGGAAACCAGGATTTTTACAAATGATTTCAAATCAAGTTTTGAAATTCTTTTGATAGATGAGAAGTATATCCCTGAGTCTGAAAATTTAATTTTATGATCATTCAGATATATTTGATGATTTATAAGGCTCATTTAAGATGTTTTAAAACAATCAGAATTAAGATAGACACAGTTACAAGGTTATTATATAATTTCAAATTACATGGGTTTGATTTTATTATCATATAATTTTGAATAAATTTCTGGATAAAATTCAGATTTTACCAATAATTTTTAGAATTAAAATAAAATTTCAAATAACAATGGAAGAGTTTGGTGGAATTTAGACAAGTATGGTTCCTTCTTTTCATAAATAATTTGTATTGATTTAAAAAAAATATAATCAGAATTATTTTGGTTGTTTTGAACCTTCAAAATTTAAATTTCAAACCCCAATCAGGCAAAGATGGAGAAATGTATCCATTACTAATAAATGACATTCAAATTTGGAAAAAGAGCAAAAAAAAGAAATCCTTTTGGTAAGCTAATGCAAAATTCTAAATGGCCTGCTTAATAAATATATGGGAAAACACTCTATGCTATTTATCTATTAATTTTAAAAAGAAAGTAATTTATGGCTTGAAAGGAAGAAATTACCAAAAGATTGAAATAAGTTTCTAGGTTCAATTAAGTGAATAAAGTATGACAAAAATTTAATTTTCAGGATTTTTGTATCAGATTCCAAAAATTTGATCTCACAGAATTCTACATAAGAACTTGCACAACTCTAGATAAGAACTCACGCAATTCTAGATAGGAACTCACACAAATTTAGATAATATTTTGATTTATTTTCAAATACACAGTAAAAACTTTTTTCTTTTTTTCAAAAAAATCCTAAATACTTAGAAAAAAAATTGATATATTTCTTTCATCCCATTGACCCTAACAAAAAGCAAGAAAGGCTTCTTTGTTTTGCTCCTTTCAAATATTAAGAGAAAAAAAATAATTATTGTATTTTTTTAATTCTATTTGTGGTTCAAACCGCTTCTGGGATCTTCCATCAAGGAGTAAAAAATGATGAATGAACTTATTGCCATCAATTTGGAAATTTTTAGGTTTTTTTTGTCAAAAAAAGAAAAATGATAATCATAAAAGACTTTCAATAAAACCAAAATTTGTGAGGAGGTTTCAAATTAAATTTATCTGACTGTTTTATATGTGGGGCTCCAAAATTTCATCTTAAGTTTCCATATTCCAAATATTTTCTCTTGAGAGATTTGAAAATTGTGGTGAGAATTTCATTGAATCTTATTGTGTTATTTGAAGAATCTATGAAATCCTGATATTTTACTCTATTAGAAAAGCTTTATTCAGGTTTTTTATCCATTTTTTAGATCTGATCTATGTAATAATCACTATATTTTCCTCAATGTTCCAAAGGGTTGACTAAATTATCTCTCATATCTGAAGTTGAAGATGGAAATATCTCAAAGGCTTTCAAATCTCAAGGGCTACTAATTTCCTCAAATTTAATTAATTTTTTCTTTCAATTTTTTAAGTTACACTTTATTCTCAATCAAGTAAATGAAAACTTGGATAGTAAAAAATAAAAAATACTTACCCAAGGTTTTTTTTCATTTTTTGACTTGATTGACTGTTTTATTTCTACCCCATTGAGGTGAAAAATAATAGCCTATCATAATATATGCCAAGATTGGCTCTGGTCCGGGAATTATATTGCTCTATTTCCTCCTTTTTTTTCCTCTCTGCCCTTATTCTAAGAAATATTTTCTATTCTAAGCTCTGCAACCCATTCTCTACAACTAGTTACCATTGAAACTCCTTGTAAAAAAAATAATCTCTGTAATAGAAAAAAAATCTCCACTTGTTGACTAGTTAACACTTAACTTTCTGTTGTATCTCTTTTTCTTATATTTTTCTCTCTAATTCACAAATGAAACTCCATAAAACTATGTAAAACCTGGGCTTTATATTCAATCTTAAGAACAATAAAATCAAATAAATTAATAAAGCTGCCCTATCTTGGCACTTAACACACACCCAGTCCTGCCTTCTCATGCACCTCTGCAGTTGATTGCACTGAATCCCTGTCATTATCCACCTAGCCCCACTCCATCCACACATACTATTCACTCAATTGATTGTGATCTATTATGGTTTACTGGACAATCTTCAGGGGAGTAACTCCCTTGACAGATCCCATTTTATCTTCTGCATTCTGCCTCCCTCAAATTTCCCCAATCCATTTTCCCAAAAATCACATTCCCAATCAATGATTTGTCCCATACCCCATAGTTGCTCTTTTGTCCCATAGGTCTGTATGCTAATTGCATTCTCAGCCCATAGAACTTGGCTCTTCTTTTCAACACCTAAACTCATAGTCTGTCTGGAGCTATTAATCTCAAGTTGCAGGTAGTTCCTTTCTGCACATCTGCCACAAATTTCCTGCCGTCTGTGTGGAGTCTTGATTTTTGAATTGGAAATGTTTTTTGCATTTTTGGGCATGTAGATCCTTAGAGATCAGCACTAAGGGTACAGTGTTGAATCCTCTGCATCCACAAGATTTTGTTTGGTTCACTACTGATCCTAAGTCTATATATAGCCACTGCCCCATATAACTAGGTAATATAATGGGTGGAAATTCCATAAAATTATAACAAGATCAAAATTAATACTCTTGAAGTATTATTTAAGGATTAACTGGTTATTTTTTGAAATTTAAAAGCTTAAAAATAAGAGTTTTGAATTGATCTTTAATGTCTAAGGTGAAATTGTTTCAATGGATGCAGAAGGATTCCAAGTTGATACTTTAAAAAAATAAAATCCATTCAAGGATGAAACTAAATAACTGAGGAAATAAGAAAATAATGGATAATGATCATTATTTTTAAAGACTATGATGTATCTCTTTATTCAAAATTATTTCCTGTAGAATCATATACCTTAATTTCATGAAAGATTTAGCTGATGAATATTATAAATAGAGACAGCATTTTCAAGAATGGAATAAAATTCAATTAGATCTTCTGTTTTTCAAATGATAATATAAGGCAATCAAAGGATGATAATTGAATATAATGGTTATCTAAAGATAGGGAATCAATAATGATAAAATGAAGAATCAGTTAAAAGAAACTGAAAGGTTAAATATATTGAGTGTTCAAATTTTCATGGAAAAATATTGAACAATTTATTACTGGAATCTGATTATTATCAATTCCTTTAGTGACAAAAATCCAAGGTACTTTAGAGCCAAGTTTAAAACTATTTGTTGAAATTTTATCTAAAAAAAAACAAAGAAAAAATCATGACATAACTCTGCATTAGAAGGGTCAATCTTAGTCATAAGATTAAAATTATACACTGAATGGATCAAAATTCAATCAAAATTTTTAATTTTGATCAAATTGTTAACAGGATTTCAAATTGAATGGTGCCTTATTTTTTGAGATAAATGTTGATGGTTATTTTCACTTTTATTTTGAATGAAATCTTTGACTGGTATGATGCTCTTGAATTCTAAATTTAACCCTGATTATAAGAACATTAATTTGGAGATAAGATTCTTGAATGATCATTAAACAGGTTGAAAGCATGACCAAAACCTTGAAAATTAAGATTCTGGTATAATATTTCAAACAAAGGAGGATTGAAGAAAAGATCAAATTGAATAATTGAAGAAGGATCTAAAACAGAGAAATACCATTTTATTAATCAAATATTATTTTATTTTGATAGAAAATTAAAACAATTCAGAGGATAGCTGTGTCACAACAAAACAATTTATTCTGAGGATTAATAGAATCAAGACTTTCAATGTTATATAAGAAGCTAAAATTACAGAATTCAAATAAATAAAAAAATTCTTTATTTTTATTCAATGAAAATTAAAGTTTAAATTGAAATGAGATAGTGGCTCAATTGATAAAACAAGGTTCAAAATTATGAATTTTTCTTTTGATTTGGGAACCAAAAAAATGTTTGATGATCAGTAAAAACTTTTTATTCATTTTTTTTCAAAAAGAAGAAAAATTCAATTGAGAAATAAACTGTTTGAATGAGACCAAAAGATTTATTAATTGACTCATGTTACAAAGAAAGTTATTTCATAAATTATTCTAAATATCATAGTAGTAGATTTAAACTCAAATCAGATATAGGTATTTAGATAAATCAAATCAAGGTCATTGAGTATCAGACTAAGTTCTCACACCTAGTCCTGGGTCACCATAACTCATGATGGCTTTCAAATCACTTCATAATCTTTAATATATATGTGTATATCAGATCATCAAATATTGAGTCAAGGGTTTTAATTAGGCTTCTTTTTTGTTGAATCATTAATAATAAAATAAGAAGTAGGATTATAAGATTCATAATAAAAGAAGAATTGCTAAACAAGAAATTTGATGATCAATTTAATATAATTTTTCAGGATTCTCTGAGATAATTTTCAAGATTCTTGAGAGAGAGATAGATAAGTTCTCCTTAACTTGACCAAATTTCATAAATCTTTTAAATTTCTTACCCATATCATCTCAAAAAACATTTTTTATTTTTATTCAATGAAAATTAAAGTTTAAATTGAAATGGTGTTGTAGCTCAATTTATAAAACAAGGTTTGACATTTATTAATGAGTAATATTTCAATTAATTACCTCAATTCTTATGAATTTTTCTTTTCATTTGAGAACCAAAAAAATGTTTGATGATCAGTAATCAATTTTTATTCATTTCTTTTTTAAAAAGAAGAAAAATTCAATTGAGAAATAAACTGTTTGAATGAGACCAAAAGATTTATTAATTGGCTCAGTTTATGAATAAAGTTATTTCATAAATTATTCTAAATATCATAGTAGTAGATTTAAACTCAAATCAGACATAGGTATTTAGATAAGGGCAATTTTAAATTCACAGCTCTTTGAGAAGTGTAAACAACTCTGTACACGGCTCAATGGGCCGTGTGGCACCCTACACGACTCAAATGAGCCGTGTGGCATGCTACATGGCTCAAATGGGCCATGTGGCATGCTACACAACTCAAATGGGCTGTGAGGCATCCTACATGTCCCATTTGAGTTGTACGGCACGCTAAACAACTAAAATCAAGTTGTGCAGCCTCTACTTAATAATAAATAATAAATAATAAATAATAAATAATAAATAATAAATAATAAATAATAAATAATAAATAATAAATAATAAATAATAAATAATAAATAATAAATAATAAATAATAAATAATAAATAATAAATAATAAATAATAAATAATAAATAATAAATAATAAATAATAAATAATAGATAATAAATAATAAATAATAAATAATAAATAATAAATAATAAATAATAAATAATAAATAATAAATAATAAATAATAAATAATAAATAATAAATAATAAATAATAAATAATAAATAATAAATAATAAATAATAAATAATAAATAATAAATAATAAATAATAAATAATAAATAATAAATAATAAATAATAAATAATAAATAATAAATAATAAATAATAAATAATAAATAATAAATAATAAATAATAAATAATAAATAATAAATAATAAATAATAAATAATAAATAATAAATAATAAATAATAAATAATAAATAATAAATAATAAAATAATAAATAATAAATAATAAATAATAAATAATAAATAATAAATAATAAATAATAAATAATAAATAATAAATAATAAATAATAAATAATAAATAATAAATAATAAATAATAAATAATAAATAATAAATAATAAATAATAAATAATAAATAATAAATAATAAATAATAAATAATAAATAATAAATAATAAATAATAAATAATAAATAATAAATAATAAATAATAAATAATAAATAATAAATAATAAATAATAAATAATAAATAATAAATAATAAATAATAAATAATAAATAATAAATAATAAATAATAAATAATAAATAATAAATAATAAATAATAAATAATAAATAATAAATAATAAATAATAAATAATAAATAATAAATAATAAATAATAAATAATAAATAATAAATAATAAATAATAAATAATAAATAATAAATAATAAATAATAAATAATAAATAATAAATAATAAATAATAAATAATAAATAATAAATAATAAATAATAAATAATAAATAATAAATAATAAATAATAAATAATAAATAATAAATAATAAATAATAAATAATAAATAATAAATAATAAATAATAAATAATAAATAATAAATAATAAATAATAAATAATAAATAATAAATAATAAATAATAAATAATAAATAATAAATAATAAATAATAAATAATAAATAATAAATAATAAATAATAAATAATAAATAATAAATAATAAATAATAAATAATAAATAATAAATAATAAATAATAAATAATAAATAATAAATAATAAATAATAAATAATAAATAATAAATAATAAATAATAAATAATAAATAATAAATAATAAATAATAAATAATAAATAATAAATAATAAATAATAAATAATAAATAATAAATAATAAATAATAAATAATAAATAATAAATAATAAATAATAAATAATAAATAATAAATAATAAATAATAAATAATAAATAATAAATAATAAATAATAAATAATAAATAATAAATAATAAATAATAAATAATAAATAATAAATAATAAATAATAAATAATAAATAATAAATAATAAATAATAAATAATAAATAATAAATAATAAATAATAAATAATAAATAATAAATAATAAATAATAAATAATAAATAATAAATAATAAATAATAATAAATAATAAATAATAAATAATAAATAATAAATAATAAATAATAAATAATAAATAATAAATAATAAATAATAAATAATAAATAATAAATAATAAATAATAAATAATAAATAATAAATAATAAATAATAAATAATAAATAATAAATAATAAATAATAAATAATAAATAATAAATAATAAATAATAAATAATAAATAATAAATAATAAATAATAAATAATAAATAATAAATAATAAATAATAAATAATAAATAATAAATAATAAATAATAAATAATAAATAATAAATAATAAATAATAAATAATAAATAATAAATAATAAATAATAAATAATAAATAATAAATAATAAATAATAAATAATAAATAATAAATAATAAATAATAAATAATAAATAATAAATAATAAATAATAAATAATAAATAATAAATAATAAATAATAAATAATAAATAATAAATAATAAATAATAAATAATAAATAATAAATAATAAATAATAAATAATAAATAATAAATAATAAATAATAAATAATAAATAATAAATAATAAATAATAAATAATAAATAATAAATAATAAATAATAAATAATAAATAATAAATAATAAATAATAAATAATAAATAATAAATAATTAATAATTAATAATTAATAATTAATAATTGATTAAAAATAAATAATAAATAATAATAAATAATAAATAATAAATAATAATAAATAATAAATAATAAATAATCAATAATAATAAATCATAAATAATAATATATAATAAATAATAATAAATAATAATAAATAATAATAATAAATAATAATAAATAATAATAATAAATAATAATAAATAATAATAATAAATAATAATAATAAATAATAATAATAAATAATAATAATAAATAATAATAATAAATAATAATAATAAATAATAATAATAAATAATAATAATAAATAATAATAAATTATAAATTATATATAATAAATTATAAATTATATATAATAAATTATAAATTATATGGAGTAGTGTATGGGCCCCCACGGGTTGAGGGGCCCTACACAACTCCCACAGGTTGTGTGGGGCCCTACACAACTCCCACAGGCTGTGTGGGGCCCTACACAACTCCCACAGGCTGTGTGGGGCCCTACAAAACTCCCGCATGCTGTGTGGGGCCCTACACGGCTCCCACACAACTGGAGCCGTGAATTGAACATCACCCTTTAGATAAATCAAATCAAGGTCATTGAGTATCAGACTAAGTTCTCACACCTAGTCCTGGGTCACCATAATTCATGATGGCTTTCAAATCACTTCATAATCTTTAATTAGGTTTCTTTTTCATTGAATCATTAATAATAAAATAAGAAGTAGGATTACAAGATTTATACTAAAAGAAGAATTGCTAAACAAGAAATTTGATGATCAATGCAATAGAATTTTTCTGGATTCTCAGAGATAATTTTCAAGATTCTTGAGAGAGAGATAGATAAGTTCATCTCATCTCATTGATTATATTCCCAAGTTATTATATCTTCTATATCTTCTTCTATTTGGATTGAATTTCTTCATCAATCCACACATATGTTTATTATTAATTTTGTTTCAGCAATTAAGTTGACCCACTTCCTCATCAAACTACCTTGAATTTTGGGTTTTGCTCCTGACCCAAAATTTGAATTTGATTTTTTTTTCTGTTCCTCCTGCAGGAACCATTACTATAAAAATAAAAAATTGATTATCCTAAACTTAACCCTGTATTCATTGGTCACAATCTTCAGAAGACCAACCCATTTAATTCAATTTACATACTACCTGTGTTTGTTGCACATTTTGAATCTACAAAGACATTGGCCTTCTAGATAGTACTTGAAGATATTTTTTTGGGAGGGGGATCAGGTTTAGTTCATGATTATTTTCACTAGGGGATCAGCTCACCACCCTTATCAGACTCAGAATGTTAAAACTGATAAGTTTGGATTCAATAGACAACACTTCCCTAGCTTTCAATTCTGATTTTTGATCTTGATGAGAGTTTGATTGAAAGATACTCTTTAATCCCAATCTCATTTATTAATTTTTTTGGACATTTAAGTCTATTTTTTTTTAACTATCTGTCACAAGGGCTGCTGACATGCAAGCAGGGCTTGGCACAGAGGGGAATCTACTCTCAGTGGGCTTGGGGCCAGTATACTGGAAGATGCTACAAGGAGCAGACTAGGACTGAATTGAAGATAAGGTGCTTGTTGAAATTTTCTGGGATGGATTCTTAGTAAGAAGTAGTAAACTGATTTCTTGGGGAACAATCAGGAAGAAGGAATAGGAGGCCAGTTTAAATGCACAAGAGGTTGGAGCTACAACAGAGGTACAAGTGATTGGGGCTCAGACTACATATGTGATGTCATGGGAACAGTCTAGGTAAAAGAGTGTGCTGATCAGGTATGCTTCTACATTGGGATAGACTGCTACTACATTGGGGCAAGGTTACAGGTCTGGGCTTTCTAAGTTGGGAGAGTAAAGGTGAATTGTGTACAGTGTACATGGAGGTCATGACACTATGTACTTGTTAGAATTATGGCCAGCAATTAGCTTAGGCAAATGAGCAGTATTTAAAGCAAAAGAAATGCTGGACACTGGGTGTCAAGATTGGCTAATGGGGCTCTCACAATGGGGCAATATGTTGGATGAATTTGATTGGAATGATGAATGAAAGGATGGAAAACAGCAGGGAGAAGAGCTCCTGAAGTACAAAAGATTGGCCTCTTGTGAGCCCATGATACAACAAGCCAAAAGGCAAATTTTCCGCCCCAAAAGAGCTCTACAGGCTCTACTGGCCTTGTTACTTGGTTTGGACTACATCAGCCCACATGGCATCAGTCCCTGTAGCTTAAAACCAGCCTATTCAGGTTATTTCTGGTGTTTCCACCTCAATGGGGCTGAACCAGCCCCTTAACTGTTCAATCCCCTTGGCTGGTTGTCCGTTACAACCAGCCATGATGACCTCATTACCTTGTTTAAGGGCTGGTTGCCTCATGCAGCCAGCCCCTGGCCCCTCAAATGGGCCAGGTGGGACCCAGGGCACACCTGGGTCCAGTCTCAGACTCACATGGGGGGGGGGGTGACCAGCAGACATGCTGTCCCCCCCCCTCTTTCTCTCAAATCCCTGGTGGGGGCGGTCA
The DNA here is from genome assembly GCA_025617555.3 of Puccinia polysora. NCBI lineage: Eukaryota > Fungi > Basidiomycota > Pucciniomycetes > Pucciniales > Pucciniaceae > Puccinia > Puccinia polysora. The sequence continues at coordinate 50,242,929 of CM062626.1, forward strand.
AATCCTCTCACCAGGGGCCCTGGGGGTTGATAACCCCAGGGCGTCGTCAAGTAAGTTGGCCTGGGAGGTGATCAGGTCCCCCCAGGCCCATTGCTCCTCTCCCTTGGTAAAGGGGGGGGGAAAGCGCCCCTCTCAGTTGCTTCACAAGTTCAATGGTGGAGGGGTGATGAATTCCCCCCCACCTGCCAGTTGCTACACTTGTGGCCGGCGCCGCCACCTCCTTGGGCAAGGGGGTGGTCAGGTCCCCCCTGCCCTGACCAACCGCGCTGTTGCGGTTTGTTGCTGGCTGGTTCAACCCAGCCAGCTTGCCCCTGCTCCGTGGTGCTGGTTGCCGGGCGCAACCAGCCGGGCCCGTGCGGCATCCCTTGGCCACGCAATAGCCCCGCACGGGCCGTCGGGCCCGACGTGGGCCGTACTGAGGAACACAGGCGGCCCCAAACGGGCTGCAACGGGGGCAGCGGCCCCCAGCGCGGGCCCCTAGCGGGCCGCAACAGGGGCGGCGGCCCCAATGGGCCGCCCCAAGCCCGAATTGTGAGAATTACATACTTTGGCGGGCCAGCCCGTCTGGCAAAGTATGTCCATAATAAGGTTGGGCCCTTTTATGCCCAAATAAGCCCATCTGGCTTGGGTGGCCCATCCACGCTGGCGGGCCCGTGAGGGCCCGTGTCCCAAAAGACCATAAAAATGTGTTTTGGCACCCAAATGCCCAAAACCAATTACACCCACATAGGCCCTCGTGGCCCACGTGATGTCCAATGGGCCGTGGAGGCCCATTTTTGCATCCCATTTGGATTACACACTCCTATGCACATTACCTGAGTGCATCCGCATTTTAACAGTACTAAGTAGAGAGAGTATGTAATACAATCTGCTAGAGGATGTACATAAGGATTCCCAAAGGATAAACCATGACAGAGTATGGGTTAGACAGAGTTAATAAGGTTAGAGTATGTGCAGACCTGGGAGATCAAGTATGTGCAGGCCTATGAAGTCTATCTGCATAATGTATGAGGTTAGACTATATGTAGATATGTATTGTATGAAGATCCTGAGGTATATAGTTACTGGAGACATTGATATAAGTCTCCTGAGCCTTGAGGTTAAAGTTCCTTGGAAAGTAGATCAGGCCTGAGGGTTAGATTGGGTTTGCTGAGGTTAGATGCTGAGGTTAGACTGATTTAGGTTTCAGTATGACACTATTCAACAAGGACTCATCTCTCAAAGATTAAAACAAAAAAATCTTATACTCTTAATCTCCTGAGTCATCAACTGATAAAACTAGAATGATTGTCATGAGCATCATCAAAACCACCAACTCAGTATACCCCCCTCCCCCTTCTGTGTTTCAGTCATTCCATTTTTTCAATTTGAAAAAGAAAAAGAAAAAGAAAAAGAAAAAGAAAAAGAAAAAGAAAAAGAAAAAGAAAAAGAAAAAGAAAAAGAAAAAGAAAAAGAAAAAGAAAAAGAAAAAGAAAAAGAAAAAGAAAAAGAAAAAGAAAAAGAAAAAGAAAAAGAAAAAGAAAAAGAAAAAGAAAAAGAAAAAGAAAAAGAAAAAGAAAAAGAAAAAGAAAAAGAAAAAGAAAAAGAAAAAGAAAAAGAAAAAGAAAAAGAAAAAGAAAAAGAAAAAGAAAAAGAAAAAGAAAAAGAAAAAGAAAAAGAAAAAGAAAAAGAAAAAGAAAAAGAAAAAGAAAAAGAAAAAGAAAAAGAAAAAGAAGAAGCAAGAGATCCTACTCCTGTGGTTGGAATTTAAAAATTTACAAGATGCAGTAGAAGAAAGAAGAATGAACCAAGAACCTATCTTTTTTTTTTTTTTACAAGTATTTTTCTGTAATTGTTATTATTATTATTATTATTATTTTTACAAAACAATAAGTAACCAAAACCATCTCAAGCTTCTGTAAGTATGTATGTACATACACATACCTACTTACGTAAGCTTGGCATGGTTTAGGTGGGGATATAGGGTCCTCTCCTATCTTATCTTGGAGGGCAGGGGAGGGGTGCATGTGCACCCTACCACCTCACCCTGATTTCTTCCCATGCATACGTACATCCATACATCCATTGATGTACATACAGACATCTATGGACATACATACCTACATACATACATCAACCAAATCAACCAAAACTTGACAAGCCATATGTACAGTACACAAGTACACTCAAAGGAGAAGAGTGATGAAAGGTGCCTGATCTGATGATCACCATCATCGTCCAGCAGCACCTCTTCTCCCTCCCAAGCCTTCAGAGTTTTCTCTCTCTCTCTCCGTCTTTTTGTCTTTTGTTTATCTTGTTCTTCTACCACCGGATCCCAACAAGTTCACCCAATCAACCGATGATTCAAGTTCATTTTGGATTGCTTGACACTCCCAGCCAGCCACTCTCACACACTAACAGTCGAGTCAGATCGTCAACAACCTCAGTAACAATAACAAAAAAAAAAAAGTTAAGGATGATGATGATGATAACAATAATAACAATACATCAGTGATCAAAGGTTTAGGATTAGCATTTGGAGTGGACTACTCATCATCAGAAAAAAGGACGCGAAAGGAGGAGCAAAAGAAGGTAGAAGAAACATTCATTCACTCGAAAAAAAAGAGAGGGAAAAAAAAACAAGCCGAAGAAATCGTCCTTTCAATGATAAATCAGTATGTATATATATACCTAGATGTATGGATAAATAGGTAGATATATATCAACTTCAATTTTTGTATTTCTTTATGAGAACAAGTTTGCAAGAAGAGCAAGAAGAGGAGGATGACAAGCTCCGATTCCTTCTTCTGATTTTTTTTTTCTTTTCTCTCGTTCTACTCTCTTTTTGTTCTACTTCGGAGATTCAAACCCTTTTAAACAATCATGGGGTTCCGAAATCATCAAGATCGATAGACGCGGATCAAGTACTCCTCAGCACTCCAGCTTGAGGTTCGTCAACTAGAACGCCATTGGGTGTAGTCATCTTAGTACTCAAGGTGGGTGGGAGGCCAATCGTGGTGGGGGTAGGGGTCAGAGAAGTAGTAGCCAAACAAGTAGGTCCAGGTTGAGGAATCATTACAGTCGCAGGGGATTGATCTTGTTGATCAGAAAACTGTGTGGATGGATAGGCCATCGAGTCAACTAAGTGCTCGTTGGACGATGAACATAAACTGCCAAATTCCGAATTGGATGTCGACCTCGAATCTAGCACGGAGGAATTCGAGTAATCTGTCTCGGATGGTCGTCTTTCTTGAACTAGCGACATGCCCGATGGTTCGGCCTCAGCTGAACCATTGGGGTTGTGGCCTCGGATCTCATCAACACGTGAAAGGCTTGATCCCCGGACCCAGCGGAGAAATCACGAAGAATTGCAATGATAAGTCAATTGACGTCGCGATTGCATCCCGAGTGCCGCGGCAATTTGGAGCTCCGTTTAATAACTGTGAAGACGTCTGTCGAGCGGACTCACAAATGCATCAACCTACGTTCTAGTTCATCGAACTTGACCGGTTTCGTGACGAAGTCGTCAAACTTGGCTTCTTGACAACGTTCTCTATCTATCCTGGAAGCAGAGGCCTGGAGTGCATTGAGGATTCGTTGAGGGGTTTTGAAAAAATAAAGTTTCCCTCAAGTTAGTCTCAGGAATCCATTCTACAATAAGGAATGATGATGATTGAAGATTGGAAACCTTCTGCTGGCCGGAAGGCTTTAGTTTCTTTCGGCTGAAGAGATGAAATGCCATGGATGGACCGATGCAATCGATGGGATGGAACTCGGAGGGAGAATGAAGGAATGAGCTGTGGAGAAAAAATAAAAATGAATTGGATTCTTACCGATAGAGCAATGACAGGTAGATAAACGTCGGGAATAGCTTTGCGAATAGCTTTCAACGTTTCGAATCCTAGAACGATGGATATGGGGATTGCGATATGGATCATTGACAATACGCACGACGCGGAAAGCATGACCAGGTGAGCCAAGTCGATCAGAACACAAAGCGTATGAAACGGACGGGGTTGTCAAAGTCTGAGCTCACGTACCATCCAACACGGGCATCATTAGATCCATTAGCACTAAATCGTAAGGTTTATCTTGTTGATGGGCGGCTTGGTTAGGATGATTTCGTCCAAGTTTTGGGGGTTTTCGATGATCAAGCATGGTCACTTTCTCCTCATCGTTTTCGCGATCTTCTATGGACAGTGAGGGTGAGGATGAGGATGAGAAGGATGAGGATGATGATGAGGATGAGGAGAAGGAGGAGGATGATGAATCGGGTTGGTAGACGTTGAATTTTTTATAGATTCGGTCGAGGGCAGCTTGGCCATTATTAACTAAGTCGAGCAAGACAAAACCAGATTTTTTCAAGATGCTGAGAGTGATTTGACCTATGATTGGATTGTCCTCGGCAATCAAGATGGAGTATTTACTCCGATCAATCTTCCTCTTCGTGGGCATCATCATCGCCTTAGCCGGCAAGATAGAAGGAGCAGGGGTGGATTGCTGTTGGTCCCGATCGGAAGATTGAGATTCGAGAGGCGCCGAAGGAAAGCATGAACGACTGACCGATTGGGTATTCTGAAAGTTGTTGTTATGTTGAGTGAGACCGTTGGGAAAATAACTGTTTCCAGAGTTATTCAGATTGAATTTCAAGGGGGATTGGGATGGATATTCGTCAAGTTTGTCGACGATCATGATCACAGTTGCCTTACAGCCTTTACCTAATCCTTCACTCTCGAGCGAGACTTGACCGCCCATGGCGTCTACAAAGCTTTTCACGATACATAGCCCGAGTCCCGATCCACCGTAGAGCTTCGAGGTAGATGAATCAGCTTGAGAGAACGGTTCGAATTGGGATAATCTATGAAGCGACTGAGTGGTCAGGCCGATCCCGGTATCCACCACCTCGGCGGTCAGTTTCAGTTTCGGATGATGAGGCTCCTGATCACGATTTGGGTCCTTGTCGAGGACGTTTGACAGGTACGGCTCCAGTCTGGTGTAGCATTTAACCGAACCATGAGTGGTAAACTTGAGAGCGTTGGAGATCAAGTTATTCAAGACTTGACGGATCCTACCGCGATCACCCACGACCTTCGTTTGTCCAGCCAGTCGGGGATCGATATCTAGCAAACATTTGAACTCGTTCGACTTTGATTTGGCCGGATAACTGAACAATCGTTCAGTCTCGGATACGAGTTGAGTTAGATCAAACGGTGCTCGTTCAAAGGTCAGTTTGCCCGATTCGATCTTACTAAGATCCAGTACGTCACCGATCACGGATAGCAGGCAATCAGCAGATGCTTTAATGGTCTCGGCATAATCTCGCTGTTGAGGGGTTAGATGACTATCTAGTAAGAGATCGATCAACCCATGGATCACGGCTATCGGCATTCGGATCTCATGCTATGGACATCGATGTCGACATTGGCCGATGCGCCCGATTAGTCGGAGAGGGATTGAGATGGGGAGATTTTCATCGTCAGTCAAATAGAGTCCGTCGAGGCCATCGAGTGAAGGATGGTCGGGAATAGATGCAGATGAACCGATGAGTCATTCCTGTGGGAGGAAAAAAAGAACGATGGGATGGGAAGGGATAAGGCGGGAGACAACGAACCGACATGTTACTGAGGAAGGTCGACTTGGACTTGTTTGCATCATCCGCGGCCAAAGCCTCTGCCTTCAAGAGTTCCTTCTCTCGTTCGACTTGTCTAGTCCTCTCGAATTCATCGGTCACATCATTGACGTAGAGTAAGCCACCGATGATATCATCGGTGGAACCGTCGGGATAGAACTTGAGGGGTGAATCCCGGATCGTCTTGGCGCTGAGAGTGATGACCCTCCGAGTACCGTCGGGTAGGATACAACCATACTGCTGCCTTGTCGTCGTCTCGCCTCGGATCGCTCGTTCCATGGGGAAATCCTGGACGGGGACTTCGACTTTGAAGTCGGGATCGAATAACTTCCAAGGACCAAAGTTGAAGCAATCTCCAGTCTTGTGGGAGGAGGATAGATGAAGGCCGTAGGGATGATGATGATGGTTGCCCTGATCTGGAAACTCCTCGATGAGGTGGAGGTCTTGAAACAGTTTACAGGCAGCTGGATTGGCCATCGAGATCGTGCGGTCGACCGAGATGGCGTGCATGGGCCAGTCTACGATCGAATCAAAGATGACGTGTTTCATCCGGTCGATGAATTTGCCGGTGTGCGATTGAGAGTGGCCCGACGGGCCTGGGTCGGTGGTGGGCGGGGAGAGCTGACAGTTGAACCATAGCTGGGGGCCGGCTGCCGGATGGGCGGCAGAGCTGCAGGGCTCGAAGGCATAGATCGAGAGGAGTGAGGTGCTCGTCGTCGCAACGATCGTGGGCGGCGTGGGATCGTCGGAGGGCAGGAGGATGTTGGAGAGGGAGGGATGCCTGACGAGGACCGAGGTGAGCCGCTGGGGCTCTCGCTCGGGAGGCGGGCGGCCTGGAGGGAGCCCGGAGCCGGGCAGGGGCGGGGATGGGCCGGATGTGAGGCGGAGGAACTCGCGTCGGGCTTGGTCGAAGAGCCTGGCGAGATGGAGGGAGTTGGCGGCCAGGTCGTCGGCGGACTGGACGGTGCGGCAGACCGAGGCCAGCGGGAGGGAGGCGACGGGCCCGAGGAGGTCGAGGGCTCTGTCGGATGCACAGTGGATCGTGAGGGCGGGGTCGATTATGAGCAGGGGGCCGGGATGGGGCCTGACGAACGGCTGGAGCGGGACGCTCAGGGCGGGGGGGTGGAGCTCCCGGACTGCGTGGGGGGAGGGGGCGGCGAGGGGCGGGTGGCCGGGGGCATCGCGGGTGGGCAGGGGCGGGTCGGGATGGCTGGAGACGGAGGAGGTGGAGGCCGAGTTGGAGGAGGACGTGGTCAGGGTCGAGGCCGTGCGGGGGTTCGCGGGCTTCATGGCTGCGAGGGGGATGGAGGCCAGAGGGCACTTGGCTGGGATGGTCGCGAGCTGGAGGGGAGGTGCAGGCAGGCTGGGCGCAGGTGCGAGGATGGGAGCGAGAGGCCTGGAGAGCGGCGCTGGGGGGGAGTCAGTCCTCGTGGGTGTGGGCACGACCTCGACTAGGAGGGGTTGGGGATGCACTCGAGTGCCAGATGCCAGATGCCAGTTGGGGATCCTGGGCGAGTCATCCCATCCTGGGTCGGCCGTGGGGTGCTCAGGCTCGCGGGAGGTGGTCGGTGGGGGTGGGTGGGGGGGTGGGGGGGTGTGTGCTCGCAGGGGTGGGTGGATGGGGCTGGCTCGGCCCCTGGCAAGCTGCTTGGCGATCAAAGGTTTGCGTTGGCCGTTTGGTTTCCTTTAGTGGTGGCCGCGCGTGGACTTGGTCGAGACTCGAGGGCGCAGACGACCGTGACAGGTGGGCGGGCGTGGGACGGACGGACAGTATATATACGGTAGGTGCTACTCTAGCGAACCCTGGGCGGGCTGATGAGAAGTGCGCTACTGACTCAGTGCAGAGCGGTGCCCACCCCACCCCACTGACGCACGACGGACGATGGGGATATTGTAAAGGGTGTATCTACAGGAGAGATGTATATACGCTTAGGGATCCGTCTCCACCCATAGATGGCCGTATGAGTACATGGATACCCTCCACGCACGAGTCGTGAGGACCAGAGAGAGAGCCATCCCCATCTACATACGTCATCCTCCCAGACCTATCCAGCCAGAGCCATCCATCTCCACACAACCACACATACCCATGCATACAGATTGCAAAACATCATCAGGCTCGGGTGGGGTGGGGCGGGCGGGCGTGTGGCTGATGTTGATGATAAATGGCAGCCGTGGAAGGAATCGTGTCAGAGTTCATCATCATCATCAAGCACAATAAGCTGTCGATTCGAGGAGAGGAGAGGGAGAGGAGAGGAGAGGAGAGATGACACTCTACGAACCGATGGGGTATACAGTTTCAGACGAGGGGAGCGGCGAATGTTTGATTCACCACGACCCATGCGACCTAGACCATGACCATGACCATGACCATGACCATGACCATGACCATGACCATGACCATATGACCATGACCATGACCGTGACCATGACGTAGGAATCGACACCCCACCCCATGCATTCATGACAGACCCAGGCCCAAACGTACGTACATACATACATACATATACATACACACCTACGTCACCTCAGCCAAGGAGGATGGATATCGACCACCCCTCTAGGCTCTGAGACGATGGAGGAGACGTTCCGATGACGTCGATCGATCTTCCAACGATGACGCATCGATCGTTCAGTCAGCAATCGTACCGACTTGGAGTTGTAAAGACCGAAATCTAAATCCATCGGTACATACATACACATTATATTCACATAATAATACTACATACAGTCGTCATCGTCAAACCGAGCTCGTCGAGTATTTAAATAAATATCTATTTTTTCATTTATCGATCCTTGCACATCGTTGATGAATCCATCACCTACGGCTTGCCATTCATCCCCTGGTCACGGGCATCGATCGTCATCCCATTCCCAGGCCACTCCTGATCCCACTGGGGGCTGGTGACTATCCATATCTATGCACATGAACACACATCTAGACTCATATATATGTATCGTACATATGTATGTATGCACATACAAGTGGTGTCGACCATCCATGTCATCACTAACCGATTTCTCCGTCACCATCGAAGACACTTATCGATCGTCAGACTGACAGCCGTTCATGACTAATTTCTACCTATATACTTACGCTCAACACCGCCTCCAGAATCTCTGCTTCTCTACTATATACTAAAAATATTGGGTTCTACACCCTCCATAAATATCGGCGTCGATTGCCTCGGTCCTGCAATCTCCATTCAACTTACCGACCTCGAGAATGCAAACCGTGCATCTGAATGTCGAATTTTATTTTTTCAACGTTTTTTATTTTTTTAGAGTGTCCGCTTTTTTCCCTCCATGTGAATATACGTCTATCTGCTTTTTGAATGTAATGCTTTTTTTATAAAGTGTCCACTTTTTTTTTGCTTCAATGTGAATATATCTCAATGTTTTTTTTTTCTTTGAATGTGACTTTTTTTTTTTTTCTGAGTGTCCGCTTTTTTTCCCTCCATGTGAGTATATGTTTAGGTATCTGCTTTTTCAATATATATGGTGTGTAAAGCGCATCTGAGCGCCTGTCCAAGTTTGACTTGGCGTGCGCCCAGCAGGACTTGGATAGGTGCCCAGAGGGCTTGATTGGGTCAGCCTTGCGGGGGCTGACCAAGTTCCCCTTGATGCTGATCAAAGCTGGTCACACCAAAATGACCAGCCACCCAACCAAAGATAAACTTGGCCTGGCACCAGACTTAGTTGGCTTGGCGTCAAGTCACCCTTGGCCAGGTGCCAAGAAAGCTTTACTAGGCAACATGCATGCTTTAGAAAATTTTTGAAAAGCTTTGGTCAGCACCCAAATGGGCTTTACAAACCATATATTTTTTTAAGGTGTCTGCTTTTTTTTGGACTCCATGTCAAGATACAGACTTCTGCATGTATGTACTTATACCTAAGGTTGTGTCCACTTTGTAACAGGGGGATGTAACTAACAGGAATACCTTCAGTGTAATATTGAGGAGCTGCAAGGTATGTAACAGACAACAGTGTAACAGGGAGGATGTAGAGAGGGAGAACACCTTCAGTGTAATATCAATGAGCTGCAAGATATGTTACAGAAAACAGTGTAACAGGGTTTTGTAACCAAGGAGATCACCTTCAGTGTAACTTCTACATAAATACCACCTGCTATTGCATTTCCCAATCTTGGCAAACCACAAGCTACATTTTTAATATCCTTGATTCCTCTGCATAAAACAACTATGTGTTGTTTTTCAAATCTACATAGAAGAAACTCTTCAGTTTCTTTCATGGTGCTTCAAAATGAATCACATCACTCACATCCTCATGAAATTCTTCACAATTCTCATTACAATCACTTGAGAAGCCCAACCACATATGATCATCCTGATCTTAATCATTGATTATTTCTCAACCCCCAACTCATGAGTTTGTTATAGTTTGATCACCACCCAGACACTATTCTGTTTCCAATCATGCTCAACATAGAAGTTTGATACCCAATCACAGGTCCACACATTGTCAGTAGTGGATCCATCATCCATCTCATCAGTTAAATGGACAACCTGTTCCATACAAAATGCAGATATAGTAACACAGGTTTGAAAATCAAAACCCATGAATGGAATATTTGGATTTAAAATGGGAATAAAAAATTTTATAGTATTCCAGGAAGAGGTCTGTCTCATTCTCACATCTTGGTAATTCCTTACCATGATCACCACCCAAGAAGATCTGAATAAATTGGCAGGATTGTTTTTGCAGAGCTACCTGATCAATTCACACAGCCAAGAAGATTTCAAGCAATTAAAAGACACATGATACCTGTCCTATGTGGTAATTCAAATATGAAAGGAGCTTACATCAATGATGGAAAATGCAAGGAGAAATAACCTAAATCCTTCTATCCTGAAACAATTGTGATTGAAAGCAGTTGTCCAATATATTGAACGTTCCAGAATGGACCTACCATTTAACTGAGCAGGAATCATACAAAGTTCATCATTGATAATTTTTGGTTTGTTACTTACAATCCTTACCTTTTGTCAAAGCAACAATGACACATAAATTTGAAGATATGTGAAGGTATCTTGGATGTTCAATACATCTAAAAATACATTTATAAGGGCCATGATTGTGTTAATGTTGATATTGGTGAATACTTGGATAAAAAAGACTATATTAGGGATTAAAGATGGGAAGCTCTTCCAGAAGCATGTTGGAGAGTTTGTTCATTCAAATTGTTCAGTAAAACCAGTTCTTCCAAGTATAAAAGACACTAGAATGGACCAATTTTTTCACGGAGGAGGAATCATAAAAACCTTTTCATTTCTGACTACTTTGGGGTTCCCCAAAATCCTTAGATTTTTTGAAATTAACAATGCCACATCAATGCAGAGATTTGTGAAGGAACCATGTCTGTTAAATAACTCTACAAGTAAATTCATGAGGGCTGTGCTATTCTTAATGATGATGTTGATGCAAATTTGGCTTAAATAGACTAATTTAGGGATACACAAGACGTGTAGCTCCTCTGGAGACATGTATCAGGGTTTTTAATTCAAATTTTTTGCTACTTCACCTTCTGTTTTAAGGCTGGATATCCATCTTCCTGTCCAAAAAGAAGGTTTTATTTGAACCAGATGAATTCATGAATGAATTTCTCCAAAGATCAACACAATTAAAAAAATATTCTTACACAATACTTCAAGATGAATCCAATTGATAGTTTTGCAAGTACTCTAAAATATTTAGACTTTTCATCATACTTCACATTTCATCCACTCAGAAAAGGTTGTAGGCACTCTCAAATTGGTTATTGAATCAGGAGAATTTATAAAATTCAACCTGCAGATTCACAAATTTAGTTTTTCAGATTTTTTTGAATGATTCTGCATTCAATAACCTGTCATACCTTGCAAAACTGCAAACCAAACTGAGAGGCAAGGACTAACCAAAAGGCTATGAAACCGGCTGAAAGACCAGTTCACTTTGCAGTTGTTATGGTGTCACAAACCACCGTGTGACATAACCTAAAGCAACTCAACAGAATTTTTTATGAAATTTTCAGAGATGAATCCTTTTCCAAGTTTTTACTTGAGGAAAATCATCCTTCAGAAGCAAAACTGCAAAAATATGATGAGGAGATTCACCCTTGCAAGCCAAGTAATTTGTTTGGAATGCTATTGGCGCTTTTTCTGCCAGAAATTTCACTTTTCCCATGGAATTAATGCTTCAATTTCATATTGGAGGCTCTGACTCATTCTGGGATCACAGATCAAAGGGTCCTTAAAACAAAATATCAGATGAATCAACTAAATTATATTCCAAAACCAAAGAACAAAAATTGGAAACACCTTTCCTGATTATCAAAAATGTGATGAAATAGCATAGGTTAAAATAATAGACAGGAAATGAATTATTTAATAAGAAAAATGCTGCTGTAAATGAATTAGATTTAAAAAAGATTGATCTTCTGAATAATTGAGAGAGGAATATATTTGAGCTAATGTCAAATGCATTCAATTAATCTCAGCCCTCAAAATATTTATTGATGATCCTGCTGGGTAATTTGAAACACCTATGACTCATAAGCATACTCTGGAGTTGGTTGAAAGACTCCTTCAAGACCTAATGGATTGTGATTTACCTTTTTGAGGCAAATTAAGATTTCATGGTAGTGATTTTTGGGAAATTCTACCTGTTTCTAAAAAGTGTACACATACTCAAATAGTTTATGAAAGTTTGGGGAATTCTACCACGGTTCTCTTAAGAAAAAAACTCAAAATTTACAACAACAAGAGTCTCCTAATTCATCATTTCTTCCAAATTTTTCTCCTCATAACTAATACATCAAAAGTTCAGAAAATTTGAAATATTAGTATTTATCTTCAAGATCAAGCCTTCACCCATGGGCAGTTATATTTTGAATTTTTTCAAGGTGAAGCTTCCACCCATAGGCAGTTATATGTTCAATGTTCAATTTTTTGATCCAGAAGTCCAATGTGGGTAGTGGTTGAAACAAAAACTGAAAAACCTATCTCACCTTAAACTGAAAACAGGATTTACCATGATTTATGGAACACAATCCATAAATTAAATTAAATGCCAAGATTTCCATGTTATATATATTTTTTTTTAATTTCTTGACCATTGAAAAACTTGAAAAATTTCTAATGTCATGATTTTTTTCAATCCATTTCCCAAATTTTCCACTTGATCAAAATTATCTCAAATTCATCTTATTTGTTCATATGATTTTTTTTATTTAATTGGTTTAACATGAGTTTTTGAATTCTATCCATCAATGAAATATCATACCAAGATTTCCATGTTATATAATTTGTTTTAATTGGTTATTGGTTGAAATACTTTTTTTTTGCATCATTCTTTTTTTATCCATTCCCCTAATTTCCCACTTGATGAAAATTATTTATTATTTAAAAAATATCATATCCACCCCAAACATTCTCAAAATAGAGGACATAATTCTTTGATACAGAATAACACATTCACAAATTCTCTGTAGTGGACCCATCATCAATCTCATCAGTTAAATTTCCAAACTGGTCCATACAATATCCTGATATGCCAATATGGTAACACAGGTTTGAAAATCAAAATCCACTGATGGAATACTTGGATTTCCAATGGCAAGACATCATTTAATATAGTTACAGAAGAGAGGTCTAACTCATTCTCACACGTTTTTAATTCTTTACCATGATTACAAAACAAGAACATCTGAAGAAATTGACAGAAGAAATTGACTGAAGGAATCAAATGAAGAAATTGAAATGATTGTTTGTGCAGAGACTTGATCAATTCAAAAATACAAAACTTTTTCAAGCGGTGAAACAAAACATGACACCTTGCCCATGTGGTACTTCAAAAATGGAAGCACCTTGCATGGATAATGGAAGATGCAAGAAGAAATACCCCAAAGCCTTATATCCTGAAACAATTTTAGTTGAAAGAAGTTTTCCAGCATGTAAAAGATTCCAGAATTTACCTACCATTTCACTGAGGAGGAATCATACAAATTTCCTCATTGATAATTCATAGATTGTTTGTTACAATCTGTACCTTTTGGAAAAGAACCAATTCCACATAAGTGTGAAGATATGTGAAGATATCTTGGCTTTTTAATACCTCTACAAATGGGCTTATAAGGGCCATGATTGTGTTAATGGTGATGGTGGTGCAGATTTGGATTAAATAAACTATTTTTGGTATTCAAGAGGGTAAGCTCCTTCAGAGGCATTTTTGGGAGTTTTTTCATTCAAGTTTTTTTCTATCCAGCCTTCATTGTCATTAAAAAAAGTTATTCTGAATGTAGAAGACAAAAGAATGTTACAACCACTTCACTGAGGAAGCATCATACAAACTGTGACATTGATAAATGCTGTGGGCTTCCTTACAATCATTAAATTTTGCAAAAGTACCAATTCCACTTAAATGCAGGGATATATGCAGGTATAATGGTTTTTAAATATCTCCAAAAATAAATTTATAAGGGCTATGATATTTATACTGTTAATTTTGGTGCTTATTTTGATTACATTGACTAATTTAGGGATTCAAGGTGGGGAGTTGTTCCAGAGACATTTTGAAGAGGTTTTTTTAAGGCTTTTTTTCTACTTCACATTCTATTTCAAAGGTGTATATTCATCTTCTTTTCCAAATCCATGTTTTTCTTCAACCAAATGAATCCCTGGATGAAGTTTTTCAAATATACACACAAGGAAAAAATATTCTTACACAATATTTCAAAATAAATTCAATTTCCATTTTTGAATGTACAATGAAATATTCAGACTTGACATAATATCTCACATTCCATCCACTCAAGAAAGATTGCAGGAACTTTAAGATTTGTTGTTGGATCAGGTGAATTCATAATTTTCATCCTGCATATTCAGAAACATAGTTTGTCATATTATTGTTGAATAATTCTGTTTATGCTACATAATTTGACAACCTGAAGAAATTGATGGAATCTCTTATGAAAAAATCAGATATTAATCTTTGTGAAAGTGTTTACTTGAGGAAAAAATCATTTAGAAATGAAAATTCAGAATCTGGTGTGTAGATTCACCCTTTTGAGCTAAGAAATTTGTTTGATATTGGCACTTTGTCAGCCAGAAATCCAACTTTTCCCACGCAATTCTTGCATAAATTTCATGGTGGGAGCTTTCATTCATTCTTGGATCACAGCTCACAGGGTCCTTATTATGTTTCAAAACCATGGAAAAGAAATTGGAAAAAACTTTGCTGATATTCTAAAATTTGATCAAACAGTAGAGGCTACAAAAATAATCAGGAAATGGATTTTGGTTTAACATGAGTTGCTGAATTCTATCACCCACTGAAATCACATACCAAGATTTTTTTAGTTGCTTATCTGTTGAAATTCTTGAACAATTGCTTATGTAATTATTATTTTTCAATCTGTTCCCCTAATTTCACACTTGATTAAAATCATTATTTACTTAAAAAATATAACATCTGTTCATGTTAATTCCTTTTTATTTAATCCACCCCCAAATTTGGGGGCAAAAGACTAGTCTATAAATATAAAAATATTGCTTTTTCAAGGGCCTGTAAATACCAACGTCGGCCTCCTGGGGAAACCTCCCTCAAAAACCCATTGACTAGCCAGCTTTGTTCTCCACAATCTTAGAGTGCACCTCTTGCATCAAGTATAGTCCGCTTTTTCATTTTTTTTGGTTTGCTTTTTTTTTCAGCCACTTTGTTTTTCTCTGTCCACTTTTTTTTTCTTTGTCAGCTTTTTTTTTTCTCTGTCTGCTTTTTTTTCTTTGTCTGCTTTTTTTTTCCAGGCCACTTTTTTCAAATAATGTGGGTATATAGATTTTAAGGTTAAATACTTTTCAACTGCTGTGTTTGAGTTTGTGTGATGTATCTACATATGTAAGGTTTGTGTTTGTTTCTTTTTAATACTTTTCAACTACCTCTTTGTGTGTATATATTAGTTTTATGTATATATTAGTTTTATGTATATATTAGTTTTATGTATATATTAGTTTTATGTATATATTAGTTTTATGTATATACTAGTTTTATGTATATATTAGTTTTATGTATATATTAGTTTTATGTATATATTGGTTTTATGTATATATTGGTTTTATGTATATATTAGTTTTATGCATATATTAGTTTCATGTATATATTGGTTTACTTTTGTACTATAACACAAATACAGGTCCAACAAATGTAACAAGGACACAAGGACTGTAACAGAGGACATTGACAACACATTTTGTTGAAAATACTCACAACTTGTGCCTCCCCTAGATGTCACCTTGGTGTCACTTTGATGAAACTATTTTTTCCTCCCTCCTCAAACAACATTGATCAACTTCAGCTCCTTTGTTCCATTCTGAGCTTCAGATTTCCATCTTGCTCCCTCCTGTCCTTTTTCTTCCAATCATCCTGAACCTCAAACTGCTCCCTCTCTCCTCAAGGCATCTTCTTCCTCAATACTGCCTCAATCAATCAAACCTTAACAATCAACAGCTGAACACACATCCGTCCTATGGTTATTTGGTATGACTCCAACTTGGCTCCCATGTTTTGTTCCTTACTGTATCCCTTCCTCCTTCTCCATTTCTTGTTGTAAGAATCCTATGTGGAATATTGACTATTCTTGTTCTAACTCTCATAGAGGAGATAGCCTTTGAAGTGTAAATCTCTGGCACCTCTCTTCACCTCAATCTCATTTCTGGAACTTCCAATACAATAATCTTGTACCTGAATGGTCTATTGTGTCTTGGCTCTTTGAACATATCAGATTTTTGTCAATCTCTTTAACACAATTAACAGTTGAAAGCATTCCTACTAGAATTATCCACATCAAGTTCCACTTCCATCATGAGCCAAGACACCTCCCTTAACAAAAACATAATTCAAACTATGCTCAAAACCACCATTGAAGCAATCCCAAATCTCACCATGGAGAATTTTTCTCTGTGGCAAAATAGAGTTGAGAATATGCTTGATATTCAAGGCACTTTTTTGGACCTTCTATCTGAGGACACTCCTCTCTCCTTTAAGGATGAAGTCTATATTCAATCTATCCTGATTTCCAAACTTGATCCAACTTTTCATGCCAACATCATCACATTTGACAACAAAAAAGATGCCAAGTTAATTTGGAAGTCAATCATTCAATACTTTGCCTCCTTTAAATCCTCCAATCAAGCTTTCGTCTTTGATGATCTTCAAAACCTTCCCTTCAACATCAATGAAATACCCCTTTTCATCACCTCTGCCAAGATCTGCATTTGTTGCCTGTATGAGGTAGGGATCAATCTGCCCCTAGACATAATAGCCTACATGCTTCTCCACAAGCTTCCCCCTAGCTTCAAGTTTTTCAAGGAACAGATCACTCATTCTTCCTCCATCACTCCTGACCTGGTTCTTGACCACCTTCAAATTTCTTCAAATGAGAGAAGAAACAAGGATGAAACAAAGATCCAATTGACAGTACTACACACTGATCAAGAACCTCTTCACAGATGCACAGGGGGTAAACACAACAACATTTCCCCTCACTCACCCAAAAACTGTTGGGCTCTCCATCCCAAACTCAGAGAAGCATATCTTCTTAAGAAGAAAAATGAGGATAAATCCTCCATCTCTGTTAGTTTTCTTTTATCAAAAAACTGCCCTCCTCTCAAAATTCATCTTGTATTTGACTCTGGATTCTCTTCCCACATGGCCTCTGATCCTGACCTCTTTGTGGCTATCTCCAACAAAGAAATTGGACAAGTGAAAACCAGATCAAATCTTGAATCTCTCCCTATTGAAGGAATTGGGACTGTTCAAATCTTGGGGGACTGTGTTCCTGTACTCATCAATGATGTCTACTTTGTCCCTGATCTCTCCACCAACCTCCTATCAGTCAGATGCCTTGTGCTGGACAGATATCAATTTCTGTTTGAAAAGAATTGATTCTCTGCTCCTAAGAACAAACAAATTGTCTTCTCTGGGTATTATCAAAATAACATTCCAGTTTTCCCTCTCAATGAAAGACTTTTTTCCTCTAACTCCCTGTTCTCCCAAGCTGAAATGATACATAAGGCTCTTGGCCATGCAAGCTACAGCCAAATAAGGAATAAATTGAATATTCCTGTTAGTCCTGACACTGAGTGTAAGAGCTGTGCCCTTGGAAAGATCAATCAAGGATCCTTCAAAAGTGAAAACCCCCAAGCCAACAAACTTTTCCAAGAACTTCATCTGGAAATAATGGGTCCCATCCATCCCTCTTCCCATAACGGACATTGATACATCCTGACCGTCATGGACAGCTCCTCTAGGTACTGTTCTGCCATCCCTGTCAAATCCAAGGATCTTGTTCCCACTGTCCTGAAAAACACCATCAAAATTGAACAAAAGAAATTTGGATATTATCCTTCTGTCCTTAACTCCAACAGAGGGACTGAATTTGTTAATAAAAGTATGAAAGAATTCTGTGAGAAAAACTTCATCAGAACTCAACACTCCAACCCTTATACCCCAGAAAAGAATGGACTTGCAGAAAGATTCAATAGGACCATAATGGAATGCCTCTGTACAGTTCTTATAGATTCTGGTCTGAGAATTCAACACTGGGACAAGGTCCTCAAAGCCTGCATCCTCAAAATCAATCAGTTTCCCTCTCATAAAAGCAAAAAAAAACCATATGAACTGTTCAAAGACAGATCCAACCCTATTAGCTCCTTTCATCCTATTGGTTCCAAAGTAGTCATCCTGAAGTGCCCGCAACATCACCGCTCAAAACTAGACCTCAAAGGAATCTCTGCCACTCTCATTGGCTATGACAAAAAGCTTCTTTAATATCAATTGTTAACAAACTCTGGTCAAATTTTTTCTTCTAATCACATCAAGATACTTGGACTCAAGAACACCTCAAAGAAAAATCAGACTGCCCCTTATACTGGGAAAACTTGTTCTCTTCTCTCTCTCCTGAAAATAACTTGGACCCCACCAAATTTACTCTTGAATTTCCAATCCATCAAAACCCACAACCACAATCACCTCCCAATACCAATACAGATGAAGACATATACAATACTGATCAATTTGTATTTTTTGAAGATCAAGATGATAATTTATTCATGAAACTCCTCAGGAATGTTCTGAACTCCCTGCTTTGGTCCCCACATCAAGGTATCTTCTTCAAGATAAATCAGAAAGAATCAAGCCCCTGAAATACTCATATCTCACCAAAAACGTCAACAAATACCGTGACACAATTGATGAGGAATTTGAATCAATGGAAAAAAAGGAAGTTTGGGAGGACTATCACGTAATCCAAATAGTTTCCTTGATACAACCTTGATTCTCAAAAAAAAACCTAAGATGGCCTCTTCTGAAGAAAAAAAGAAAACACAACTGTGCATTTGGGGATTCCAACAAAGCCCAGGTGTTGAATTCTTTGACACATTTGCCCCCATGGGGAAATTTCCCTCATTACTGGCTCTATCATCTCTCAGAATAGATAAAGGACTACACTTGAGACAGTTTGACATCAAGGCTGCCTTTCTCTATGCTCCTCTTCATGAAGAAATCATCATCAAAACAAATAAACTCTCTAAAAAAACCTCTCCCTTTCTCAACCTAAAAAAATCCTTGTACGGTCTCAAACAGGCCCCGGAAAACTGGTAAAAAACTCTAAGCGTATGGCTTAACAGCATTGACTTCTCTATCTCAGATTACGACCCCTGTCTTTTCATCCACCAAGACAGACACACCTTTCTTTTCTTCCACGTTGATGATCTCATAGTTGCGGGCAATGTTGAAAGCTTTGAAAAACCTTTTCTCATGCGCTTTACCACTTCCTTGGCTCACAATCCTGACGTTCTCCTTGGAATGGAAATGAATATCACAAAAAATCTAATCACCCTGAACCAACGGAAGCTGATCTTAAAAGGCCTGGAACTTCTGAATTTAAAGAATTGCAGACCCGTTTCCACTCATCTCTCTCCAAATGTTCAACTCTCTCCTGCCAGTGAAGAAGACAAGAAAGAGTTCAACATCCTCAATTTCAATTATCAAGTTTTCACTGGCATGCTAAATTTTCTGGCATTTTTCTCCAGAACCAAACTTTTCCCTGCCGTATAAATCCTCTCCCAATTCAACAACAATCCTGGCATCAATCACTGGAGGGAAGTGATTCATGTCTTCAAATACCTGGCCGGCTCTGTCAATACCTCCTTCAAAATTGAGCCAGAACATGGCTATCAACAGATTATTAAATATTACAGCAACTCAAAATGGGGGACAACCATCTATTGAGGAAATCAAGAAGTGGTTATCTGTGTATATGGAAGAACTTCCTCATATCCTGGTGCAGCTTGAGTCAGAAGAACATTAAGCTCTCCTCCACTGAGGCAGAACTATGCGCACTTTCCAATGCCTGTCAAGAAAACCTCTGGACCTCTCATCTGATTGAAGAACTCTGGGGAATTAGACTCAAACCAACAAATTTCAAAATAGACAATAAGGGACTTCTCAACAAGATAAAACACTTTGGACATAAATCAAAAACAAAACACCTTAAAATCAAAGTAAAAAAACTCAGAGAATATCTCAACAACAAACTCATCTCCATCACCCTTGTCAAATCTGAAAACATGGTTTCCAACTGCCTCACCAAGGCCTGCAACAGAGCCTCCCTCAATAACTTACTGCGCTCCTTCCTTCAGCCTCCTCATACCAAATGATGGGGGGTGTTGAAAATAATCAAAACTTGTGCCTCCCCTAGATTTAACTTTGATGAAACTCTTGTCCTCCCTCCTCAAAAAACATTGATCAACTTCAGCTCCTTTGTTACAGTCTGATCTTCAGATTTCCATCTCACTCCCTCCCGTCCTTTTTCTTCCAATCCTCCTGAACCTCAACCTGCTCCCTCTCTCCTCAAGGCATCTCCTTCCTCAATACTGCCTCAATCAATCAAACCTCAACAATCAACAGCTGAACAAACATCCTTCCTATGGTTATTTGGTATGACTCCAACTTGGCTCCTGTGTTTTGTTCCTTACTGTATCCCTTCCTCCTTCTCCATTTATTTTTGTAAGAATACTATCTGGAATATTGACTATTCTTGTTCTAACTCTCATAGAGGAGATAGCCTTTGAAGTGTAACTCTCTGGCGCCTCTCTTCACCTCAATCTCATTTCTGGAACTTCCAATACAATAATCTTGTACCTGAATGGTCTCTTGTGTCTTGGCTCTTTGAAAATATCAGATTTTTGTCAATCTCTTTAACACATGTAATAAACACTAAGGGCCCGTTTGCATCCACACATATCATCATGAAGCGTCATGAAAAACTTGCATGAACCTTGTTTGTTACAACAGGGATTTGGGGATTTCAGTTTTGCCGTCGCAGGTGCTTGTCATCCACCATCAACACAGCCGCCATATATCGCTCTCATGACACTCCACTTTCTCACCAGCCAAATTTCAAATTTTGGTCTGGACCTGAATTTGAGTGTCATGAGCTTGGTAAGTACATACACTGTGTGCATGTTTGTATGTAAATAGCAAATTGAAGTAGTTCCTTCCAATCAAAGGAAGGTTTTTGTAAGGCCGGCCCAATCTTTGCAACCAGAGTTGAAGACCTTCCAGGATGAGTAGTTTTATGATGACATTTTTTTGATTACTTTTTTTTTATAGTTGCAAGAGATGGGGTTGGATGGGATGCAGGATGTTGAAGCCAGTGAGGGGTGATTGAATCCATGGGCCTTGATGAGGTTGTTAGCTTCAAACTGGTTGGAGTATGTGTTGTTTGGGAACACAAATGCTTGCCAGTGTAGTCTCCAGCTACATGACAAGTTTGGATGCCAAAAATACCTGGACCTTCTTTGGTCATGCATTATATGTGATAAATGAGGCAAAAAACTCATGAAAATATGCAAGGTTTGTCATATATTGCTTCATGATGCTCATGAGGATGTAAACGGGCCCTAATTCCTCATGTAGTTCAAGCTTTTTCTTGTTAGTTTTATTTTGTACTATCACACACATGCAGGGCCAACAAATTTAACAAGGAAATGAGGACTGTAACAGAGGAAATTCACAACACATGTAATAAACACTAATTAACTTCCAACATTCATTACATAGAAGAATGCTCTCCTCCCCTTACTTTGTGGTTCCAAATTTTCTACATGTTTTTTACAATTGGGGGTTAAAGCAGTCATCTCATATATAGAAAAAACCAGAATGGAACTACCATTTCACCAAGGAGGAATCATACAAAATTCCTCATTGGTAATTCCTGGGTTGTTCCTTACAACCCCTACCTTTTAAAAAACTAAAAATGCCCTGCATCAATGTTGGCATATGTGCAGGTATAGGTTTGATGTTCATCTTCCTGACCATCAATAGCTTTTTTTGATTCAGGTGAAGCCCTGGATGAAGCTCTTCAAAGATGAAGCCAAGGAAAAACTATGATCACACAATATTTCAAAATAATCCAATTAATGATTCTTCAAGGAGAATCAAATATTCTGACTTTCCACATCACTTCACATTCCATTCACTCAGAATAGAGGAAAGGCACTTGCAGGGTGGTTGTTAAATTGTGAAAATTTACACTTTTCATCCTTCAGATTTAGAAATGTGGTTTCTTAGGTTTTTGTTGAATGATTCTGTTAGTGATACTCCATTTGGAAACCTAAATAAAGTCAATGAAATTGCTTATCCAACTTTCAGAGAGGTAGATCTGGCCATGGGCTTACTTGAGGTTGATCATCATTTCAAAAAAAAAAAAAAAACAAATGCAAGAAGCCAACAACAATATTCACCCTTTCAAACTGAGGAAGTTGTTCAGAATGCCATTGGCAATTTTTCAGCCAGAAAACTGAATTTTACTATGGAATTCTTGCTTCAATTTCACAGTGGAAGATTCAATTCACTCCGGGATTACAGATCCAAGAGTTCTCACAAATGATATATTAACATCAATCACCACAATCATATTTCAAAGATGTGGAACAACTATTGAATAATATTTTCCAGATTTTCCAATGTTTGATCAAAAAATGGAGGTCAAAATATTTCACAGGGACCGGATCTTTTCTGAAGAAAAAAAATCTGCTATAAATCAATCAGATCTGCAATAATTATATGTTTTTGACAGTCAAAAGAAGAATATTAATTCATGCATACAATTACTCTCAACCCTCTTCATTATTTATTCATGGCCCGGTGGGTCAGTAAAAACATTTTTGTATGTGCTGGAAATGGAATAGCAGCCGTGAATCTACCAAATGGAAGAAAAACTCATCTCACCTTTGGAATTCCCTTGGAGATCAAAACTGGTCTTCAAGAATATCAATGCATTCCAAAGAGGATTAATATCTCAAAAAATATTCTTTGATAATCTGTGATGAAGCACCTATGAATCATATGCATTCTCTTGAGTTGACTGACACACTACTTCAAGATGTAATTGATTCTATTATACTGTTTAAGGGAATTTTAATGGTTCTTGGTGTTGAATTTTGGAAATGTTTTTCTGTTTTTCAAAAGGTGACACATCCCCAAGTAGTTGATGAAAATTTGGGAAATTCTGCATGCTGGTGATATTTCCAAATTTTGAACCTTGGTTCAAATTTGTGTATGAAAGATTATCCTTATTTCCAAAATTCTCCAATTTCTGTTGGGAATTGTCTCAATTTTATAAGAGTTTCAAATAGATTACTTCTCCCTCAGCACAAAATTATCCATGAAAATAAGTAATATCATTCTTGATAAAGATTAATCAATATTTTATTCTTAAAATTACAAAACCACTACCTTGGTACCAGCTACCTAATTGATTGTGTTATTCTATGTTTCAAAAATAACAAATTTGGTATTTGAAATTGAAATTGATTGATTGTGGTCAGATTGGCAAAAGCTGTGATATTTACCAAGATAGCTACTGGTGATTTATTCCTTAGGTAGAGTGATGGAAATTATATGGTAACCTTGATTTCTGACCCAGATGAGCTTTTTCTATCTTTCAGAATGATTTTAAAACAGTTCCCACTCAATTTTGAATTCTCATTGAAAAATAACAAATCAAAAGGTTATACAGTTTCAAATTTTGGTCTTTATATTCAAGTTCCAGTGTCCTCCCATGGGTAGTTATAGTTTGAATTTTCAAGTTGTATATCTGGAAATTTTACAAAGGACATGATTGCAACCTGGAAAAAATTATTCATTTGAAACTGACAACATTTTTTATCATAAGGTCTTGAATGCCATCCATCACTGATATTTATGATTTGGTTTAATTACTTAACTGTTGGAATACTTGAGGAATTGTTAATTTCCTTTTTTTTCTAACCCATTCCCCAGATATCCCACATTTAAGTAGCATCCAATTTTTTCAAATTAATGTTTTTTATTCAATCCATTAACCAAATTTGGGGGCAATACACTACATAAAATTTGTTTAATCTATTCCCTAGATTTCCAATTTGATTGAAATTATTTAAAAAATATCACATTTTCAAATTAAACAAGGTTCAATTTTTTTACTTCATCACATTTTTAAATTACACCAGGGTCAATTTTTTTAATTCATTCCACAGATTAAATACTTGATTATAATAATTTAAACAATTTAAATAACAATCAGTCCCCAAATTTGGGGGCAATACTCCAGTATATACATAAGCAGACTTATGAAATAAATTTCAATCATGAATCCTAGTTTGACATCAATCATTCATGACCATCAACCACCAGCCGCCCTCCCCATTGAAAATGTATTTGTTGATCTCACCCACAGGTATGTGAATATAAACCTCATAGGGGTTCTCTCTCCACTCCATCCATTTCCCTCTCCTATCCCTCTCCCTGCCACACTCCCACCTACAAGCCTGTCAAACAGCCTCCAAGAGAGACTAGGGTGCTTTTTGAAAGACAAGAAAAAATGTAAAAAAAAAGTGATTGTGATTTCATGGAAATGGATCAAATTAGATGATCAATTGAGAAGGACTTGAATATAGTCATCTGAAAGGTGATGAAGTAAATGAAGCTAAAAAGAAAGGGGGGAAAGAGACCTGTTGTACAAACAGGAGAGTTTTTGGAAAAAATAGAGAGACAAGATGGGAACTATTGTGGCTATGGAGTTGTTTTGATTCAGAGATTGATTCCCTCAAATCTCCTGGTGTTCTAGAAAATTTTGCAAGCAGAAATCCCAAGAATATCTGTCATCACTTTACCAAGATGTTAGAGCCATGGGTTGGGTTGGGTTGGGGTTGGTGGTTTTTTTTTTGAATTTCTAAATACATGCAACTCTTCAACTTCACCCTTTTAATTTTCAACATCAGAAAAGATAAAATCACAAGTGTTAGGATTATGATCACCATCATCATTCATAAGAAAAAGAAGAAGGAGAGGGGGGAAAAATCCAGTCAATCTTGATTGATGCCTAACAGCATCATAAATGTTTTTTTTTTTGAAAAAAAAGAAAGAAAGAAAATAAAGATTATTAGAGTGTGGTAAAATCTCATCTTGTGTCAGCCTCCTGGATTCCAAGACCCTTGCTATCCTTTAGCTACCAGAGGTGATAGAGTAAATAATAAATATATTATTTAATAAATGCAGCAAAAATCCGTAAAATATTTGGATTAAGCTTATTGCAAGGTTAAGTGGTTTGATTATTGTTTATTGTTTTAAATCAATATGAATAAATTGATTATTAAATATTTTTATAGAGGGGCAACAATTATATTGGGGATCTTTAACACCTCTCTTCAGGGATTTCAGTATGAAAACACATAGTCCTGGTTACTTTGGGCTCTTTAGTTTAAAGAATATTTTACCCAAAGATAATATGTATATAAAATACACAATGGAGTGGCAGGACCTTGTAGCCAAGCTGCCACGACAGAGAAAAGATAATAAAACTCACTGGTATATTATTAAATCCTTTGGGTATCTGTTTGAGACGTGCACTGATGGGTTAAACCTGTATACTGGGGTTATAAGGTTGTTCAGCAGTTTTAATTGATATAAAAGAGGTTGAGGATGGATATTATTGATCAGAAATTGCCATAAATCACTTACTTATCTCTTATAAGTACTTGATTACCTTGGCATGGTGTCTGGATATGAATATAACTGGTTCTCTGCCCATCAATATCCTCAAAAGAGATCTTTATTTATAGCTTTTGGAGTCCCAATATTGTCCTTCTGAGGATTGTAGGTGCTCAAAGGGACGGAAACCAAGGCTAGCAGGGTAACCAGGGGTAGCCTGTCATGTTTTCTTGGTGCTATAGCACGGGTAGCATCTAATTTCTCAGGGTATGGGAATTATTCCACTTTATAATAGACATTAGGACGTGTGAATAACACTAATCTGTCCTAGTTATGTATTATTTAATTAATTATCCTTAGTAAATTTTCCCAGTAATTTAATAATTATATAAATAGACATTTCTACGGACATCTTGATGTCAGGTAAGTTCTCATTATGTATTATATAACTGGAGTAAAAGTCATAATATTTATTTTACTCCTTATTTTCGAGTTCCAGTTGATTTACTAAGATAATTACTTAAAAATGTAAGTCATGTGAATTCATGTAATATTTTTACATCATTAGTTTTTTTAGTATGTCACAAAGATATTGATGTCTAATAATTCTCATAAAAGTATATTAAAGTATTTTAATATATTTTTAGAAGTTGTCATTGTCTTATTTTTGACATTCTTGGTACTTTGAATTATATTAAATAAAAAATACATATAAGGATTATTTATGTATTTTTATATGATATTATGTATTTTTGGACTGTCTACTATCCACGAGAACATTTATTACATATGTAGAATGTTCCCGTGTAGGTTTTAGCATGTTTACCCGGTACCTGAGCCTCTCAGGCTGCATGTCACTCTGTCAACCCATAGTCCCGCGGCTGCGTACTTGTCAGAGGCCTGGGGCTGCGTACACGACCTCGACGGAGTGACAGGGCTGTATCTCAGCCGCGCGCGGGTGCATTGGCTGCCGCGGCTGCATGCGGGAATTGTGACAAAACACATTTCCGCTTGTAACTCCTAAAATATACACAAAACCTCAATTCTGACTGAATTGTAGGTGTGAAACCTATACGTGACAATGTGTGTGAAATATTTAATTGGCCAAAAAGCTCAATAATGGAACCGTAGTATTTTGGTTTTTCTTTCCTTAATTATTTAAAAATATAAGGAGTTGGATTTCAAGGGTGGGTTCAGTGAGTGACCCTACCTAATTTTGGGTGGAGAACCCATTTCTGTAATAATATTTATGGTTTTCCTACTCCTTCTTAGTTTAATTGTATTATTATTATTTTTATGTTATTTTTGTTACTTTTGCAGCTTGCTCTGCAATAGTAGCAAGCTGACATCTTGGCCTTCTCAGGTTTCACCCAGATCTACAACAACTTCAGAAGTTACAGATTGATGACATTCTTTTATGATCATGATCCTTATGATCAGTAGTTCATGACCCCAATCATGATGATCTGGTATGGTTGTGTTCATTTTACAAGTCATGAATCCCATCATATACTCATACCCTCAATATATTAGTTATGATAAATTCCAAACTGAATACATGATCTATCCATCAAATCTCACCGCTGCCAAGAAAATTAAGATCAACAACCAAGATTTTATTCTAAATCTCACTTTTAAAAGAAGCTCATCTCATTCAACTTTCAACTTGATTGAGCTCCAAATGGTCAATATCTAGCTCTAATCAATAATTTAGAATCCTCATTCTTATCCATTTAATTAAAATAAAATTAATAATAATCATGTTCTAATGATATCATTCATCCTAATTACCTTTGAAAAAACCTGATTTGATCCTGGATGGTAACCTGATCACCATGTATTTATTTTTCTTTTCTTTTCCTTTTTTCATCATGATGTCATCATTTGATTTTCAAGTTTGAATTATGAAAAATCATGGATTGAAATTAAATCTAGTTTCAAAATACATGGATAATGGTTATTGAAGGTGCAAGAGGCTCAAAATAAATAGCTAATGGTAATTGGAGGTGCAAGAGGTTAAAAGACCAAAGACATAATAGATTGGAACTAGTTTTTGATGATGAACTGAAATAATTGAAGATCAATTTCAAGTAATGACTGATTTTTTGGAAAATTTTAGCCCCTCCCTTAAAAAATTAATTATTGAGTTGAATGCAATAAGTTTTAAGATTGGTTTTTTTCTAATTCTATTACATCAAATTAGATAATTTTGACAGGCAGATAATTTGAAGTTGTATTTCAAAAAAATAAAGATTGAGTTGAAAGCATGAACTTTTTCTGGTTATAAATATGAAATCTTCTAAAATATTTCAGAAAAATCCTCATCTCTCAGACCTTCTTATAAATAATAATTGATTACCAACTACAACACAATATAAATTGATTAATGTTGGAATAGTGGTGTTGACCACAACTCTGACTACAGTTTCACTCCAACTACAGTTCTACTCCAACTCATGATCAAGCTCCCCACCATCAAAAAACCAACTCACAACAATCAAACCAAGACCTTAACTACTACCCTCAAAGCTCTCCTCAGTCTCAACTCTTACTCCAGCTCAACCACTTTTACACCAAGCCTTCATCAACCAATACTCAACTCAACCTCAACCTCTCATTTCATGCTCAACCAAGAGCCTTCCATGCCTGCCTGGTGAGACTTGACTCTCTCTCTTCAATTCAGCTCTATGCTCTGTTTTTTTCACTTTCATCTGTTGTCTGTCAGCCTCTATATTGTTCCTTGGTTCTTAGAAAATCAGTTATAATCATCTCTTTCACTGTTAAAATCCAAAGGGACTCCCCCACCATCATAAAGAACCAAGGAACTCAGATTCTTCATCTTTACCACAAACATGGATCACTTTCAACAAGCCATGCTAAAAACTGCATTAGAGACCATCCCCATGCTTGGCAAGGATAACTACAGGATTTGGAAGGATAAGATTGACACTATCTTAGATGTCAGAGGATTTACAGATACCATCAATGGAGAAAACTTGCAACTGGAATAAAGAGTCAATGACAAGTTGAAATTGCTGATCATATCAAAACTGGAACTTCCCACCCACAACAATGTTGTAACTCCCCCAAACAAGAATTCTTCCAAGCTTCTATGGCTTGATATCATGAAAAAATATGCCTCACCTCAAGCTTCAAATTGGGCTAGAGTATTCAATGATTTCCTGTATCTGAGGCTCAACTGCAATCAAATTGAAAAATTCACTACCAAGGCCAAAGTGTGCCTCAAAAAGATGTCTGAGGTTGGAATCTACCTCCCTGAAGAAATTCTTGCCTACCTTCTCTTATTCAAGTTTCCCAAATCCATGAAGGACTTCAAGCGCCAGATTCTGCACACCAACAAAGAACTGACTGTCAGCTTTGTTTTTAACCACTTAAACCAAATAAACAACGAGTCCAAGGCGCAGAATTTGATGGAACCAACCTTATCATCAAAAAATGAGGTAGCTCTAGTATCCAAAACCTCAAAATCATCCTTCAAGGGTCAGGGCCGCAAGAGATGGCAATGCACAGATGGCTATCATAACCCAAAGCAGGATAAATTTCACTCCACAGAAAACTGCTGGCATCTTCATCTGGAAATTGCTCCCAAATGGTGGAGAGACAAGCAGGAAAAGTGGAAAGAAAAGAAATCTGGAGAAAAGGAAAAGGCTTTGAAAGCACATTATCTGGCCCTCATTTCTCTCTGGATCAATCACAGAGACCCTCTAACAAATTTTCTCCTAGACAGCGGCGCATCAGTACACATGATCAATGACAGTCAATACTTCATTGACATGGCTCCCTGCGCAGAAAACACCATAAAGACCAGAAAAGAAGGGGAAAGCTTGAAAATCATGGGAAAAGGTACTGTCCAACTTTGTTGGAAGAACTTCACTCTTCAACTCTCCAATTTTTTTTACATCCCAAAAGTCACAATCAACCTTCTCAGTGCCGGCGCTCTCAATCAAGCTGGCTGTACCCTCAATGCAAGAAAGGACTCTTTCTCAGTTTCTCATTCAAATACTAAAATTTTCTCAGGATTGAACACCAAAATTTATACTCAATACCCACACCTGCATTCAATCAGAACTTATCATTGCATACTACCAGATCTTGTTTCCTCAATTCAGCAGAATCCTAAATTATGAATATTCATCAAAAGTTTGGCCACACCTCTCTCTCACAAATCATTCAGTTTGTCCAACACATCCCTAGTGAAATTTGCTCCAACTTTCAGTGAATTAACTGAATTAGAAGCAAAATCACAAAATCAAGCTTTAAACAGTCATCCAACAGAGTCAACAAGGTATTTGAGAGGATTCACCTAGATCTGTTTGTCCCCCTCAAACCCCAATCTAAAATAGGATCTTGATTTGCCCTTATGCTTGTTGACGACGCCTCTGGATATCTTGCAGATTTTCTGTTAACATTGAAGGAAAAGACAGCTGAAATTCTCATTGATCTATTAGAGAAAGAATTTGAGAGAAGGGGATACTACCTGTCAGATGTCTACTCAGATGGGGGTATGGAATTTGCCAACCAAAAAATTACATCATTATTTGAAGAAAAGCACATTTTCCAGATCACATTGAAACCAAACCATCCTGAGCATAATGGACAAGCGGAATGAGCCAATAAAACAATAATTGAGTCTGCCCAATCAATCATTAAAGATGGACAAAATCCTGATAATGCATGGGACAAGATCATCAAAGGTAGCTGCCTAATGTTAAATAAAATACCTAGAGGGAAGGATAAGGTAACTCCCTGGGAAAAGGTACATGGTTACTCACTCCCGCCTTCATTTGTTCAAGCATTAGGAAATGCCTGTGTTTATCTTCTTGCAAAAAGAACAAAGTCTTGGAAATTTGACCCAAAAGGGGAAGAAGGAGTGTTGGTGGGTTTCAACCCGCTCCTCCTTTCCTATTGTGTTTTAACAGAAGAAGGAAAAATAATCTCAACTAAACATATTTGATTCCTGAAGATGAATCACTCAAAGGTTGAATCACCGTGGTATCCTGAAGAGGAAGATAATCAAGGCCATGAAGTCAAAAATCTGCCATTTTTGGATGTAATAAGCGGGCCAGGGCAGCAGTCAGCTCAGTGGGAAGGCTACAGAGAGCAGAAAGAAGTCAATTCAGATTGCTCAACCTTGGAGGCAGAGGCAACAAAACCCTCTGACAAGGACAAAATAGAAGTGCCTTCTAGAACGGCCAGCCCAACTTGCCTGCCATCTCAAATTCCACCTGCGCAGTCCTGCAGAACTCATCATCTGTCTCAAACCTCTTTTCAAGCTCCTACTGTCCAAACCCTTAGGAACTGCTCATCAATTAGGCCCCCCCAAAGGTATGGATTCTACCATCACTACAAACCGGCAATGTATGAACAAGGAATTAACTGTGCAGAAAGCAAAAATTGTAGAACTGCTATCAACCTGGAACTCTTAACAATCAAGGAGTTGAATTTATGGGAGGAATATTTTGGACCACCACTGCAGAACTTCTTGAATACAACCTGGGCGTTTTGGATTAAAGAAAACTGTAATGACAACCCTGTCAAGTACAAAGAAAGACTGTGTGTTCAGGGCTTCAGTCAAATTGAGGGCTTGGACTATTCAGAGACTTTTGCACCCACCGGAAAACCCTCAACACTCAAGCTCCTGCTCCTCTCAGCCCTCAAGTCTAAGCAGCCAATCCGTCAATTTGACGTAAAAAGTGCCTTCCTGCACGCACCCATTGACAACAAAGTAATTATCAAAACACCTAAAGAGGCCACAATTTCAAGAAGAAATTCCTGGAGAGGCTCCCTGGTTCAACAACTAAAACTCCACAAACTGTCCTCAGCATGAGAATCAAGCTTCTGGAAGGTTCAATCCTCCTGATTCAACCCAATCACATTGACACAGGCCTTGATGAACTTGGTCTCTCTGGAGCCAAAGAGTCCTCTACACCTCTCACCCCTGGACTCCAGTTAAAACCTGCAACCAATGAAGAGCACAGCAACTTCAATGCTCTCAACATAAACTATTTCTCAGCAATTGTCATTCTCAACCACATTGCTTGGTACACACAACCTGACCTGAGCTTTGCCATATCCAGTTTAGCAAGGTTCTCAGCCAAACCTGGCATGACCAATTGGAACAAGCTCAAACAGGCCTGGAGATATCTGAAGGGCACAAGGGACCTAAAATTAAAGCTAGAATTTAAAGAAACAAGTCCCCTGTTAGAGGTCTTCACCAATGCATCCTGGGAAGATGATCCAACCACTCACAAATCTCAATCAGGTTACTTGTGTCTAGTGTATGGAAGTGTAATCTCTTGGAACAGTAGCAGGCAGCAGAACATCTTGTGGTCATCCACTGAAGCTGAATTGAAAGCGCTGGTGGATGGGTTTCACAAGGCAACTTGGATCAAAGCCATCATCAAGGACACCTTTCAGTTGAGTATCACCACAATCCCCCTTACAATCAACAACAGCAGTCTTGAAGACAAGATTCAAAAATTTGGATCAAACTCAAAAACTCAAAATCTTGACCTCAAAACAAAAGGGATGAGAGATGAACTCAGCCAAGGCAACATACACATAAATCTAATTTTCTCTCAAAATATGCCAGCAGATGCACTAACCAAGTCCTGTTTGATGCAAGGCCTCAACCTTCTTGTAGAATGCTATACTGGAGATAAATAATTTTTTTTGTTCCTTTGTCTGTTGTTGCGTGTCTTCATTGCCTTGTACCATTCAATGTTTTCTTTCTTTTTTTTTGTAACTTTGGTCCTAATCTCTCTGTTACGTCAGCTCAAACTCAAGTCTCATCAGGCATGGAGGGGTGTTGGAATAGCGGTGTTGACCACAACTCCAACTACAGTTTCACTCCAACTATAGTTCTACTCCAACTCATGATCAAGCTCCCCACCATCAAACAACCAACTCACAAAAATCAAACCAAGACCTTAACTACTACCCTCACAGATCTCCTCAGTCTCAACTCTTACTCCAGCTCAACCACTTTGACACCAAGCCTTCATCAACCAATACTCAACTCAACCTCAACATCTCATTTCATGCTCCACCAAGAACCTTCCATGCCCTCCTGGTGAGAATCAACTCTCTCTCTTCAATTCAGCTCTATGCTCTGTTTTTCTTCATTTTAATCTGTTTTCCATCAGCCTCTATATTGTTCCTTGGTTATTAGCAATCCGCTTATAATCATCTCTTTCAATTCACTTATGATTAAAGTATCCCAAATGAAAGATTGAATCCTACTTGCCCATGAGATAGCTGAATCAAGTTCAAAAATTTCCATATTACTAGTAATTTGGCTCAAGGAAATAGGGGAAAATGCAAACCATGTTGGATTTTAAAGGTAACTTTCATCTATACCCAGTTGGAATTTCAAGCCAAAATAACTTCTGGAACCCAAGCTTTTACAAGCAAAGTTTTAAATTTCAATGCTATAGCAAGGATGAATTGTAAGATTCTGCCAGCTCCCAAGATTGATTTCATTTGAGAAAAAATGACTTTGGATTATTTAAATAAAATATATTAATGAAGGGAAATAAATATACTAATAGGAAAGGAAATAAAATTCTCAAGGTTCCAAAGATCCACAGCAGCAACTCCACCACGACCAACCATCTATATTGGTCCCAAAAACATTAAAAAAACAAAAATTAATTTGATAAAAAAGAGGAAGTGTGGGGTCAAAATTTAGAAGTGACGATGGAGCCAGTGAACAAGATCAAACCAAAAGAAAAAAGAGGGACTGGAGAAAAACTGGAAGAAAATTGAACTGATGAAGAACAACCAAAATCCAAAGTGATTGTGCCAGTGGAAATGGATGCAAGGCCCTTTGCTTGGGATTTTGGAGAATTTTCTTTGGATAAATTTCAAAGGAAGAGGTTTTATGAAGAATAAGTGAAGGCAGAACAATAGATTTTGAAATTAAAAAGGGATCAAACCTAAAATTCTAAAGATATTTCCAAGGAAGGTTTTATAAGTCACATAAAAATCATGAAAAAATTATCCTTGTTGATTTGTGCAAAGGTTACTGAAAGATTGTGGTTCATAGTGAAATAATTGGATGATATTTCCAAATGAAAAGAGAAGGAAAAGAAATGTTTTTAATGATAGGAAAAAAAATGTATTTTTTGATATCACCATGGAAAATTTGATGTCACTTTCTAGCAAGTTCCATCAATTATTCCCTGGTTGAAGCTCTCTCTAATCTATATTGAACCTATCTCCATTCTTCAACCAAGTTTTTGATGAAAATTCACTGTTAAAAAAGCACGGTGACTGTGCAGTTTATCTTGTTTAAGGCTTGGCCTGAGCTTGGTTGAAGCATTGCCTGAGCTTGGTTGGAGCTATGCCTGAGCTTGGTCATACATTGGACCTGAGCTCCTTGATGACACTTCCCAGCAAGTTCAATCAGATCTTTTGTGGTGTATGTTTTGTAGATTTTCTTGATTTACAGGAAATATAAAATTTTACAGATTATATATCCATATTTATTTTTATTTTTTGATAAAGAAGGAACTGAAAAAGAATGGGTTTAGAATAGAAATAAAAAATCAAACAAAATTTAAGGCTGGAGAAATACAAACAAGGCTAGGATTAGATTTGAAAAGGTTTATGAGGTTAAGTCAAATGGAGATCTTGGAATAATTCAGGAGATTTTTAAAGATGGTGAGCTTTTTAACAAGAGGTATGATTCTATTCAGAATGATAGTCATTCAATTCAAAAAGTTAGTTTAAATTCCCTCAATGTACCTTTGAATAAAGTGAAAAAAATTAATTACCAATCTGTATGATCTTCAATATTAAAGGTTCCAGGAGGGTGATGAGTGACAGGGATTTAACCTCTACTGCTATACTTGGCTGTGGTTAAACCTAAAAAAATAAGACAAAAACCAATATCAAAATGAGTTTTTGACTCAAATAACCCAAATAATAGCTAAAATCTCACAAAATCAAACAATAACAAGGTATTGTGAGGAAAAAAGCCACACCTTAAACCTTTATAAAAGGCAAGGAGCCTGGATCCAAATAAATGAAGCTCAAAGGAGCTTTGGTTATAAATAAGCTCACACCCTTTATATTAGAAAAAAACAAGGGTTAATACTCCAATTAGGACCTTCCACTTGAAATTTGAGTTTCCAATAAGATTATTAGTTGAATATAATAATAAAGTTGATAGCCACAGTCAATCTCTTCTTGAGACTAAGCTTGATGGGCTTGTTAACTCTTGCCATATTCTCTTACAAAAAAATTATAATATATAACTGGTGAGGGGGCTATAGGGTGAAAACCCTCCTCTTTGAAGGTAACAAGAGCCATCAGGGGACTCAAGGAATCATCAAGGGAGCGCTAGACTCCTCCTGGTTTCGTCCTCAAGGGCTCAGAGCCCCATTAAATCTTACCCAATGAGAAACAGGGTACTAGTACTCATTGGGGAGGATTTTCAATGTAAAAGGTTCTAATTACATACCCTCAAATTTATATAATCTAAAAATAAGCTCAGGGACCTCTGAGGGAGCGCTCTCAAGGCTCAGGAAAGTATATTAAAGTATAATAACATCCCCAAGGGGGATAAGATTAAGATTATGTGATTTATTTATACAGAGTGGAGACTATAGCTTAAATTAATTACTATAGCTTGTACCCAAAGGAATGTAACTTATTGGGAAGATATATATCAATGGTTGGGAAGCATCTGAGTCCTCATAACTTAATTTAAAGTTATATCGGATCCCAATCTTGATAATATATATTATCAAGGTTTTAATTCTATAATCAATATTCATAAAAGCATACTCATAAAATACTATAAAATATTATCAAAATTTATTATATAATTCTTAACTTCTTGATAAATTTTCATTCTTGGCTCTATGGCGGGTGGAAACAGTGACCTTGATGTCAGAATTGGAGGGTGTGACCAGTACTTAAACACTATACCAGCAAGACATATCAGTTTTTCAGACATTTGGACATATCTATTTGCCTTGTGGCTGACAATGAGTCTTGATTAGGTATAAGCCACAAGCTAGCTGAAGCAGAGAAACATGAAAGACCAGATTGATATATTTCCATTTAAAATTTGAGGTTAGTCTCAAGGCATTGATTGAAACAATCAATTTGATAAGCTGTGAAAAGTTTGCAAGAATATAGCCATACCAAGTCTCCGACCTTGAAGGTTGGTTCTAAATTTCAAATTATTTTGGAATTTTCTTTTTAACTCAAATTAGCAGCTTGAATTTTATTTTGAATTAAATTTTTAATATATTTAAAAGGGAGAGTTAATCTTTGAGTTTCTATGTGGATAGAGTCAAAATTTGAATTTATTCTGTGAAAATTTTGTAAGTAAAACTATTTGTTGGAAGAATAAGTGCATTTTTTATTCAAATTTGGATAATGGAAACCACTTTGAAAGCTTTCTTGTTGGTAGATTATGTAAATTAAAAGATATTTTTTGAGAATATTATTGAATTTATTGTTTTGAAAATTCAATTCTGGGTGGTAAGATATTGATGAATTGAAAGTAATCTTCAAATTTTGGCATATCAAGGCTCAGAAGCTATATCCAAGCAGATTTCCAAAATCACTGGCAATTTTCTCAAGGATACCATAATTTGAGAAGAGGGTTTCTATGAATAGACTAGAAAGTTCTTTCAAAGAGGCAGTGGTATTGCCTTGAAGAAAAAAAAGCAATATCCAGAAGTGATCTACTATCACCAATATAGAATAATACCAATCAGAAAGATTTAATCAAGAAACAAAATCCATAGATAAAAAGTGCAAGGAAACAAGCCAGACTCAAAGTGTCTGTATCAGCTCATGATCCTTGTAATTCAGGAATTGATATAACTTTAATCATGTAACACATTAAAATGGGATTTTGCTTTTTTGGATGTACCAGGCCAACAGAAGTATTGTGCAATAAACTAGTAGTTTTGATCCTGAACATAATTACCAGAAAGCAGAGGGTCATTCCATGATTCAAAGATAGCTAACTTGATTTAATGGGTGTTAGTTGGGTACTGCTGTTTGATTTTGATACAGTACATGGATTTTTTTTTGGATTGATTAATCCTTAAAATTATCAATTTCTTTCTTTCAAATTTCAATACAAGTTGGATTTTTCAATCAATCTGTTTTCATTTTTGAAGCCTTTCCTTGAATATTTCCAATTATTTGTATGAGTTGAGTTGAATTGTTAGAGAAGAGTTTTCAAACATTTTCAGGGTTTGTTTTGTAAAACTTGATACCCCTCCTGAGATAAAAATTGTCAAAATGTGAAAAATCATAAGCAACTAAAGCATGATTTCTAGGGAAATATGTGATTTTAAAATTGAATTAAGAGAGGAATTCACCCAGAGATACCTGTCCACATGTAAGAATTTTTTTTCTCAAGAATTAATTGAGATACTTGTGATCATTTGAGACCTCAAAATTTTCCATAAGACTGAGAAGGTAGGATTTCCATTTCATCAACCAATTACATAATCTTAGAAGTACCTTGCAATCAATTTTGTAATTAATTTTGAAAAATTTTTAATTTAAATATGTGAAAGCCAAAGCATGGAATAGACTGGAAGAATGATAAAACTTGGAAATTACAAATGCAATAGCTTAGTTTTTTTTTTTTTTTTTTGGTAGGAAATTATTGGTAATGTTCTTGTTATTTTTTATGTTGGTTGATCATCTTACTGGTTTATACTAGACTGATGATTTATATATATATATATATATATATATATATTTGTTTTTTCAGTAGGAGAATTGCTGGTATTGCTTTTGTTATTTTCTATATTTTTTGATCATCTAATTGGTTTATACCGGACTAATAACTGTTTTTTTTGCTTTTTTTTGGGTGATGATAAATTCACAACTCCAGTAGTGTGGGAGTTGTGTAGGGCCCTACATGGCTCAAATGAGCCGTGGGGGCCCATAGACAACTACAAAGGGCCGTTCCAAACAGGCGCAACCCCCAGGCGGTTGTAACGGCGCCTTTTACTCCCCAAAAACGGCAATTTGGAGCCGTGTACCCCTGTACACGGCTCAAAACGGCCATCTTTGGGGGTGCGCAACCCCCCAGAAGTCGTGCCAGAATTTTGGGCACCCCCTGGACCACACTTGAGTTCCCTCAACCAAAATTTGGGATCAACACATACTTTGTGGGGCTGTTGTTCCACACCTAGTGATTCCAAAGTGACTTTAAAGTGAAAACAAAGTGAAAGTAAAGTGAAAATTTAAATCATATAAAAATCTGCAAAAACTTTTTTCTCAACTCAAAATTGAGCAAACTTTGTTTAATTGAAAATTGAATTGAAAACTGAATTATACCATTGAACTTTTTTGCATGGGAACAGTGGCAAGCCCTCTTTCTTCTGAAGTGGCTGCATGGAAGGTCTGCATTGATAGTGCCATCAACAAAGCTTTGTAGAAAGAAAAAAAGGATTTGGATAATGAAACATTGGAAGCCCCAATTGCATCCTCATAAACGGTGAAAATTGAGGAACAAAATGTTTCACAGTGGGATGCAACCTCTGGCCGTGAGTAACATTTTATTTTACTGAGGTCTTTGCTGGATTTAATTTGATTGAAACTAATGGGGTGCATGTAACTGAAACTATGACTTAACCAATGAATTTTTACTAGATCCACTTGACCAAACTCCTGTGAGAACTTTTCCTACTAGGGAAGAGGCCCAAAACTATTGTCAAACATGGGCTATGAAGCATGGTTACGCTCTGACGTTTTTTAACTCAAAGAAAGATAAATATGTGGATTTGTCCTGTGATTGCCATGGTTCCTATTCAGGACAACTTCTTACCAAACAGTCTAGACAAACTCACACAAGGAAGGTTGTGTGCAAGTTTTTAATCCATGCAAATTGTACAAAGTCAGACCCCTTGTGGCAAATCTCCTACAAAGAAACCCAACATAACCATCAACCATCCAAAAATCCCTCTGTGCATCCTCAACTGAGGAAAATCTTGGGAATGGCCTTAGACAATCTAATAGAAGGCATGAATGATGGGCTCAATAGGTTGCAGCTTAAGAGGAAATTGAGAAAGATTGATGGAGGGGATTGTGTTGATGACCAAACAATCTATAACACTAAGTGGAAGGTAAAGCTTGCAGAACTAAAGGGGAAAAGTGTTATGGAGGTACTCTATGAGCAGCTTGAAGAAACAAGTTGGATTCACCAGTCAAAGTTCAGTGGAGAGGGTCACTTGGAGGCCCTGTACTTAGCACATCCTGAGGCAGTAAATCTTTCAAAAGAATTCCATCATATTGCTATGTTGGATTGTACTTATAAGACAAATAAGTACAAAAACCCACTATTGCATGTTTTAGGAATGACAGCCAATCAGGAAACTTCCACAAAAGCTCTTGTTTTTATAAAAAAAGAAAAGTTTGAGTTCTAAAGTTGGTCTTTAAACACATTAAAGGAGTTGGCTTATGATCCTGAGAGACTTCCAAAAGTCTTTGTGACGGACAGTGAAAAAGCTCTGATTTGTGCTATTGAATCTAGTTTCCCTGAGTAATCAGAAAATGTTGCACTTTGAAATTTTCTAAAAACATACAAGCAAACTGTAAAGCGCGCTTTTTTAATGATATTGAAGGATGGAAAAGCTTTATGACTCTGTGGTAAAAGTATGGGGCCTCAAATACCAAGGAGGAGGCGGAGGTCAATGATGCCAAACTCAGAGTAGGTCTGAATCACTGCTTCTTATTCTTCCTAGTTTTGGGTTCTGAACTTTTGACTTGTATAGTGTTTCTTGAAAGAATATGAGGATGTACTCAAGTATATGGAAAATAAAATTTTCCCTATCAAAGAGAAGTTTGTAACAGCATGGACTTGTATAAACCCAGATTTTGGAAACAAAACAAAATCTTGGGTTGAAGGGGCCCATGCAACTCTCAAAAAATTCCTTGTAAACTCTTTGGGAAAAATGTTGAATGTTTGGAAAAGCGTTTGAGAAACATATTTTAATCAAATTAAATTGGTTCATGCATCACTTTATAACTCTCAAATTAAGTTAGGGACGGTTCTTCCACCTGAACTGTTACCATTGGATTAAAAATTGTTGTTAGAGGCAACTCAGCTTATTAGGGAACAATTTGATAAGTTCAAACGTGATCATGATGGCAAAGTGTGCACCAATTCATATTCCAAGACTATGGGTTTGCCCAGTTACCATCAAATAGGTGACCATCTAGCATTCAGAGGATCCATGGTACCCAAAGATGTTCACCCTCAGTGGAGGTTGGACTATGACCCTTGCAGTTCTAGTTCTGTAAGTTGGCTTAAGTTGGATTGTTCAAGTTGGATTGTTCAAATCACTATGTGATTAATGCTTTTTGATTAATGTTTCCTAAGTCACTAATGGTTGATCCTTTTGAATTTTTCAATTGCAATGTTGATGAAATGCTTAGCATTCCTCAGTTACGTGAAAAAGTGAATGCAATGATCTTGGAATCTCCAGATCATGAGAAAAGCGGCCTATTGAAGTATATCATTTGGAAGATTACAAAATATCAATAAAAGCCAAGAATTGAACCTAAAGTCTTACAATCAAGTAGGGGCCGGCCGAAATTGACAGATATGGGGCAAGAACCATCTTGGCTTGAGCATGTTGAAAAACAACTCAAGGGGGAAAAAAGGACTATAAGGGATCCAAATAAGAAAAGAAAAAAGATTGTAAGTATTTTCTTTTGGGATATGTTGATTTTTTTAGTTTAAGGAACTTAGTTACTAACTAATGATGAATTTTTAGTCAAATTTGCAGAATCTGAATCTGAATTTGATAGTTCAGAGGAAGAGACTGAAAGTGAATTGGGATCACTTAATTTGGAATCAGAATCCTCTTCAGAGGAAGAGAACCTGCAGCAAAGCTCAACCAGAAACAAGTTAGTTTTCATGATAGGAACCAAACGTGAAATACCTCAATCAAATACTCAAGAAATTTCATAAGTTCTTGGGTGGGGTTTGGGATCCAATTGGATATGAAAATTGTGGATTTAGAGTCATTGCTAAATCTCTTGGTTATGAAGAACATGGTTGGTTTAAAGTGAGAAAAGAAATGATAAAAAAATTGGAGAAACATAAAGCATGCTACATTAAGATGCTTGGTGGTGCAAAGGAGGTTAAAAATATTAAAAAAAGACTTGATGCTGAAGACATCAATGAAAATGTTCCCTCCTCAAAATTGCTGGCTAAATTAGACATGGGTCAAATTATAGCAGAAACATATTCCAGACCTATATTTTTCATTTCATTGGAGTCATGTGATACTGATACTCCAATGAAAAATGGTGTTACTGATCAATCAGATCCAATTTTCATTTCCTTTGTAAACAATAACCACTGGTTTCTATTAGCACTGTGGAAAAATTGATGAGTTGATTAACCTGGACCAGGCTGTTCGCATTTCAAGGATCAGATGAGCTGATTGATTATTGTTTATTGTTTTAAATCAATATGAATAAATTGATTATTAAATATTTTTATAGAGGGGCAACAATTATATTGGGGATCTTTAACACCTCTCTTCAGGGATTTCAGTATGAAAACACATAGTCCTGGTTACTTTGGGCTCTTTAGTTTAAAGAATATTTTACCCAAAGATAATATGTATATAAAATACACGATGGAGTGGCAGGACCTTGTAGCCAGGCTGCCACGACAGAGAAAGGATAATAAAACTCACTGGTATATTATTAAATCCTTTGGGTATCTGTTTGAGACGTGCACTGATGGGTTAAACCTGTATACTGGGGTTATAAGGTTGTTCAGCAGTTTTAATTGATATAAAAGAGGTTGAGGATGGATATTATTGATCAGGAATTGCCATCAGCTCCTGATGTTGAGTTGAAAAATCAGTTGAAAAATACCGCAGGTTGGAAAGATTGTGATCAGGTTATTGAGTTTGAGTCGAGTTTGAGTTGAGAAGCAATATGCTGATTAGCTTGATGATCCAGATGTGATGTTGAAGTAACTGGTGGTGGTTGAGAGCCTGAGTGTAATGAGCAACAATGAGACAAGCAAGACAAAAAATAAGATGGAGGAGAAAGAAATGAAGAGACAAGAAAAGAGTGGAAGGCCTAAATGGAAGGAGTTATGAACCAAGGAAGGTTTTTCACACCGTTCAGTCAGGAGCTGGTTGGAAAGTTGACAGTGACGTGATAGGTAAATGTATTTGAAACTTCTCATCCTCACGCGCGCTCGTGGGAGCAGCCACTACTTGGAAAATTGGATATTTGGAGAAATGACAAGTGAGATGAGAACAAACATCTCTGACAAGTATCCTCAACAAGCACTTGAGAGAGAAATGATTCCAATCCCGCCCATTGTAGCAAAACTGCGTTCCTTGATTTCTAAAAAAGCCTCTGGTTGGTTGATAATCTAAAAGATCAACTGAAAATGTATTCTAGATTATAAAGATTATAGAATTTGACTTCATTTCATCATTGGGTTTCATATAAATTGTAATTCTAATGCAGCTAACAAGTTCTATTAATATAAAGGGTTATCGCATTTTGAACATCATTATGTTGAGTGTTTTGAGTTAACATCATTATATTGAGTTTTTTGAATGAGATTTTAATGGTAAGTCAGTTCAACTTGTGTTGGACTGATTCAATCATAAGGAGTATTTTACTCCTTATGATGGGATCAGCTTAACGCAAGTTGAACTGGTTTGTTTTTTTTTGTGTTTTTACTTTAGGGCTTGTCAAGTTACTTGTCTTCTTTTTGTTGTTTTTACTTTAGGGCTTTTCAAGTTACTTGTATTTTTTTGGTGTTTTTACTTTAAGGCTAGTCCATTGGATAGTCCCAGTTTTTTTTTGTTTTTTGTTTTTTTTTGTTTTTGTTTTTATTTTTTTGTTTGCTTTTGACCAAAAAATCAACATTTTTTGATTTCTTTGATTTTTTGGAAGGTTTATTTGATTCATGGGTTATTTTAGTGCCTTTTCATTCCATTTTTTTTTGTTTTTGGCTCAACACAGTCCAGTGGCATGTTGGATGCCACACAACTACATTTGAGCCGTGTACAACTCCACACAGCTTGAATGTAGTTGTGTGGAATCCAAAAAGCTGTTGGAAAAGGCTGGGTGGGCTGCGCAACTCTTTGAGCTGTGGAGGGTTTTACAGGGCTTGGATTGGACCGTGTGGCTTGCCACATGTCCCACTTTGAACCGTGTCCACTGCTCAATGAGCCC
This sequence comes from Puccinia polysora, assembly GCA_025617555.3. Taxonomy (NCBI): domain Eukaryota; kingdom Fungi; phylum Basidiomycota; class Pucciniomycetes; order Pucciniales; family Pucciniaceae; genus Puccinia; species Puccinia polysora. Next base: position 50,285,794 of record CM062626.1, read on the forward strand.
TGAATTTAACATTACCCTTTTTGTTTTGATTCAATGCAATGCAATTGGACATTACACCACTTTGACCACCCTTTCTTGATGGCCCATTCTTCACCCACCAAACTAAAAATGTTGCAACTAATGGATTTCCATCTTGATCCTCACCCAAATCAAAGTATACGGTTGGGAGAGAAAAAGATGGAAGGAGATAGTTTGAAAAACATACAGAGAAGTGGGAAGAAAAGGGCTTTCCAGAGAAGGAGGGCTCAAATGTGGGATTTGGAAATTGCATTGGAAGTGACTGAGTAAACAATTAATGAAAAGTCTGGTTAGTCTTAACGCAAACTACGTACCTTGAACCTGTATCCGTCCATTGTCAAGAAAAGTCAAAAAACCACCCCTGAAGAGTTGGAACAGGCCAAACAGAAGATCAAACCATTCCGTTTCTTCAGCTCTGGAAAAGTATATGTTCAAGATTGATTGGATCATGAGGATATGGTTGCCATAATCCAATTTATCCCTTTGAATGATCTCTCCAAGCAAGAGAAAAAGGAAATCAAATCAGTAACGACATTCCTTCACCAATCCAAAAAATTTGTCAAAACTTTTGGTCCCTCAAGATCTTGGGGTGGGAAAATGTGGGCAATTGGATGGAAAAAATCAATGGAAACTTCTGAAATATTTGGACAATATTTGAAGAAAGATGCTTTCAAATGCTCCCCTAAAGAGTATTATTTTTTGAATCTTAGTTTGGAAAAGGTCTCTCAAATATTGGGCCAAATTTTTGAAAAATTAGCCAAACTTGCATTTAATTCCAACTGTGAAGCTATGATAGAAAAAAAATACCTTCCTTCTCCTCATTGGAATTTGGATCTGGCCTTACTGCTTTTGACTGCTCACCTCACATCATCTTCACCTCAGACTCCTTCTACAACTTGCCCCATATTGACCAAGTTGATGCCTCTGACTATTCCTTTTTACTTGTGGTCCCAACCAAAAAATTGAATGGACAACTTATTGACAAGGAGGATGAATATCAAGTATCCAACGGCCAATTTGTGTTCCCAGAAATGGGTTTTGGGATTGATTTCAAACAAAAGGGTATTGTGAAAATGGTTTGGTCAGCAAACAAGTACAAGCACTGTACATTTCCTGCAGTGGATACTGCCACCCATACTAGGATGGCCATTTCCATGCAAATCAATATAAAAACTCAAAACACTAGCAAGGACTTGGCCAGTGGCAAAATATATTTTAGGAAAAAAATAAAAATAAAAATAAAAAAAATTTGTTCATTGGTGGTGTTAAAAATACTCTCAAACATTGTTGAAATTGAAAATAATTTCATGATTTTTACTTTGAAAATCTTTATAAAAGTATATATATTTACAAACCAAGCAATCAAGTAATTTACTTTATTTCATCCACAGTTCTACTGCTACCAATACATGCCATGGCTACCAATAAGCTATCTTTTTTTTCTGTGGCTAGCCTTTCCCTCTCCTTTTTGAGTTGGTCTTGCTCTTGATCCTTCTCCTTTTCCTCTTTTTGAAACTCCAGCTCAGCCTGTTTGATTTGCCACTCAGCATCCAACTTGTGTTGATGAGCCAAATTATCATCTTTCCACTTTTGACAATCAATAGTAAGTTGAAAATCCCACTTCTCCTTTTCAAATTGAAGTTTTTTGGATTCTATGTGTGATTTCACTGTTTTTTGGGGGGAATAGGAATGAGCTTGATCTTGAAAGCAAGTAAAATCAATCAATGAACTTACTTGAATCTTGCTTCTCCATGATATCCTCAAAGCCAGAAAAATCTGAAGTGTTTCTCCACTTTTGACGGCTATTAGGGTTGAGGTTGATGGAATTGGAGGCCTTTTATTTTCCCTTTACAGAGGAGGTTTTTGTGGGAACATCATTGCTCTCATTTGAAGGGGATGTGGGAGGCCCCATTGGCTTGATTATTTGGCCATTCAGGAACAGATGAGCCTGATTTTTTACAATCTAAGTCAGTCAGGATTAACCAGACAGACCAGAAATGATCTTGGTTCCTTACTTGAGCAGATGATTCCAATGGTGGTGATACAGGAATAACATGCTCCTTGTTGGCCAAGTTGTTAAGTTCTTCCACCCCAGGAAGAGAGAAATCCAACGAAGGAAGTGAGGGGTCCAAGGAAGGGTTTGAATTGTTGATCAATGCTGACATAGATGTGATTGGAGCTGATTCTGTTGTGATATCCTCCTTCACATCAGATTGGGGCCACTCATAGGTTTCATTGGGATCATCATTGCTAGGCCAAGCATCAACAGCCAGGTCCTCAGCATCAACTGAATCTGATTTTTGGGCATCAAACGCGGCTAAAGGGGTGATATTGGCCTTCTTTCCAAAGATTTAATCCCTTTGAGCATAAAAAGTAAAAATTGAGTCCAACTTACCAACCACCAAGTTGATTCCCTTTGATTTATTAGATTTGGTGATACCAAAGCCGGTGGAGATTGACATTGAGTGGGCTTTTTTGTACTTGGTTCAATAGTTCTTGAATTGCTCCTGCATATTTTTGGATGAAAGATCCAGCCTACCTTTGGTTTTATTCTTGAGTTCATTGGCCATCAGGAGATAAACATTAACCTTAGAGGATGGAGGTTGGCCAACTTGTGTTTAATTGTTGGATCCAAAGCAAGCAACATAGTTTGACGGAATTTTGATCCAGTTTAAAAGGATGATGTGATCAGATCTCTTGAGCTGACTTGAACCTTTGGAAACTGATGGGGGAGGATTGTTGGATGTTGAGTTCCTGGGGGATGTTTTCTTTGGTTGAGTGGACTTGCAGGGGGAGTTTTTCTGATGGGCCATTTGAAAAGAGTAAGTGGGATGAAGTGATGAAATAATAAAGCAATGAAAGTTAGGATGTGATGAAAGGGAGGATGAAGTAATGAAGCAATGAAGCAATGAGAGGATGGATATGATGAAAGAAATAAAGTGATGAAAGTGATAAAGCAAGGTGAGAGTGATGAAGTGATGAAGCGCAATGAAGCAATGAGAGGATGGATGTGATGAAAGAAATAAAGTGATGAAAGTGATAAAGAAAGGTGAGAGTGATGAAGTGATGAAGCGCAATGAAGCAATGAGAGTGATCAAGTGATGAGGATAGCAGTGAAGCAACAAAAGTGATGAAGTGATAAGGATAGCAATGAAGCAATGAGAGTGATGAAGTGATGAGGACAGCAATGAAGCAATGAAAGTGATGAAGTGATGAGTATAGCAATGAAGCATTGAGAGTGATGAATTGATGAGGACAGCAATGAAGCAATGAAAGTGATGAAGTGATGAGGATAGCAATGAAGCAATGAGAGTGATGAATTGATGAGGATAGCAATGAAGCAATGAGAGTGATGAAGTGATGAGGATAGAAATGAAGTGATGAGAGTGATGAAGTGGTGAGGATAGCAATGAAGCAATGAGAGTGATGAAGTGTTCCAATAAGGTTGGAGGATGAAACCAGGGGTGATGATGTGGAATGACGCGTGGTTGAGCTGTTGAAGGCCTTTATATACTTTATGTGAAAAAAAACCATTTATTTTCAGGTAAATTTGACATGTCTGATGTGAAATAAGTGGGTTTTTTTTGATTCTTAATGGCCAATTTGGGTTGAAACCTGTCATTAAAAAATGGTGGGTTTGCTCAACTTTGATACACCTCAATGAAGGTAACAAAGAAAATTAAAGGTGAAAATAAAATTGAGGGGAGATTAATAGGAAGGACAAGTAGATTAGAAAAAATGATAAACATCAAAAAAATTGTCAGTAATTTTTTTCAAATAATAATTAATCAAGTTCCAAAATTAATCATTCCTGACTATTAATTCAGATTTTTAGAAAGAAGAAGGAAAAAAAGGAAAAGGGGAAGGAAAAGAAGAATGAGGAATCAGAGGAAGAGGTAAATTTCTGTATATCAAATTTTTTCTCTGAATCGGAACTTATTTCTTGAATAAATTTTGTGCCTTTTTTTAAAATAAGATGATTTTGTGACTGAAGATGAATTTCAACAAGATGAAGAGCTTCAACATTTGAATTTTATTAAGAAATTTGGTTTTGACTTTTATTTTATCTGGTTTTATTTCATTTTTTTGAAGATTGATTTTTAAATTAAGATTTTTTCAGAGGCCTGGAGCCATTAAAAATAAGAGGGTCATCTTGCCTGATTACAATAATGCAAAAAAAATAAATAGAAAAAAACAAGAAAATGAATATGATTAAGCTTCTTATCATCCTTCTGAGAATTTCTTTTTTGCACAAATAGCAAAAATTGAAAGTGAGAAAGTGATCAAATTTCTTAATTTCTGGAACCCTTCAGTTTTTCTAATTTTATTGGGATTTTATTTTAGCTTTCCTGCAAATTACCTTATTATTCTTTGGGAGTTTTTGATATTTTTGAAATGTAACAAGTGTGTGAAATATTTCAAACATATTTTCTTTCAGAAGTAATTTTGATTTTTATTTCAGTTAAAATATAAAGAGTTCATTTCCCCTTATATCCCAAAGTCAAATGTTTCAGAATACAGAAATTTTGGATTCAGAGCAGCAGGTTTTTGTTTTGGGAGGAAATCTGAAGACCGGATTGAAATCACAAAAGAAATGGTCAAAGAGATGGATTAAAACTCAATCTTACAAGACTCAATTAATGCATGGAATCTGGGTTAAAACTTTTCAAGAAACAAGAATGAAACTAAAAAACTTTCTGACTCATCTTGAATGAATTTGTGGATGAAATTTCCATGCCATGGCTTCCTTCTCTCTCAAACATAAAAGTGTCAAGTGGTTTGTTTTCTGCCTTAAATTCTTGCACTTTTCTTCCTCTTAATTTGCCACACAATTCAAATTTCCAATCTTCTCCAATCTGTTTCATTCTTTCAGAAAAATTGAAAAATATAGTTTCCTGAAATTTCAATTCTGATCCTTTTCCAGCACCCAGATTAAATCCAATTTGGAAAAGCTTTGTGACCAAGGTTTCCAAAACTTGGAAAAAAAATTTCAGAAGAATTTGGATCTTGGTGATGAGGTCCTATTCCCTAAAATGAAATCCATTAGAAAAATAAAATAAGTAGAAGCGGACCAATTATTTCAGCAATATAATTTTTTATATATTTTTTAGGTATTTGTCAAATCAGAACAAAAAATGGATTCAAAAATGCAGACCCCCCTTTTTGTATTGAATTATTATCATTTTGAACAATATCATGCGGTTTTAAACCCCTTGAAAAATCATTTGTTTTTTAACCTTTTTTTTTCTAAATTCCTACAAAAAAGAATTTCAAAAAGTATCAAAGCTTCATTGATTTTCAAAAAAAATATTTAAGAGGATGTGTTGATTTTTCTTTTTTTTTGAATTTGTTGCAATTTTTTAAGGCCAAAACTCCATCAAAAAAATCATCAAAAAAGTATTTTGAGATTTTCAATTTATCAAAAACAAAAAAATTCTAAACAAGGTAACACAACAAAATTCCACCCATGTGTAACTTACTCAAGATTTGTAATGGAGAAAAATATTATAAAAATATTTAACGTTAATTTTCTTAAAGCTTGATTAAAATTTCTCCTCTTGATGAATTGTTGAATGAAACCAAAAAAAGATTTGGTGGCAACAAGTATCATTTTATTTTTTCTTCCCACTGAAATAATTCCTTGAGAATATCTAATAAATGATCTTATCTCTGATATTTTTGAAAAATTCATGGATTTATATCTTTATATTATTCTCATCTTCTACCCTTCACTCAAAGAAAACATATTATGGTTTATCATATTTAGAAAACCCACCACTTATTTTGAGCAAACCTGCCATTTTAATGGCGGGTTTCAGAAATGCACATATATGAAACCCTAAATGCTATATTTAAAAATGGTGTGTTTAATGGAAATTGAATATTTCAAACATCAAGTAGGCCATTTATGCATAATCATCCCTCCACCATCCATTTCATGCAAAAGACCCATCCCCACCCCAGAATAATACTTTGGTGCAATCTACCCCCACCCCTAGCTGGTATCCGCATTGAACCTCATCCAATCAACTCACTCTCATCTTCCAAGCCCATCTATCCTTTCAAGCATACCTACCCACCCTACCAATCCATCCATACTTATAGAAATAGGATCTCACTCCATCCTGCCAAAGGTATACAAGCTCACAACTACCCTCACAGCATCACTCAAAGCTAATCAAATGTACATACATATCCTCATAAAATCTTGAATCTGTCTGGCCATTGTGTCATTGGTGCAACACTTGTCCCTAACCTAACTCACTTGCAAACTTTGAAAGCGCCTCAAATTACACCCGCCTGGGTCTTGATACAAGTCAAATTAACCCCCTGGTTGTGCTCCTTTCCACTTCCTTTTTATCCCCACTCAAATTAAACTTGGTCCCCAAGAACCCTCAGAACCTCACAAGCACTTGGATGCACAACACTAACCATGATTGTGTTGTAGAAACCTGGAAAGCTAGAGTCCCATACTATCCTTCTAATCCACGTGAAAAACTTGAGCCAGTTTTCTATTGGCTTGGAATTGATGGATCAATAGAGAAGCAGTGAGTCAAACCAAGCAATACCTATACATACCCTAAAATCCAACCAATGATGCATCTTAATCTTAATTTCCTCTTAATGCTCTTATCAACCACACTCATATCCCAATCACACTGGTTCATAGGCAGTTTTCATTATACTTCTAAGTGATTGTTACAAATTTTTTTATTACTTCTGCTCTTTCCTATCTCTGTTTTTTCTTTCTTTCTTTGAATAGGGGATTCCTGCTTTGGGCAGTTTGCTTGGGTTATTTATATCACTTACAGAGGCTACCAAAGACTGATTTTATTTGGTTTAATTCTGAAAGTTACTTTCTTCAGAAATATCACACACATACCCTTCTCTGTTTGATCATTGTTTTTGTCAAATCTCACCATCTGCCCAACCCAAGTGGGGCTTCTTGTTGCTGCCATATCAGCTTCCTGGCTCAGTCTTCTTCTGCGCTCACCCAACACACTCCTTGACCCTCATCCACAAATTCCTCTGGAGCCTGGATACAACTCACCCATAGTCCCATCACACATTTCTCATTCAACTCAATCTCTTTGTTTTTTCTCCCTCTCATATTCCCCCCTTTGAATAGCTTGTTCAATTCAGTTCTCTCTCACTCCTCATTTGGTCTGTCTCATCAACCCACTATTGATTCAATCTATCACTATGCCTTTCCCACAACCTGTTGTTGATACTATTCATTGTGATCTAGCAAGCCTATTTGAGAAACTCAATTTCCCTGCCTTCAATCCCTCCCCTTGACCCAAATTATTCCTCCCATCATTTTTTCATTTGCTTCTGTAAGCTACCATTTCCTCCCTGATCTTGCTCTCCCATCTGGTCATCCAAAGGTGGTCCTAATAACTCTTTTTGATCCAGGCTGGTTGAAATCCCCCCCTTTATCTGGTCACTTCTACCACTTCCTCACCTGAACATCAGTTGGCCCAGAAGAAATTTAGTAAATTTAAATTTGTAAATTTTTATTTCCACACCCATACTTTTTCTGAAACACCAATTCTTCTTCCACAACCCTCAAAATGTTATACAATGAATTGAACCTCTCTTGATCTTGAATCCAATCAAATTTTGGGGATGGGAGGGAACAAGATGGGAGGAGATTATTTTATAGAAATAAAGAGACATGGCAACAATAGGGATCTTCAGTTAAAGAGGGATTAAAAGAGATATTATGAAATGAAATATTTTTGGAAGTAGCAGAGGAAGGGATTGAAAAAAGTGTTGCGTGGTCTTGTCAAAAAATGCCACTGTTGGATCTGTATACCACTATTTTTTCCAGAAAAAGAAAAATTGAAAGCCCTCCCTCAAATATTTTGAAAAAGCCAGACTGAAGACCAAAAAAATATATTTCTTCAAATTAAATATATTTACAAGCCAATTAAGTTAGAAATCTTCTGGATTTCCTCAACTTTTCTACTGCTACCAAACATTCAATGGCTATGGATAACCTATATTTTTTTCCCATTTCCAGTTGATCCCTTGCCTTCCTTTTCCATTTAAATGAAGTGATGAGAGCAATAAAGTGATGGAAGTAAGAGTAAGAGAGATGGAATGATAAGACCAATGAAGTGATTAGGATAGAAATGAATATATGAGAGCAAGTAATTGATGAGAGTAATGAAGTGATGAAGTAATGAGAGCAATAAATTGATGAGAGTAAGATGAAGAGAGATTAAATGATAAGACTGGTGAATTTATGAGGATAGCAATGAGGAGATGAGAGTTATGAAGTGATGAGAGGAATAAAGTGATTAGGGAAATAAAGTGATGAGAGCAATAAAGTGATGAGATTGAAGAATCAGATTTTCCAATGAGGTTGAAGGTAGAAGGAGGTGGGAAACCAGGGGTTTATGACATGGACTGATGTGTAGTTGAGGTTGAAAAAACCTTTAAATAATTTATCTGAAAAAAATCATTTATTTTCAGGTAACTCCAAAATGTCTGATGTGAAAATAAGTGGTTTTTTTTGGTTTTTAATGGTGTGTTTGAAATCAGGGTATTTTGCTGAAACCCACAATTTTTTAATGGAATTTTCGAGTGAAAACCCCAATTTCAAAAATGCCATTAAAAAAAACCCACTTATTTCCACATCAGACGTGTTAGCATTACCTGGAAATATATAAGTGGTTTTTCCCAATATTTTATATAAAATCTGTGACCATAGATTCCAAACAACCTTTTCATCAAATCACTCCTTGCTCTCAAACTCACTCATAAAACTGGTAATCAAAATCACTTCCCTGCTCCAAATGAATAATCCAACCACATCACTCAAAGAGTCAACCAGCTGCCAAAAGAAATAGTAATAATAATCCACCTAACCCCAGTTCTTGTGTAACCATCACTAATAAAAATAACCCAAGCCCATCAACAGCGGCTAAAAATTGATCCAATCAAAACAGCACCACCACCATGCCCTCCAACACAGCTATTCCAGCTAAGCGCACATCCACCAACCCTGTGTACACTGTCCCCAGTAGAAATCAGAACCTTTATGCTACAATAACTGTTAAATTTTGAATTAAATGGTCCTGTTAAAGTACTTGGAGAGGATAAGATGAAGTCTTAGGCTGCTAAGAGAAGCAGATGTAGGGATTCAAGAGAGAGGCACTTCAATTCAATTTAAGACAGAACAGATGTTGATTCATTCAATTGGAAACCAGCAGACTCAAATAGACTAGGTAAAAAGAGGCTGACATGTGGTTGACAAGAAGATTGAGAAAATAGGTCAAATAAGTTTAAGTTTGACACACAAGATATCACAAGATAAAGAGCCACTTTAGAAAAAGATAAAGGAGGAACTAGAGTTGATAATTCTGGAAAAAAAAATAAAGGCTTAACTAGTCCAACATACTTAGGTTGATTGCTACTGTAGGTTGTGATAAATATGATACTTGAAATAAGAATTGTTGAGCTTATTATAGAGATAATAATAAACATAAAAAATGAGAGAATAATAAGAGAATATAAAGCTTGATGGGTGATTGCACTCAATTATTAGTAAAAAAACAATACAAGAATAGAATTCTAAAAATTAACTCTTGCGCCTGGAGCCAATATTCAAATCAATCCAAATTTTTAATCCTTAAAAAGAATCTTTGCCTTTACTATCACAAGGGATAATGTCCAAAATACTTGAATATTACCATGGAAACCACCTTTATTTCCCTTATTTTCACCCACTAATCCAATTCACCTAAGAAAATCTCTGTATCTTTTAATTCATTTTCCCATTCCCTTAGAATTTCTTCAAAATTCTTCATCTACACCTCCTTTCAATTGATATCCCTGATCCTCAGATCGAAAAACTCCTCTGCAGAATCATCCATTTATAACTCAAATGTTTCAACCTAATCTGTGGTTTACTTTCCCCATTCCCTATATTTTCCATTCATCTTTCCTTTGGGAAATTTGCGGGGTTCTTCAACCAACTCATCAATCAAAATAACATAAAACCTTCCCAAAAATTGGTTCTGCTTTGAAATCTTGGATAATCCACTTCTCCCTTGATTTATTTCTTAAAAAAAGTAACTTCTTTGACCCATTTCCAAATTTTCTCCCATTACTTGGAGCTGAATGAAATTTTCCACTACTTGAAACAAAAATTAAGCATTTTTTCCACTATCTTCAACACAAAAAAAATACTCTGAATTTTTTATTCATTCCCAATTCACTATTATTGTTTCCATCACCCAAGCCCTTCTGTTGAGGGCCCAAAATAGCAAAATTTCAAGAAACAGGGAATATTTTGCACTAGTATCAATTCCATTGACACTGCTTGCAATTTTTTCTTGTTCCTCAAGCTTCAATTGATTCTTCTCATAATGAAACTTGTATTTTACATCAATTTCAAGGCTATAGAAATTTCCTGGGACAGATAAAACCTTCATATTAACTTTGTATGGTTGAATATGCAGCTTGTGTGACTGAAATATTCAAGAATTATGGTTTTTCAATGATTAATAAAATATAAGGCCAGGCTAAAATCCTGCTTTCAATATTACTAAAACAATGCCTTTTTTCAACAAAGGTATCATTTTAGAATTTTTTTTTGATAAATTTAAGCCTTTGAAATCATTTTAGTAATTTATTTACAACAATGAGGCCTTATGGTGTGCTTCCCCACCCCAGGAAGGTGTATAAAAATTTAAAAGAGGGGGAAACACAAAACAGGCATTAAAATAGACACTGATGGTTTGTCACACCTTTTTAAGGTTTAAAATAATGCCTTGGTTGTGGGAACACTCCTTTCAGGAATTTCCAGGCCCCTCAAGGCCTTTAAGCATTCATTAGGCCCCTGGGGACTAATATCAGGCCTCCAGACCCCTTGTGGGGTCTTTCTGGGGTATAAAGAATTCAAATATTGAAACCAATTTATAAAATAAAATATGTCAAAAATGATTTTTAAATTTTTTTCATGGAATTAAAATCTGATTTCAGGTTTGAAAAAAAATGCATGCATTATACAAAAATAAGAAAAATGATAAGAAATCATTTTCTTTATGCAGGATGGAATATTTCCAGTGGTTTTTAAATAAATATGTTCCAAACACAAAAAAAACATGACAAATTTATACATATACCTATTTGGTTCTTGGAAATCAACTAGTTTGAAATGTTTTTTTAAAAAAATCATTAACTACCTAAATAATTATAAAAAATATAAGAAACATACTTCTTTGAAGAAAATTCAAGATTTTTGATGGAATTTAAACAAAATGGTACCAAGCATGAAAAAAGGAAATGATCTATGTATATATTTTATTATTTTTTAAAGAAATATATTTACATTCAATGAGAAAAATCAGTTTTCATTCAAGGAAATCAATTTTTGATTCAATAATTATGATTATGTTAAGTAATTGATTATTTTTCAGAATAATCTAGAATATTTTGATTATTCACTGACAATAGGAATATCTATAATTTTTATATTTCCTTTTATGCTTGGTATGAGGTATTTAAATCTTACTGGAAATATTTCTTCTTTACTAAAAGAAATCAATTTTTCATATTTAATGTTTTTATTTTTTTGCATTATGAAGATTTTTTGGAATATATAAGAAAACTTGGATTCTCCTCATGAAATGGATATAGTTATCATTTTCCCATTTCCTATTTGGTTTTTACAAAGGTATTTGCACATCAAAAATATTGAATTTTTGTCAAAGAAAAATTTTGTTTAAATTATTTATAATTCTTTCTGTCCTTTGTTATATTAGGGCAAATCAGAGTTAGTTTTTTAAAAACTTGAATGTCTCATTTCAGGCTTTTTCTTTTTTTTTCAAAATTTAATTTTGGTCAGATGAACCCATTGATTCATTGTCTGTTTTAATAAAAAAATATTTTTTGAAAAATTGATATTTTTCCAGAAATAGACATTTTACATTTGGCCAATGTTTAATTTGAAAATTTGCAACCCCCATTCACTACTTAAAAGGGGTTGCGTGGCGCAATTTGCAACCCATTAGGGCTTATAAAAGTTAACCAAACCCGTTTTAATGGCGGGGTTCAAACAAAATCCGCAATTAAAAGACAAAAAAACCAATTTTTTCACATCAGATGTGTCAAAGTTAACATGAAATAAGTGATTTTTTTCAATTAAATTATTTAAATGCTTCTGCCAACTTTCCACGTCATCCACCCCTGGCTTCCCACCTCCTTCTACCTCCAACCTCATTGCAAATTTTTTTACCTCCAGCCTCATCATAAAAAGATTCACCACTCTCATCACTTTATCACTCTCATCATCACTCTCATCACTTGATCACTCACCACTTTATCTCTCTCATTGCTTCATTGCTCTAATTGCTTCATCACTCTCATTGCTTCATTACTCTCATTGCTTCATTTCTCTCATTGCTTCATTGCTCTCATTGCTTCATTGCTCTCATTGCTTCATTGCTCTCATTGCTACATCACTCTCTGTTAAAATGCGGATTCACTCAGGTAATGTGCATAGGAGTGTGAAATCCAAATGGGATGCAAAAATGGGGCTCCACGGCCCATTGGACATCACATGGGCCTATGTGGGTGTTATTGGTTTTGGGCATTTGGGCGCCAAAACACGGTTTTATTGTCTTTTGGGACACGGGCCCTCACGGGCCGACCAGGGTGGATGGGCCACCCAAGCCAGATGGGCTTATTTGAGCATAAAAGGGCCCAAGATTTATTATGGACATACTTGGCCAGACGGGCTGGACCGCCAAAGTATGTAATTCTTGCAATTTGGGCTTGGGGCGGCCCATTGGGGCCGCCGCCCCTGTTGCAGCCCGCTTCGCAGCCGGCTTGGGGCCGCTGCCCGTTCTGGGCCGCCTGTGTTCCTCGGTACGGCCCACGTGGGGCCCGACGGCCCGCGCGGGGCTGTCACCCCGGCCCGGCTGGTCGCGCCCGGCGACCAGTGCCACAGAGCCGGGGCTCGCGGCCCCGGCTTGCTCCCCCTCCCCTTGCTTGCCTTTGCAAGGGGGATGGGGGCAAGCTGGCTGGGTTGAACCAGCCAGCAACTGACTGCAACAGTGCGGTCGGTCAGGGCAGGGGGGACATGACCACCCCCTTGCCCAAGGAGGTGGCAGCGCCAGTCGCAAGCTTAGCAACTGGCAGGTGGGGGGGAATTCATCACCCCTCCACCATTGAGCGGTTGAGGCAACCAAGCAAAGGGGCGCTCTCCCCCCCCCTTTGCCAAGGGGGAGGAGCGATGGGCCTGGGGGGACCTGATCACCTCCCAGGCCAACCTTCTTGACGGCGCCCTGGGGGTATTGACCCCCAGGGCCCCTGGCGAGGGAATTTGACCACCCCCACCAGGGATTTGAGAGAAAGAGGGGGGGGACAGCATGTCCGCTGGTCACACCCCCCCCATGTGAGTCTGAGACCGGACCCAGGTGTGCCCTGGGTCCCACCTGGCCCATTTGAGGGGCCAGGGGCTGGCTGCATGAGGCAACCAGCCCATAAACAAGGTAATGAGGTCATCATGGCTGGTTGTAACGGACAACCAGCCAAGGGTTTTGAACAGTTAAGGGGCTGGTTCAGCCCCATTGAGGTGGAAACACCAGAAATAACAGGAATAGGCTGGTTGTAAGGGTACAGGGACTGATGCCATGTGGGCTGATGTAGTCCAAACAAAGTAACAAGGCCAGTAGAGCCTGTAGAGCTATTTTGGGGCGGAAAATTTGCCTTTTGGCTTGTTGTATCATGGGCTCACAAGAGGCCAATCTTTTGTACTTAAGGAGCTCTTCTCCCTGCTGTTTTCCATCCATTCATTCATCATTCAAATTAAATTCATCCAAGATATTGCCCCATTGTGAGAGCCCCATTAGCCAATATTGACAACCAGTGTCCAGCATTTCTTTTGCTTTAAATACTGCTCATTTGCCTAAGCTGATTGCTGGCCATAATTCTAACACTCTCATCACTCTACCTCCAACCTCATCCAAAGAATCCAATCATTGTTTTATTTCTCTTGTCACTTTATTGCTCTCATCAATTCATATCTCTCATCACTTTATCTTGCTTTTCACTTTACTCCTCTCATAACCTTATTTCCCTTACTCTTTCCAAATGGCCCCTCAGCAAACCTCCCCCTGCAAGTCCACACAAAAGTCCAACACACCAAACCAAAAATTGCCAAGGAACTCCACAACAAACAATCCTCCCCCATTAGCTTCCAAGGGCTCAAACAATCCTCCCCCATCAGCTTCCAAGGGCTCAAGTCAGCTCAAGAGAGCTGATCACATCATCCTGGTCAACTGGCTCAAAATTCCCTCCAAATATGATGCCTGCTTTGGATTGGACAATGAAACACGTGTTGGCCAACCTCCATCCTCTAAGATCAATGGTTATCTCCTCATGGCCAATGAACTCAAGAATAAAACAAAAGGTATGATGGATCTGTCATCCAAAGAGATGAGGGAGTGATTCAAGAATTATTGAGCCAAGTACAAAAAGGCCCACTCCATGTCAATCTCCACCGGCTTTGGTATCACCAAATCTGACAAAGCCAAGGGAATCAACTTGGTGGTTGATAAGTTGGACTCCACTTGTCCTTTTTATATTCAAATGGATGAAATCTTTGGAAAGAAGGCCAAAATCACCCCTTTAGCCGCTTTTGATGCCCAACAATCCAATTCAGTCCACTCTGAGGACTTGGCTGGGGATGCTCAGCCTAGCAATGTTGATCCTGAAGCAACCTTTTCCTTGGAGTGGCCCCCATCTGATGCCAAGGAAGATATTCAATTGCTATCAGTTCCAATCACGTCTACTTGTGCATTGAATGATGTGTCAAACCATACCTTGGACCCCTCCCCTCCTTCTTTGGATTGCTCTCTTCCTGGGTTAGCAGATCTCATCAACCTTGCTGATGCAGAACAAGATACTCCTCAGTCTCCATTACCCTCAAAATCCGTTCAAGTAAGAAACCAAGCTCTTTTCTCTTCTGTCTTGTTAATCCTGAATGATTTAGATTGTAAAAAAACAGGCTCATCCATTCCAGAATGGCCAAAAATCAAGCCAATGGGGCCTCCCACATCACCTTCAAACACCAGTGACGAATTTCAGACTCAAACCTCCTCTGCCAGAGGTAAGCAAAAGGCCTTGAATCCCATCAATATCAACCCCAAAAGTCATCAAAAGAGGAGAAACACTTCCAGTTTTTCAGGCTTTGAAGAAATCATGGAGAAGCAAGATTGATGTAAGTCCATTTGTTGAAGATCCTTGCTTTCAAAACCATGATCATTGCTTTTCCCCTGAAAAAAAAACAGTCAAATCACAAATTGAATCCAAAAAACTCAAGTTTGAAAAGCAAAAGTGGGATTGTCAACCAGCCATGGATGTTTAAAAGCAGAAAGCCAAGAGTTTGGCTCATCAACAAAAATGGGATGCTGAGTGGAAGTTGAAACAGGCTGAGCTAGAGTTTCAAAAAGAGGAAAAGGAGAAGTATTGACAGCAAGTCCAACTGGAAAAGGAGAGGGAACAACTTGCAATCAAAAAAAAGGATAAGGTATCAGTAGCCTTGGCTTGCATTGGTAGAAGTAGAAAAGTAGATGAGATACAGCAGATAACTTGAATGCTGGGCTTGTAAATATATTTGCATGGTTGAAAGAAAAAAAATATTTTTGATTACAATGTTTGAGAGTATTCTTAACCCCACCTACATAAAAATCTTTTTTGTTTTTATTTATATTTTTTTTCTAGAGTAAATTTGGCCATTATTCAAGTCCCTACAAGTGTTTCTAGTAGTTTTATTAATTTGAAGTGACATGGCCATTCTGGTATGGGTTGCTGTGTCCACAGCATAAAAAGTTAAAGTGCTTGTACTTATTAGCTTCCCAAACCATTTCGACTATACCTTTTTGCTTGAAATCAATTCCAAAGCCAAGGTAAGAAAAAACAAATTGGCCATCCAATACTTGATGTTTGTCCATATTTTCAATAAGTAAATCATTTGATTTCTTGGTTGGAACCACAAGTAAAAAGGAGTAGCCAGAGATGTTGCCTTTGTCAATATGAGGAGAGTTGTAAAAAGAATTGGAGGTGAAAGTGATGTGTGGGGAGCAATCAAAAGGTGTAGGCTTGGAACAAAATTCCAACAAAGAGAAAGAGAGGATGTTGTTGTCCTTCATGGCATCATGGTTTCTTTCAAAGGAAAGTTTGGCCAAATTGCAAAACATTTGTCCTAGAATTTGGGATACTTTCTCAGCCTTAAGGTTGAGGAAAGCATACTCTTGAGGAGAATATCTAATGGATGATTTCTTGACATAAATTACAAATAAATCTGAATGGTGCATCAATTTTTGCCATCCAACTTCCCACATTTTTCCACCCCAAGATCTTGAAGGACCAACCCGGTTGACAAATTTTTTTGACTGGTGAAGGAAAGTTGTCACAAATTTGATGCACTCCTGTCTTGGTAAGAAAGTTTCTCCAATGGGAAAATTTGATTATTGCAACCAGGGCATGATGATCATATTGATTGGGGAAAATTAATTTTCCATGGTGGAAGAAATGGAACCATTTGATTGTTTGTTTTGCTTGCTCAAACTCTTCCTGGGTTGGTTTTTGACTATTCGTGAGATTGAGATCTGCACCCGCGTCCTGAGCCAACAAAGTTCCCCGGAAGGTACCTGGAAGGCCCCAGCTGAACTGCCACACAGTTCCCCATACCCATCCTGCAACAAACACAACCACCCTCCACCAGTGCGCACACAAAGTCATCCAAGAGAGGAAAAGAAGTTAAGGAAACAAATAATCTGGGGTTTCTATCTGTTCCGGCTGTGAACCAGCTAGTACACCCCCTCACTAAATCAGACCTGTCCCTTACATGTCCCACGCATACTCTGCCCCCATTAAGTTGTAGGATAAGACAAATTATAAAGAGAAGACAGACAAAAGAACCAAACCCAAAGAGGAAACCAAACCCAAAAAGAAAAAGGTTTTTTTTTTTTTTGCTTACACCAGGCCTCCGCTCCTTGTCCCGCATTACCCAACCGCGGGGCTTTTCCTTGCGTTCACAGACCCGGCTCGCGTCGCGCCCGCCTCCCTGCAACAAATCATAACCAAAACCAGTACCAACTTGCAAAGCAATGTATTCAAGAAATAAGAAAACAAACATTCTGGGGTGTCTAGTTATTCCGGCTGTGAACCAGTTAGAGCACCCCCTCACCAAATCAACCTTTTTCCCTACTTGCGTCCCCCTTGGCTTGATGGCTGTCCCCCGCGGTTTTTAGCCTCTTTCTCCTTTGAGGCAGCGCGTTGCCCACGGGCTCCTCCTCAGCCAAAGAGCTCAATTTGTCTACCAATCCTGAACCACCGGCACAGTCCCCTGCATCCATGCCATTGCCGGCCGTCTTGTCAAAGGAGGTGGAGCCGCATGCAAAGAAGCGCTTCATGTGCAAAGCCGCCACCTTCCGTTTGAGCGGCCCCCCGTCCAATCCCTCAAGCTGGTAACTCCCGCCCTCAAACTTGGATGCCACACGGAAGGGGCTGTTCCATTGGTTGGAAAAAAGCTAACCCCACTGGGACTCCAGACTCCAGTTGTACAGCAAGACCAAGTCCCCCTTCTGCAACGGATCCCGGAGGCAATGGGAACAACACTTGTCCCAATAGCGGACCAATGCCGTCCTAGTCTTCCACAACTTTTCCGCGGCCTTTGCCAGGGTCTTCTCCCATTGGAGAAGCTGTTTGGAACGCGCCTCCAAAAGCTCTGCAGAGGTCTTCACCTTCCACCAGTCCACACCCAAGAAGGTTTCCAGCTCAATGTCCACCGGAAGCACCGGACTCTGTCCGTAGAGAAGTTCATAAGGAAATTAGCCCGTTGAGCGTTTGACAAAGATCATGTCCGCAAAGAGGACCACCGGAAGGGCCTCCTGCCACTGCTTGCCATCCCCACCGCACATCTTTACCAGGGAGTCCTTGATAGGCTGATGACCGCATTCAATTATCCTGGCACCCTCTGGATAGTACTCCGTGACCCGCCCAAATCTAGCTCCACAATTCTGGACCAGCGTCATCAAACAACCCCAGAACTCTGCACCTCCGTTGACGGTGACCAGGAAAAGCAAACCATACCGCGTAAACCAATCTTTCTCTAGAAACTGAGCAACATTCTCCGCCAACAACTTCACCAGAGGACAAGCCTTGACCCAACCCAATAGAATGTCCCGCGCAACCAGAAGGTACGCAAACTTTCCTGCCTTTATGTGGAGCATGTCAAGGGAGACCCAACCAAACAGCGCGTCCTCCCCCATAGGGTGACCCACCTACCTGGGCAGCCTAGAGCTCCCCCGTTGACAGGCTTTGCAAGAATTCACCCATTCACGCACCGCGCGCACCACACCCGGCCACAAGAACCTTGCTTTCACCTGCCTCTGCATTTTGATCTTGCCCCGGTGGCCAAGGTTGTTGTGAAGACACCTCAGAATCATTTCCTGGTCCTTCCTCAATGTTGCAACCACCAAAGGCACTGGGGTACTCCGCCTCCACAGCTGACCTTCCTGCAAGTAGAAGTTGGTTGTCCGCTGCTTTGCCCATCAAATTAACACCCCTGACATACCCTTGGGAAACCAAAGATCCTGCAAAAAGGAGAACAAGGTTGCATAACGCCCAGACTGCCACAGCGGAAGGATGACCTCTGCCTCCACCATACCTACGCGGATAACTGGAGACTCCACGTCCAGGGGTTCTGCCCCCTCAAACGGGTCCTCCTGCCGATAGCGCAACAGCGCGTCGGGCATTGTGAACACCCTCCCTGGAACATGAACCATGCCAAAAGTGAAGAGCTGAAGAAACATCACCAACCTAGTCATAGGAGCGTTTGTCAGCATTGGAGAATTGATCATCCACGCCAGGGCCTCTGCATCAACCAACAGCTCAAAGTGTACCCCCCAAAGCAGGTGCTGAAGCCTCCACACGATTTTGGTGACTCCGCATAGTTCCAGCTTTGGCTGCAAATACCAACTCTCCATCACCATAAATGTCACGGAATCTTAGAGGACTGGCCTGTCCTTACCATCTTCTTCCTGTGTCAGGACGCCGCCTGCGCCAAACTTGCTAGAGTTGACGGCCAGGCGGATCCCTCCCGCATTGTAGTCAAGGTCCTGGAGGACAATGTTGCGGCCCACAGTCTCCTTGAGCTTTGCAAAGGCAGCGTCACACCTTGCTATCCATTCCCACGCGGCACCCTTCCGTGTTAGCACCCGCAGCGGACTTGCAACTTCCACGAACCGCTCAATGAAAATGCCAATGTAACTGCACAGTCCCAGGAATTGGAGGATATGCAAAGGCGTCTGTGGGGTTGGCCATTCAAGGAATTTGTTCCGTTTCTTTGCCGCAATTCTCCTGCCGTCAAAAGCCACCACATGTCCTAGCACTTCCAGCGCCAGAACACAAACTGCCAACTTACTCCCCAACACTGTAAGCCCTGCCTCCTCAATTTGGAACAAGACCTGCTACAACGTCTGCGTGTACTCCCAGATGAAGCGGCAGATCCTTGGGGCTTCCTCTAACACCGCGCCCCTGTTATCTGTCTTTGGTCCCTTGATGCCCGTGTTGTCAATGAAAATCAGAACCCCGTCCGGAATGCTGTCCCGCAGAATCCATGTCATCTAAGCCTGATAAACCGCCACAAAGTTTATCGGGCCCTGCTGCAACCGCGTTAGCTGCATCCTCCCCAATCCTGTCTTGAACGCGGTCAATGGCCGCGAGTTGGGATGGAGCTTGCGCTGATCATACCCCCCCATTACATTGACCAATGTGTAACACGCGCCCCCTGCCATTGATTCCAGGAACTTTTCCACACGCGGCGGCAATCCCCCGTCCCGGATGGTGAATGAGTTAAGCCGCTGCAGGTCATGAACAATCCTAAGCAATTTTACGTCCTGTTTAACAACCGCAAAGATTGGGCTAGAGTAGCTTGATGTGGACTGCTTGTACAACCCCGTCCTCACGCGCTCCCAGCCCAGTTCCAAAAAGGGTTCCCGCAAAGTCCAAGGGATTGGAATTGGCTTGATCTGCCAGGGCTTGTGCAGCACCATTGGAATCACATAGGCATTGCCACCTCATTCCTCAGGCCCAAAGGCAAGGGCTTTTTTGCGGAGCACCAACACCAATGCCAGCAAATTATTCTCCTCCGCTCTCAACCACTCTGTTGGTCCAAAATTAAGCGCCTTGATCCGCTCATCCGTGATCCGCGCCAACCTTGTTACCCACCCGGATTTCTTCTATGGACTTACCCAGGGGTCCCAAGACCAGGAGATTGGCCTTAGAGGCCCATTCAGTCCCTGCGGCATTGGCTTGTTCCAGGGCCAAAACTTTTGCCCCACAAGCTTGTACCGTCCCACATTGCACCTGAACATCCTTATGCGTCCACTGTTGTCCTTGTGATTCCTGGAAATAATTAACCCGCAGCTCTTGCCTTTGCTCACAAGCGTGGCACTATGGTAGGGTTTTTGAAACACAGTACCTTCCAATGACGCAAACTGAGGAAGAGGACTTACTTCTGCTGCCCGTGCCCTTGCCTGCTTCCTTCCCCCTCCTGCTCCTTCCTAGTCAACCGCCCGCACAAAACCAGAGCCTGTCCCGTGCGGTACCCGCGGTTGACTAGGCAAAATCCTCTGTGGGGCAACCCTCATGGTTGTCCCCCCCATCAGATTCTGCCTCTTTTCCGGCTGCCGCTGGCCGCACCCATTTCCCCTTCCTGTGGTTGCAGATTGTTGTCTCAAACCTTTCCCTGGATGCTTCTTCCACTGTCAGGGCCTCTGTCCATTCCTCCGTGTTAAACACCATCTGGGCCCGGAACCCAAACATAAATGGTCAACCCAAAATTACGTTGCTGCACTCAACCAAGAGAAACAACAGCAACTTCCGGACCTTTGCAACCTCCACCACCCCATCCACCCAACATTCCCCTCCATTGAGCGCCCGTAATCCCATAGCGCACTTCCTTCAAACCAGCCCCAACTCATCCACCAATTTTGACGGGAGCAGATTGACCATCAAACCGCTGTCCACCATTGCCCACACCTTCCTGCCGGCAATCTTCATCAAGACATAGGCAAGTGGCACCAACATGGCTTTGGATTGGCACAAATCGCGTTCCCCTTCCTTCCCCCCCCCCATGTTCACGGGCTGCACCATTTCCAGAACCCTGCCGCCCCAGTGCTCCCTCAGCGCCTGAACCATTTACTCAACAACCACCGCGGAGACCGTGGCCAGCTCCTGTAGAGTGAGGGGTATTGGTGCCTTGCTCCACATTACCCGTTGCACAATTTCCACGGCCTTCCTCCTTCCTCTGGAACTGGTCAACGGCGCGTTGCCTACCGGCCCTTGCGTACCAGTTTTTGGGGCCTGGGTTGATGGCTTCTCTCTGACATCCACATCCATCTTCTCCAACACAATCTGCTTGTTTTCTGCCAATGCCCTAACCTTGGCCTCCACACGTGGAGCTTGCCACGTATTGGGCCCGGTGACAATCCCAAGTGACACCCAAGCGGCCCCTGCGGGCCGGGCTCTTGCCCTAACCTGCTCCACTGGGGGTGGCTGACCGGCCCCAAGATCCACTGGATTGCCCATTGGGAATATGTAAGTTGACCCGGACATGCGGACCAACTCCTTGTCCATGTCCTTGGTCAGTTCCACGCAACCAGACTTCCAGTGGCCTTTATTGCTGCAATAGGTGCATATTCAAACCAAAAACCCGCTTGACGTCCTGCTACTGGGCTGGAAGCACCCCCCATGTGAGGCGGCACTCCGCGCGGAGGAGGAGGAGGTGGAGTCGTTGGCGGGGCTGTTATCCAATTCAGAAGTATCCATAGGTACCTTAACATATCCGTTATCTTGTTCACTGGTACTTCCATTCACTGCAAAGGGGCTGCCGGCCGCTCCGTTGCTGATGGGCCCGCGGGAGGTACCTGCATCAGAGCCGGAGTGCAAGAGGCTGTTGGTTGCCTTGAAAACGTTGGGAACAACCTTGCTGTATCCTTGATCAGTTCTTCCAAATCATTCTCTCTCTCTACCGCCTGTTTGATCACGCTTAGGTTTGGAAGAAGTGTGACACTCCAATCCCTGACTGCAATACCAACCCGTGTTTGAATAGATACAACTGGAACCGCGCACAAAGTTGCGGCGCAAGCCCACCTAGAAACGCCCACTTCATTGCCCCTTTTTGACCTGCTACCACCTGGTTCTTCTCTAGGTAGCTGTAGATGAGGTTGAACGTAGATTTGTATTTGGACAAATCACTCTGTGTCCGCACCCCACCTCGCGAAATTGCCTCCGCCGCCGCCTGCTCAAAGTCTGTCTCCCAGAAGCGGGGCTCACGCTTCCCCCACCTTGCCATCATCTTGTTCCGGAGCATTTCCCAGTCTCAAGCCTTGTAGCCAGACATATCCTCCATATCCCGGAGTTTATTCTTGTCCATGATAAAGAGAACAACTGTACGGACCTTATCCTTGCGCATTGCGTGTTTGGAGTCCGCAATATCCTCAAACATCGCCAGAAAGTGCCCAATATCCGCAGTGTCAAACCAGAGATGAGGGAAGTTCTGCGGCCTAAGCCATACCCTTTGTGGAACCTCAGCCGCCTCCAAAGGCTCCAACTGAGGAGGAGCAAAACCGCCAGACCAAGTAGTCAGCGGTGGTGGAGGTGTCGGCCCGCCAGCTCCCAACCAGAGAGGGAACGCAGGTGGGATGTTTGATCCTGGAGTAGTTGTTGGCAACATTGCACCCGCTAGCTTTGAGAGACCTAGACAAAAGATTGTTCCCGGCCAGACCCCCAGATGTGGAAAAAAGAGAGGTGATACCCCCCAAAGTTTTCCTCAGGTTCTGGAAGTTATTGGTCTAAGAGTCTGTAAGGAGGTTGGATGCAATGAGTTTTAAGAATAGAGAGGGTGATGATGATATACAATATATGATGATCCAACCCGGATTTGAGAGTGAGGTATTTTTTGGTCCTCCCTCTCAACCCTAACCTAGGTACAACCACAAGCAACAAGATAGATGAAATATGACCCCAAGTGCAGAACCCTAGCTCCACCCTAACCCTACCCCATACCGCCCACCCCGTCCAAAACCCTCCCCTTGGATATCACATACATCCAGTTTGTCCTTCTCATGGCGCAGCCCTCCGCCGCGCCCTAATTGGAGCCCCCCGGGTTTTATCCGTCTGCGCGCGTCCGCGGATCCCGCAATCTGTGAGTCAGCCTGTGCTTATTCCCGCACAAGCCTTGGATCCCGCAATCCGTGAGTCGGCCTGTGCTTATGCCCGCACAAACCTCCCCTTCGCGTATAACCCCTGATTGCCCCGCCCTTTCCTTCTGGACTAGCCACCTGCAAGCTTGGTCGGGCCGGCTCCATCACTTGGTCCACCTTCCCTGGGGGGGTCCCGGCCAGGCACCCCCCAGAGTAGGCCCGACCCGCACCTGGTGCCAAGCCCCGCAATCCCTGCCACTGAGCCCTCATCCGCTGCTTCTGAGCCCGCAGCAGGCACTGCTGAGACCGCGCGCACCCCAAATGCTGAGCCCAACCTACGCAACTGCTGAGCGCGCAGCCCAAGACGCAGCTCCCAATCCAAGGTTATAAATATGACACCACATTTCTCAATTGCTTTCAAAACAATCAATCAATTGCTTGCAAAACAATTGATTGATTTGCAATTGATCAATCAATCAAAACCAAATCAATTGATCAATTGATTGAAACCAAATTGATTGATTGATAGATTTGGTTTTGATTGATTGACTTGGTTTTGATCAATCAATTGATTGACTTGGTTTCAATCAATTGATCAAAACCATATCAATTGATTGATCAATCAGGATTTGATTGGTCAATCAATTTCTAACAAATTGATTGATTGTTCAGCATTTGATTGGTCAATCAAATCCTAATCAATTGGAGGGGGTTGGTTGAGCAAGGCATGAGGAGGAGGAGGAAGGGGGGAGAAAGAGAAGGGAGAGGCATACCAGATGAGGAGGGGGATGCAAGAGAAGACCTGGGGGGAGTTCAAAGGAGAGGTAAGCAATAGTGAGTGGAAAGAAAGAGGGAAGGGGACTCACTGATGTTTTGGGGAGCTTGGTGAGGTTGATGAGGGTGGTGAGGTTGGTTAGGTTTCTGAGGTGAAGGCAGTTGTTTGATGAGGAGGAGGAAGGAACGTGACTGGTGTGTGAGTGGGGTGAGGTGGAAGTGTTGGAGTGGTGAGGTGGAGGGGAGAGGTGGATGGGCTGGAAAGTGGTGGGGTATGAGGTGGAGGTGTTTTTTGATTTTGTCTAAGTCCACTAAGAAAAAAAAAACCAACTCAGCCTGGAAACTTGGGTGAACAACCAAAAAAAAAACTTACTATGAAGTTATTTTTCACCTATTTAAAAATCAAACATTACTCATCAAAGCAAGTAAGGGTGAGAGTAAGAATCTTCTATCTCATAGAAGAAGATGAGGGACAAGATGAGACAGGGATGAATTGAGGTGGGTCAGGAATATCATCTTCAAATATTTTGTTCCATTCATCTTTGATGTTGGCCAAAAGATTGTGAAGGATTACACAAGCAATAATCCAGTTGATGAGGATCTTCATGTCTTTAGGGTTTTGAAGCTGGTTTTGCCTTTCCCTTAAGCTGGCCCATCTTCCTTTCAGGACTCCTATGGCATGCTCAATCCAAATCCGTGATTGGGAAAGATGATAGTTGAAATTGGTCTTTTCTTGATTGTTAGATGAAACGTTCTGCTATGCTGGAATCACATATTTGCCACTAGCATAAGCTGAATCAGCCAGAAGGTATTGATTGTGGTCAAAGTACTTCTCTGATTGTTGGGAAATCCACATCCAATTGAACACGTATGAATCATGACAAGAAAATGGAAGGCCAGCATGGAGGGATATGAACTTCTTGTTTTTATCACAAACAAGTTTTAGGGCCACGGATTATCTAAACAAAAAGATGAAACGTATTTGGTCAGTGGTGTGATCAAAGGTTTTATCAAAGTAATTGGAAAAGAAACAAATCAGTTGCCTTTTTTTTCAATCAAAATAGTGGTTTCCATCTAGCTTGAGTTTTTGACTAAAGGGGATGGTGGTTCCATCAACAAACCCAATGCAACCAGGAAAGCCTTTGGTCTCCATTAATTGAGATATCTCCTTGCATTCTTCTTTGGTTGGCCAAGAAAGGACTGAGCAATGGAAAGATAGGATAGAAATCATGAATCTTTTGGTGTATAAGTCAATGCTTCCATAACTGAATGAGAATAGATTTTCCAATCAATGGATTTTTGCTCCTTTTCCATTTGCTCCCAATCTACAAAGAGCAAAAGCAAGTTGGATGGCTGGATCGCGTTGAGGATTCCAAGAATTGTTCTGGAAGATGTGGTGGTCTTCAATCATCTCCAAAAGCTCCATGAATGAAGGAAATAGAGTTTGGAATAGTTGCTGGAAGCTAAAGTTGCGGATGAGATGAAGCTTTTGCCCTTCATACATAGGGTTATGGAGGGTGTATATTCTTGGAACCATGTATTGCTTTTACAACAGAGAATTCAAAGCCAACCAAGTTGATTCCAAATTGGAGCCTGAATCAGAGTCTGAATGGGAGTCAAAAAGCAGAAAAAGTCCAGTCAGTTTTTTTGCATTTTCAACTTGCTGGCGGGAAGTTTGATTGGAAATGTTGAGAAAGATGGTGATGTGATGTGGGGTGATGAGATGATGGGATTTGTGTGAAGATGGAGACGTGAAAATTGATAGAGATGTGAAGCAATGGAGATGGGATGTGTGTGATGCAATGGAGATGCGACCAGTATGGATTTGCTGATGTGGATGGGTGTTTTAGATGTGATGGATGGTGGATGGATGATGATCCATAAATGGCGGGTTTAATGGCGGGTTTGATGTTTGAAATTGGCAATTTTCATGAAAACCGCCATTTTGAAATAAACCAGTAAAGGGGTATGTGTATTTCAGAAACCTGCCATTAAAAATGGCGGGTTTGGTCAAAAAAAGGGGGGTTTCTAATGGCCGGTTTGCTAAATTTGATACACCCTATTGTGGGTCCCAACCAGGCGCTTGCTAACTTATACAGTTGTGAATGGCCAGTTGCAACCTAGGCTAGTCATGAACGGTCGCTCACAACTTGATTTGGTGTTGTGAACGGCCGTTTGCAACCCCAATGGGTTGCAAATGGCCATTCACTACCCATTTGCAACCCCAATGGGTTGCAAATGGCCATTCAATACCTGTTTGCAGCCCCAATGGGTTGCAAATGGCCATTCACTACCCGTTTGCAACCCCAATGGGTTGCAAATGGCCATTCACTACCCGTTTACAACCCCAATGGGTTGCAAATGGCCATTCACTACCCATTTGCAACCCCAATGGGTTGCAAATGGCCATTCACTACCCGTTTGCAGCCCCAATGGGTTGCAAATGGCCATTCACTACCCATTTGCAACCCCAATGGGTTGCAAATGGCCATTCACTACCCGTTTGCAGCCCCAATGGGTTGCAAATGGCCATTCACTACCTGTTTGCAACCCCAAATGGTTGCAAATGGCCATTCACTACCCATTTGAAAAAAAAAATTAAGATTAATATATATATATATATATATATATATATATATATATATATATATATATATATATATATAAAAGACAAAATAATCACAAATAAACATAAATAAAAATAAATAAATATGAATGAAAATAGGTAAAAATAGATAAAAATACATAAAAATAAATATGAATAAAAAGAAATAAAAAGAAATCAATATTTTCATTTAGGCCGGCCTTTCATTTATTAACAAAAACACCAAAAAAGAACAAAAAAAGAAGAAATATGAGTACCAAAAAAGGAACACAAAGGAAAAAGGCCTGGAAAGATACAAGTTCAACTTGACTAGCGCCCAAAAAAATATGTGTAAGTTCAACTTGACTAGCCCTGAATTAAAAGTCCCAAAAAATACAAGTTCAACCTGACTAGCCCTAAAGTAAAAGGGCCAAAAAATACAGGTTCAACTTGTGACTAGCCCTGAATTAAAAGTGCCAAAAAATACAAGTTTTTTGACCAGCCCTAAAGTAAAAAAACCAAAAAAAACAAGTTCAACTTGTGTTAAGCTGATCCCATCACAAGAAGTAAAAATACTCCTTATGATGGGATCAGCAAAACAAAAGTTGAACTGACTTACCATCAAAATCTCATTCAAAAAACTCATAATAATGATTTTAACTCAAAACACCCAACATAATGATGCTCAAAATGTGATAATACTTTATTAATAGAATCAAAATATCGGCATCAGAACCCAAACACAAATGATGAAATTAATCTATAAGTTATAATAAAACTCAAGTTGATATTTGAGGTGATCAACCCAACAAGCTGCTTTTTTAGAAATCATGGAATTTGGTTTGGAAATTATGGGGGAGACTGGAATCACATCTCCCTTAAGTACAAGCGGGACCCAATGGCTATTATTAACAAATGAAATGAATATTGGGTTTGATTGTTCTTTTAAACCCATTTTAATAGGTGTATAAGTACAACATAAATCTAATGAAATGAAAAATATTGGTCTTCCATAAGTATCTGCTATCATTTGACCCATGTCCAACTTTGAAAGCCATTTTGATTATTGAATCTTTTCATTGATTTCATTAAAATCAAGTCTTTTTTCTATTGTTTCAATGTCTTTAATGCCTCCAAGGATCTTTGAATAGCACCCCATATTTTTCCTCAATGCTTCAAGCAATTTCTTTTGTACATTAAACCATCCATTCTTGTCATACCCAAGTGATTTATCAATGACTCTGAATCCACCATTTCCATAAACAAATGGATCTGAAACATCAACCAAGAACTTATGTAAGTTCTTGGGTATTTGATTGAGGAAATTCACTTCCTACAAAAAAAAGTATTTATCCACAATTCTAATCTCATTAAAGGAATCAACACTCACCAAAGATGAACTTCTGTTTGAATCCTCAACTTCTTCTTCATCATCCTTTGAAAATGAATCTGATTCCAATGCCACCAACCCCAATGAACTTTCAGTCTCTTTAACTGAACTATGAAATTTGAATTCTGAGTCTAAAGACTGCTAATATAATCATCATTTCCCATCAGTTAGCAAATAAAAATGAACATTTCTCAAAATAAAAGATTTACTGTTTTTGGTCTTTTTGACCCCCTTTTAATACTTTTTTGAGTCTTGTCCTCTGAAATATGATATTCAGATGAAGAGACTTCCTTGCGCTACAGAAATCAATTTCCCATCAGTTCAATAAGCCATAAAAATGAAAATTTCCCAAAATAAAAGACTTACTGTCTTTGGTCTTTTGGGTCCCCTTTTAACCCTTTTTTGCCTCTTAACTTTTCTTCCCACATGCTCAAATTTTGAAATTTTGCAACAGGTTTCTTTCAATTTTGGTTGACTGCGGCTTGAATTTAACAACTTTGGCTCAAGCCTTGAGTTTGCACTCAAAGCGGCTGTATTCTTGAGCATTGAACTTAGAATCTCTAACCTAACTTCTTTAGGTTGTTCTCTATAAATGGAATGCCACTTTCTAAACATTTGAGATTCTTCATCAAGCGCTGGATCTGTTTCCAACTATCAAAAACCAAAACAATTATCAATTTTTTAATCCAAAAATTAATCTGTCAATCCAAGAATTAACCTTTCAATCCAATGATTGATATGTCAATAAAATAATTAATCTGTTAATCTAATAATTCATCTGTCAATATAATAATTAATCTTTCAATCCAATAATTTTTACCCCTCAAAAAACCTACTTACTTCATTGGAAGGGTCATAGCCTAACTGCCACTGAGGATGAAAATCCTAAGGCAAAACAGATCCTCTTGATGCTAGTATTTCACCTGAAATGTGGGAAAAAGGCAAGCCTATTGTTTTTGAAAAGGAATTGGAGCACACCTTGCCATTGTGGTTGATCTTTAACCTCTCAAATTTTTCTTTAATGAGTTTAATTGACTCAATTTACAATTTGTAAGCCAAAGGTAATAGTTCTGCTGGCAGACCTGTTCCCAAATTTATTCAAGAGTCTTTAAGCGCTGCATGGACTGATTGGATTTGAATTTAAATAGTTCCTTCAAGTTGTTTCCACACATACAAAATTTTCCCCAAATATCCCACTAGTAATCCTTTGAAAGTGGAATGGTCCCTTCTACTTGAGATGTAGTTTTATTTCCAAAGTCTGGGTAGACACAATCCCAAGCCATTACAAAAGTCTCTTTGATAGGAAAAATATTCTTTTCCATATGCTTGGGTACATCCTCATGGTCTTTCAAGAAACACTGTATACAATTTTCAAAGTGAGCACTCCCAACAGATATCAATAGTCAATAAATTGACTTACTCTGAGTTTGGAATCATTTTCTTCTGCCTCCCCCTTGGTTTTAGAGGCCCCAAACTTGCCTCAAAGAGTCATAAACTTTTTCCAACCTTCATTTTAATCACTGAAGTCCACTTTGAAGTTTTCTTGTATGTTTTTGGAAAAGTTCCAAGTACAACAATGTCTGGGTGACTTGTGAAAACTGTGTTTAATAGCACAAATCAGAGCCTTTCCACAGTCCATCACAAAGAATTTTCAAAGCCTCTTGGGATCATAAGCCATCTCCTTCAATGCTTTCAAAGCCCAACTATAAAGCTCATACATTTCTTTTGCTATAAAAACAAAAGCCTTTGTAAGTCTTTTTTTGAACAGTCATTCCTACAACATACAATAGAGGGATTTTCTACCTATTTTTTTATAAGTAAAATACAAAAAAGCAAGGTGATGGAATTTTTTTGTAGTTTTATAGACTCAGGATGAGCCAAGAATAAGGCCTCTAAGTGATCCTCTCGACCAAATTTGGACCTGGAAACCCACTGGGATTCCTGGAGCATTTCCAATAGAGCGTCCATAACACCTTTCCCATCCAGTTCAGAAAGCTTTACCTTTTGCTTAGTGTTATAGATTGTTCTATCCTCAATTTATTCTCCACCATCAATCTTGCTTGATTTCCTTTTTAGTATAAACATATTGAGCCCATCTTTCATGCCTTCCCTAATTAAATCTAATGCTTGAACTAATATTCTCCTCAGTTGAGGATGCACTGAAGGAATTTCTGATAGTTGATTATTGTGGAGGCTATTTATAATGGAGAGATTCCACATGGGATCTTCTACTTTCCTACTTGCATGGATCATGAATTTACAACCAAAATTCCTAGTGTGAGTTTCCCTTTGACGTTTGGTGAGGCATGGCCCTTCAAAAACCACATATCTGTCACAAGCTAGATCCACATATTTATCCTTCCTTGATTTGAAAGTCATCAATGCGTAGAAATGCGTGGCTTCCCATTTTTGACAATAAATCTGGGCTTCTTTCCTAATAGCAAATTTTCTCACAGGAGGAGGGTCAAGCAGGTCTTGCGCCCCTTAGTTTCATAGTTACATGTTTAAATTAATATTGATCAAGCCAAATACTATTCAGTCAAATGACATATGAAATGTCACCCACTACCTTTAGTCAATTCAATTTTTGACAGAAAATCTTTTTCCTGTTGTGAAGAAACATCTTGTCCCTCAATTGTAACTCTAGACGAGGATGCAATTGGGGCTTCCAATGTGTTCTTTTCCAACTCCCTACCCAAATCCCTAGATTCAACCAAAACTTTGTTAAGTAAAATTTTAATTAAGTCCTTTAACGTAGACTGGTTTAATCTTTGAGAGCTTGGGCTTGCCACTGTTCCCATAAAACAAAACCATTCAAAGGCAATCAAGTATTCCATGCAATTTTCAATCCAAAAACTCCAAAATTTAGCTCACTTTTAGGTTGATAAAAATTAATTTAGGCCAATGTTAAATTTGCAACAATGGGGTTGCAAATGGGGCGCAAAACACAGTTTGCAACCCATCTGAGTCCCAAATGGCTGTTTGCAAACCATCTGAGTCGCGTTGTTGTAATATATATATATTTTCAAAACTTTGACATTTGTTTTAATTTCTTTCATTTATTATTTTGTTTTTTGATTTAAATAAAAAAATAAAAAAAATTGAAAATATAAATATATAAAAAAATATAAATATATAAAAAAATATAAATATACAAAAAAATATAAATGAATAAAAAATATAAATATATACATAAATATAAATAAATAATATTAAATATATACATATATATATATAATAAATGAATCATTTAAAATAAAAAAATACATAAATATATATACATATATATATATATATATATATATATATATATATAATGAAATAAATAAAATCCACTTTTTTTTGCCATTCACTACCCAAAATGGGTTGCAAATTGCACCACGCAACCCCTTTTAGGTAGTGAACGGGGGTTGCAAGGTTGCAAATTTAAAATTTGCCTTAATTTATCTGATGGTGTAGAAAAAAGAGAGCAATACTCCCCTAAGTTGTCATCAATTTTGTAAGTTTTTTGTCCAAGTTTCTGTAAGGAGGTTGAGTGCTGATGGGTTTTTGAGAATAAGAGATTTTTATAAGAAAAGGATGAATAAATAAAATAATGTTGTATATTCCTGTCCTCCAATCGTCCCAGATCCTTTGGTGATAAGATGTTATGATGAGATCATGATACAACAGATCATGATACCACCCGGAGTTGAGAGTGAGTTTTTAAGTCCTCCCTCTCAAACCTAACCAAAGTACAAGCACAACTGAAAGCCTAACAACAAAATTAAGAAAGAACCCTAAAATCTGGAACCTAGCCCAACCTTAACCCATACTTCCCAAACCCTTCCGCGGTTACGTACGTCAGGTTTGTCCTTCTCATGGCGCGTCCCTCTGCCTTGCCCTACTTGGAGCCCCTGGTGTTTACCTGTCTGCAAGCGTCTGCAGAGTGATCCGCACCTAAGCTTGAGCGGACCTCCCCGGTGCATATGACCCTGCAATTGCCCCGCTACCACTTTCCAAACTAGCCACCTGCAAACTTGGTTGGGTTGGCTCCATTACTTGGTTGGCTTCATCCAAGCGGGTCGCAAGCCCATTCTGCCTAGAGTGGGCCTGAATGCACCAATTGCTGAGACTGGCCTACCCAACTTCTGAGCGCGTAGCCTGAAATGCAGTTCACAATCTGAGGTTATAAATACAACACCACAACAGGCATGTGGTGTGTGTGTACAAGGTTTGTGTCAAGAGTTTTTGCTGATAGGCAGAGTGTTTTATTCCCAAGTTTCTTTTTCTGGTGCAATAATAGTCCCACATTGTATGAAACATCCCCAAATTTGGGTTGATGCCACTCAAATGTGGTCGAGGGGTGCCCAGGTACCCCAATTCCCCCCTCAAAGGGCCCATTTGGGTTTTTTTGCCCCAAATGGGCCTGGAAAACACGCGCAACTCCAATTGCAACCCCCAGGGGGTCAGACCAGTTGGAAGCAACCTGGATCATGCTTCTTTGGGGCATGGTCCAGCCTTTGCAACTGCGTATGGTTGTGAAAGGCCATTCGAAACTGTTTTCAACCATCAGGTCATGAATTTAAGATTAGCCTTTAAATTTTTCAAAATTTTAACTATGCTACACCCTATTATTTTTGAAATATTTCCACAAATATTGATTCACAGAATCAAAAATTTATATGTAGCATTTTTTTATTTTTTTTTTATTTATGTTTGGTACAAAGGTATTTGAATACCGTAGGAAATGTTCCATTCTGTGCAAAGAAAATCATTTATTATCATTTTTCTTATTTTTCTCATAGTTTTTGAAGTTTTTTTTTTCAAATCTTGACTCAGATTGGACTTCCTT
Source organism: Puccinia polysora (assembly GCA_025617555.3). NCBI lineage: Eukaryota > Fungi > Basidiomycota > Pucciniomycetes > Pucciniales > Pucciniaceae > Puccinia > Puccinia polysora. Next base: position 50,318,625 of record CM062626.1, read on the forward strand.
TCAAAAAAATTAAATTTATTGCCTTTTTAAATACTACATTTACTCAATTTTTGTTCACATTTTGATTCTCCAAAAAATTATAACCCAGAAAGACCCTACAGAAGGTGTGGAGGCCTTATATTAGAACCTTTACCCCAATGAATTTTCAAAAGCCTTGGGGGGCCAACAGGCCATCAAAAGGAGTGCTATCAAATCTCAGGAACTCTTGCAAACCTTAATTATCTTTTTTGATGCCCTTTTTTTATTTGAATCTATTTGCAAGGTTTATAAACCTTCCTGGGATGGGAAAGCACTCCAGAAGGCATCATTTTAGTAAAAAAAAATAAAAAAAAATGCCTTTTTCAAAAGAGGTTTCATTTCAGTAATTTTGAAGGCATGGTTTTAGCCTTGTTTAAAATAAAATATGAATGGTATCAGTAGTATGCAATGATATAGTTTTGAATAGTTTTACAAGTAAAATAAGAATCATTTCAGCAGTTTTTCCCCTATTTTAAACCCAGGAAACCATGGAAAATCACACCTAAGGATCCAGTTAAATCAACCATCATGCAAAAAAAAAGCTAAATTGTACCAAATCCATATTATCATAACCTTGGTCTCTTGCATTCATCACTTAAAAGTCCCTGCTTCATTTTTTGTTTTATTTAAATAAAATTTTATGCAATATCCTGCATTAGGAACTATGGTCCCTTTATTAATTCTATACTCCCCTCAGCCTCTTTCCTTGCCAGTATTCAAAAATTTTTAAAGCATGAGCTGTTTAAAATACTTTGAATATTCACCAAAGTGGGTGTATTTTTATGGATGAGTTTCTCCCTTCTATCCACAGCTTGTTTGCTACCACTTGTAAGATATTTGAAACCATAGATTTTTCCTTGGCTTCACATTAATTTGCATACATTTTTTCCTACATTTTGTGATATATCTCAAAAATTTGTGTGTAAATTTCCTTGATCTTCATGATGTTCTCTTTGTATTCACAGCACCTCCTTTTTTTACCAAAAAAAAAAATTTTTCTGCTTAATTTATTCTTTCCTTTGAGATTTATTATTTCATTTTATGAATCTTTGAAATTCCATCCACTACATACCCAATTATTGTATTTTAAAATATCCACACTTCTATTTCTTTCTGAAACAGGATTGGCCTCAAAAAAATCCCATAATGGCCACCTTACAGTTCAAAATCACTTCCTAATCATCCTGAAGCCTCCTCCAAGCTTAAATTAACTTTGGGGAGCTAATCTTCCTATCCTCTTAGTGTGCATACTAGAGAGCTAGGAGAATATTTCAAGTTAACAGGTCATTCATGGATAAAACCATTTTTATTTAAATTTTGACTTGAATTGTGTAATATAATCACACATACTGATCCCAATGAGCAGAACTTATTTAAAATTGCCAGCTATTTTCATTACCTATTCCTTTGATTTTATTTCTCCTTTGATTTGAATAATCTTTTATTTTACAAATCCCTTTATTTTATTCCTCCTTTTTATGTGATTGGGGTAGCTCATATTCATGAAATACTAATTCAATTCAAAACAAGGCAGATAATTGCACCAAATTATCATCTTTCCATCCTTTCAATATTTTCAGAAATTTGATGCCAAACTAATTGAAACTTAAATGAAACCTCCCATATTTTCATTTTTCTGGAAGTCCCTTCATTTTTTTCCACAATATTTTCCCAAAAACTTAATTACTAAGTGTTTAAAGATTATCAGCTCAAACCATAATGAATTTTTACAAAGATAATGAGCTAAATTCCATTATTTAATAAGCTTTTTTTAATAAATCTGAATGAAATCATGAAAGAAAACTGCTATAATTTCACAGAAAAAAATAAATCAACCAAAAAATCATTTCTCAACTTTAATCCAAAATGGATCAAGTAATAGAAAAAAATGAATCACCTAATAAAGCAGCTTCTTGTATTTCACTATAAAAAGAGAAAAAATTAAAATATCAAATCTTTAAAGCCCTCTTTTCTTAATCATTCCAAATCATCCCCAACTTGGCAAAAAATGAATAAATCAACTGAAAAGAGGAAAAAACCTCCAGCAGCTATCAAATTTACTAAGAGTAAAAAATATAACCAGAAGAAAACCATATCCCAATTTAGAACAGGGGACATTTCAAAATAATTGCAAAGAGGTCAATTTTCATGTAATTTTTCTGATTTTCCAAAAGAGATCCTTTCTTTTTGGCACAAAACTCACATTGCTTGCTCAGGAATTATTTATTTTACTTTGAAGTTTCTTTGGGGCCTGTTTGAAGCAAACAATTTCTGGCCCAAAGTTTTTAATGATTTATCATGAAAAATTTGAATTGGAGTGAAAAAAATACTGAGGTGGAGAATTTTTTTGAAAATCAAATTTTATCACATGTAATTTCCAAAGATGATATCCCTATATTAGAAAAGGGGAGCCATAGAACTTTTAGATTGAAAAATGAATCAAGAATTTTAATGAGAGAAAGATTATTTATGAAAATGGAATATAGGAAAAATGTGGGATCAAAGGATGGGTTCTGAATTCCAAAAAGACCCATGATTCATTTTTCAACTCAGGCTGTACAACTGTAACCTTCAATAATTCTGGGTGTGGCTATTTTTAAATCAATTAATGACTAATGGAACACCATTTTTTTGGAATGCACACCCAAAACACCAAACATGTTGGAATTCACGGGTCCAAAAACCAATATCTTTGGAATGCAAAGCTCCACATGCCAAAAAACGAACTTTCCACCGAAAACTTTGGTGTGTGGACCTGTGAATGCTAAAATTATGGGAAGGGCAATGATAAATTCAAGAATCAAATGAGTTGCATACATGACTCATTTGAGATGTGTGGCACGGCAAAACAACTACAATGGAGCCCTGTAGGGCCCCACACAACTTGAGTGTAATTGTGCGGCCCCACACACAGCCATTGGCTGCCATGTGGCCTACAGCCCAACCACATTTGGGTAATGTGGGGCCCTACATGGCCCTAATTTAGTCTTTTTGCCATGCCACACAAATAAAAGTCTTGCAGGCCCCCCCAAAAAAATAAAATTAAAATAATAATAGTAAACTGAATAAAAATACAATCAAAACAGAAATCACCCTAAAAATCAAAAAATATTGATTTTTTGGTTAAAAAAAACAAAAAAATAAGAAATAAAATAAAAATAAATAAAAATAAATAAAAATAAATAAAAATAAATAAATAAAAATAAATAAATAAAAATAAAAATAAAAATAAAAATAAAAATAAAAATAAAAATAAAAATAAAAATAAAAATAAAAATAAAAATAAAAATAAAAATAAAAATAAATAAATAAAAATAAGTAAAAAACAAAAAAACTGAAGACAACCAACCCAAAAAAATACATGTTCAAAATGACTAGCCCTCAAGTAAAAGTGCAGAAAAATACAAGATCAACTTGTGACTAACCCTAAAGTAAAAGTGCCAAAATTAGAATTTTTTTGTCCAGCCCTGAAGTAAAAACACCAAAAAGAAAAAACAATTTCAACTTGTGTTAAGCTGATCCCATCACAAGAAGTGAAAATACTCCTAATGATGGGATCAGCCCAACACAAGTTGAACTGACTTACCATTAAAATCTTGTTCAAAACACTCATCATAATTATGTTAACTCAAAAAACCCAACATTATGATGTTCAAAATGTAATAACCCTTTATATTAATAGAATTGCAATATCAGAATCAGAACCCAAACCCAAATGGTGAAATTCATCTACAAGTTAGATTACAACTCAGGTTTATCTTTGAGGTGATCAACCCAACAATCTGCTTCTTTAGAAATCATGGAATGTTGTTTGGAAAATATGGGTGGGATTGGTATCACATCTCCCTTAAGAACAAGCTGGGCCCAATGGTTATTGTTAACAAAGCAAATGAACATAAGATCTGATTGTTCTTTTACACCCATTTTCATAGGAGTAAAAGTAAAAAATGATCCCAATGAAATGAAACATATTAGGGCATATCAGAGTTAAAAAACCTGCCATTAGAAACATGCCATTTATTTTGACCAAACCCGCCATTTTTAATGGCAGTTTTCTGAAATACACATACCCCCTATCTGGTTTATTTCAAAATGGCAGGCTTCATGAAAATGGCGGATTTCAAACATCAAACCCGCCATTAAACCCGCCATTTATGCATCATCATCCATCAACCATCCATCCACACCTCCACCTTGGTAAATTCATACCAATCCCATCTCCATTGCATCACACACATCTCATCTCCATTGCTTCACATCCCTATTGCTTCACATCTCCATCTTCACACAAATCCCATCATCATCTCATCATCCCACATCAAATCACCATCTTTCTCAACATGTACCATCAAACTTCCCAGCAGCAAGTTGAAAATTCAAAGAAGATCACTGAAATTTTGTTAGTATTTGACTGCCATTCAGACTAAGATTCAGACTCTTATTTGGAATAAACTTGGTTGGCTTTGAATTCTCTATTAAAAAAGAAATAAATGGTTCCAAGAAGACAAACTCTCCACAACCCTATGTATGAAATGCAAAATCTTCATCTCCTCCCTGACTTAAGCTTCCAGCAACTGTTCCAAAACCTATTGCCTTCATTCATAAAACTTTTGGAGATGATTGAAGACCACCACATCTTACAGAAAAATTCTTGGAATCCTCAACGCAATCCAGCTATCCAACTGGCTGTTGCTCTATGTATATTGGGATCAAATGGAAATGGAGAAGCAATTCATTGATTATAAAATATATTCTCAGTTGGTTATGGAACCATTGACTAATACATCAAAAGAGTCATGATTGCTATCCTATTTTTCTGTCACTCAGTCTTTTCTTGGCCAACAAAAGAAGAATGCAAGGAGATATCTCAATTAATGGAGACTGAAGTATTTCCTGGTTGCATTTGTTTTGATGATGGAACCACTATCCCCTTGAGTCAAAAACCCAAGGTAGATGGCAGCCACTATTTTGATTGGAAAAAGGGGCAATTGATTCATTTATTTTCCAATGAATTTGATAAAAACTTTGATCAAAAACTGAAAAAATATGTTGCCTCTGTTTATTTTGATACTTTGTGGCCCTACAACTTGTTTGTGATAACAACAAGAATTTCATATCCCTCCATGCTGGCCTTCTGGGTTCTTGTCATGATTCATATTTTTTCAATCAGATGTGGATTTCCCAAAAACCAGAGAACTACTTTGACCAAGATCAATACATTCTTTCCAATTCAGCTTATGCTAGTGGGAAATATGTGGTTCCAGCATACCTGAATTTTTTGTCCAAAAATCAAGGAAAACCCAATTTAAACCATCATCTTGCCCAATCATGAGTTTGGATTGAGAATGCCATAGGAGTCCTGAAAGGAAGATAGGCAAGCTTAAGGGAAATGCAAAAACAGCTTCAAAACCCCAAAGAATTTAATTTCCTCATCAAATGGATTATCACTTGTGTAATCCTTCACAGTCTTTTGGCCAAAATCAAACATGAATGGGACAAAATATTTGAAGATGATATTCCGGATCCGCCTCAAGTCATCCCTGTCTCATCTTTTCCCTCATCTTCTTCTATGAGAGAATGTATTCTTCCTCTCATGCTTTCTTGCTTTAAAGAGTAATAATTGATTTTGAATTAGGCAAAAAATCCCTTCACAATATTTTTTTGTTTTTGGTTGTTAACCCAAGATTCCAAGGCTGAGGCGGTTTTTTTTTCTCTTTTGGCTGAATGGACTTAGACAAAACAGACTCAAAACTTCCAAACCACCCACCTCACCCCACCAAACCCCTGGTACATCTGATCCTTCCTCCTCCTCACCAACCACCTCCACCTCAAACCACATCCACCCCACTCCTCCTCCTCACCCAGCACCTCCACCTCACCCACCACCTCCCTGCCACTCACCACCTCCCCTCCTCCTTTGGTTGGCACCCATGGTAAGCTCCCCCCCTTTTCCTCATCCATCCCCATCAAGGGATACTGATCCTTTGATCCATTCACCTTAGGACCCCCCAACTCCTTACTTCTCCTTTCCTCAGGTAAGTTCCCCCCCTCCTCCTCATCTCCTCTTCCCTCTATCATTGCTGACCTCCTCTCCCTCACCTCCTCTCCCTCTTGCTTGCTTGGTTGCTGGCCCGCTCGCCAGCCCCCCCCTCTTGCCCCTCTTGCTTGCTTGGTTGCTGGGCCCCCCTCTCACCCCTCTTGCTTGCTTTATTGCCAGCCTGCTCACTGCCCACCCCTCTTGCTTGCTTGCTTGCTGGCCCCCCCTCTTGCTTGCTTGGTTGCCGCCCCCCCTCTTGCTTGCTTGGTTGCCGCCCTACCTCTTGCTTGATTGATTTCTGGCCAGCTTGTGGCCCCCCCTCTTGCTTTCTTGCTTGCTGGCACCCCCCTTCTTGCTTGCTGTGGAAAGTAAGAGAGTGGTACTCCCCTAGTTATCCCTAAGTTCTGGAATCAATGGTCCTAGCTTCTGTAAGGATAAGGATTCTCCTGTTTAGAGAGAGAGAGAGAGAGAGAGAGATTAATTTCCTTCCTTTCCTTTCCTTTCCATACTATCCGCCGTGATCCAATCATCTATATCCTCTATATATACATCTCCCCCCAACCTCCAAGCTGGGGTTGAGAGTGCGTGTCAGCCACAAGACAGTTAGACTTGTCCAAATGTCTGGAAACTCATATGTCCTGCTGGTATAGTGGCTAAGTACTAGGCTCACTTCCCAGTATCTGATACCAAGGTCACTGGTTCAAACCACAATGGAGATAATAATGAAAATGTTGAATAGTTTTGTAATTATATATTAAATCTTAATAATATTATATAATCTGTATAAGTATGTTTTTATGAGTATGGATTATGGAATTAAAACCTTGATAATTTATATTATCAAGAAGGGGACCCAATATAACTTTAAATTAAGTTATGAGGACTCAGATGCGTCCCAATTATTGATATAGAAGTTCCCAAAGTGTTTCCTCTCTTTGGGAAGGAGTTACAGTAATCATATTAACCCATACTCTCTATACTGTATAAATTAATTACACATTATCCTTCTTTGGGATGTAATTATAAGTAATACTCCCTCTGTATACTTAATACACCTTACTTAGCCTTGAGAGAGTTCACTCAGAGGCTTTAGAACTTAATTGTAAGCTATGAACCTTCTAGTAGCACTGCCAAGAGTATATACCCCTTATAGGTATAGTATAATTATAAATTAATTACTTATTTAATACTATCCCCTTTTGGATGTAATAATGCTTTAATATACTTCACTGAGCCTTGAGTGCGTCCACTCAGAGGGCTCAGAGTTCATCTGTAGGCTGTAAACCTTTTAATAAACATTGCAAAGAGTATAAATACTCTATGTGTATAGTATGAGCTAAGATACTTATAATTAAAATTAAATTATTTGCCAAGGTATTAAGCTACATTAAATAAATATAAATAATCATTATGATGAAATCTAAGGCTTCTATACCGTCCATCTGAGTGATGTATAAGTCCTAAGACCCAGTAAGTAACCTTCTAGTAAGTAAAATGAAAACTTTACCTTGAAAATCCTTCCCAATGGGTACTAGTTCTTCATTACCCATTGAGAATGATGTAATGATGTCTTGGGCCTTTGAGGACGAAACCAAGGAGAGCCTGACACTCCCCTGGTGATTAATAGAGTCCCCTGAGGGCTCCTGTTACCTTAAAAGAGCAGGGTCTTTACCCTATAGCCCTTTCATCATCCATTATATATTATTATTTGAACAAGAATACAAGCAAGAGTTAACAAGCCCATTAACCTTAATCTCAAGAAGAAGATTGACTGGGGCTATAAACTTTAGTATTAAATTCAATCAATAACCTATCTGGAAACACCAATTTCGAGTGGAAGGTCTCACTTGGATAAGTAACCCCTGTGTGTTACTCTTTAAAGGGTGTGAGCTTATTTATAAGCAAAGCTCCTTTTTGTCTTACTCCTTTAAGACTAAGGCCCCTTACCTTTTATAAAGGTTTAAGGTGTGGCTATTTACTCATAATACCTTGGTATTATTCGATTCTGTAAACTTTCAAAGTTGCTGTTTGGAATATATAAGTCAAAACTAATTTAAATATTGGTTTGTCTTTATTCTTTTGCAGGTTTAACCACAGCTAGGTATAGCAATAGAGGTTAAATCCCTGACAATTGGGGGCCTCATCTGATTTCAGTACCTTTGAGATTGTTTTTTCTGCTTAAAGTACGAAATTTTGTGATATTTTGGGCAAACGTTTTTGCTGATTTATAGATTTTTTGATAAAAATCAGTAAATAAAAACAAAAAAAAAAAAAAAAAAACAGCAAATTTTCGAAAATTCTGGGATTTTTGCTTTTAGCTTTAAAGTCCTTTTGTTTTGAGTGTTTAGCCTATTTTGTGTGCATTTTTGACCAATTCTGAACAGAGTTTTTTTCTAATTATTGATTTTTTTTTCCATTTCATATAGGAAGATTATAGGAAATAATAAAAAAAAAAGAGGCAAAATTTTCGAAATTTGCTTTTTAAACAGTTAGCCTCTTTTAAAAGATATTATTCCACTGAGATTAAGAAATCTTAATCTAGTGTGCTTGGTTTTGACCTGGTTTTGTTTTATTTGTTTTCAATATAAAAAAAAAATAAAAACAAAAACAACATTTAATTAAGAAGAAACCGTCAAAAAAAAAACAAGTTTTTTTTCACAGCATCATTAAAAGTATTGTTGCCTATTGTCTGAGGGTATGTGTTTGACAATCTTGCTCTCTGTTGACTTGGAGTTCGACAAAGACGATTGCCGCGTAATTCTGCCTAACGGTAGCTCCGCGTAATTTCGCGCCAAGGCAGGGACAGCTGCGTTTATCAATTAAGCAGTGCCGGTGACCTACCGCCGCCTGAAAGAAGGATAGATCGTCGTTACTAGTCTCATTATTGGTTAGAAGACAAAGTTAGTATATTTTTTTTTTAAAAAAAAAAAGAAAAAAACATAGTATCAGCGTACCTAAGTTACTTCTCAACACGACATAGTGTCGAGACAATTATCCATTGCTTCCTTCCTTCTGTCTAACCAAGGAAGGGTTCCGAGCTTTGTATCGGAAACTAGCTCCGTCCCGCGAAGCGAAGCAAGGGGACCAAGTATCCGCAGCGTCAAACCTACGGAAAGGGCGAGATTGCCGACTACGGACATTGTGACTCACGTGAGTCTTCCGTTGTCCTTTGATTGAAGTGACGACTGTATTAAAATAACCCATTGCTTATTGTTCCTAACTGCGTACGTTAATGGCGATGAACACCAGAAGCAAGGGGGCTCAGCTTGTGCCCCCCGGCGATTTTGAACAAAGAAAAAGGTGACCTACCGCCAGGAGCAGCCAATCTGCTGACCTGCCACAGCCAAAACAAGATCAATTATCTGGAGGCTGTGGCGGCCAGCAACACACAGAACCAGGCAATGTTTTTGACCCAAGCCCTTGAAACGCACAGGGCTTTGATCAAGATATTGGGGAGGGAGAAGCTCATGAAAGAAACAGAGAGTTGGGACCCAACCCAGATCAAGAAGCCAGTGGCTCCCAAACCAAAGGCAAAGAGGAAACCATCAGGGGGGATAACCCCACAACCAGTAGCCTCTGGTTCCCAGTTTCCTTTGAGGAACAGAGATCCCTCTCCTCCTCACAACCAGGGAGGAAGGATGAGGAAAAGAAGAGATCACAGGAATGCAATTTATGGAGAGATGGTGAGGATGGCGAGATCTCTCCAAGGGGGATTTCAATATTTAGAGGAGGAAAGAGCCAAGAGGGCAAAGAGGGGTTAAGATTATCCCTTGAATCAGAAATTTTGTTAGAAAAATTTCGTGATGTTGTATTAAAAGAGACCCTTCACATTAAGAAGGCAGTAGTACACACAAACCAATATTGTGTTGAAGGCTTTGCAGCCATGGACAAGAAGTACAGTTGTATAGTATCTGATAGCATTGCCCTTAAATCTATTTTAGAGAATTCTGCAAGAGATATAGAAGATTTGACTAATAAGACCATTGAACTGGACCTGATCAAGGTCCAGAATAGTGATTTAAGTAATTTGGATGACAAAGTGACAAGTATTAGTGAATCATTGAAAGATTCTGCAGAAGAATCTGTAGCAGTGAGGAAGGAGGTCCATTCATTGACATCCATGATGTTACAAATAAGTCACTCCTTGGAGCTGCTGGAACACAATTTTGACCAAAATATGAATTCTTTCAGAGAAGAAATATTGAAATATCAGGTTGTGTCAGAACAAGGTTTAGAAAGTTTGAGTGCAAGGATTGATAAGGTACATAAACAATTAGAGCACAACCATGACAGGCTTGCCAGTAGATTGCTCTCCTTGTCCCCAAGCAACCTCAGTCATGCCATGGAAACCAGAAACCATGACAGAGGTCATAGGATGGATAGGAAGATAGCAGAAAAGGTTGATCCAGTACAAGATTCTAGTAAGAATGAAGTGTTCAAACAGATACTGCAGGGATTGCCCAAGATAAGTGAATGGCCTGATTTCTCGGGAGAAGGTGAGTATGACCACACTGAATTCATTTCATGGATTGACACATTGAAAGAGGACACAGGATTACCTGATACTTTGATCACTAGCAGGTTAAGTATCTTGTTTAAAGGTATAGCCTCAGACTGGTATAGAGACAGAAGGAATTCAGTAGGTGTGCAAGACTGGGAATTTTGGAAAAAAGAAATAACTTCAAAATTTGGTACAGCAAATTGGAAGAGGAAGTGTTTGAATGCTTTTAACAAAGACAGATTCCTGCCAGGTGTTACACCACCAGCAACATGGGTAACCAGACAGAGGAAGAGGCTTAGAGCCTGTGATCCATACCTGGATCAAGATAGTATTAATTTCAAGTTACTATCCTTGATGGATGGTGAAGTTTCATTTGCAGTAAAAACTAGTATGAAAACTACGGATGATTGCTCAAACTTGATTAATATACTGGAAGACATAGTAGAAGACACATCTCTAGGTAGGAGGAAATCATATCCTCCCAAAGAAGTTCCTATGGAGAAATCCAAAGGCAAAACTCAGACAAAATTGAACCTGCAGGGCACAGAAGTCTCTTGTTATACATGTGGGAAGGCAGGACATACTTCTAGGACTTGTCCTCAGAAGGCAAGCAAAGTAAATAACATAGAAACTAAAAAAGAAGAAAAAGTGTAGATTTCTTATGATTCTTATGATGACCATAGTGAGGATGATAACCACTTAATCATAGGATGCATAAATTCCATAGACTCAGCAAATGACTTGGTACAAATGTCATTCTGCGGGAAGCCTTGTAAGGTGCTTCTGGATTCAGGTGCTTGTAAGTCCATAGTAGGAAGGGGATACCTGGAGAAGTTCTATCCCCAATGGAAAGAGCACTTATTAGACTCACCCAAGTTAAATTTAAAAAGCTGTTCTGGTGCACTGGAACCTTTAGGAATGGTAAAGATCAGGTTGTTCCTGAAAGATTTGGCTCTGGTGATCAAGTTTGTAATAATTGATAATACAATGGTTGAATACTTCATCATTGGAAGTGACTATATGAAAAAGTATTGTTTTAGTTTATTCCATGGGCAAAGTTCTTCATCCTTTACCATTGGAAAAAGTGAAAGGTTTTACTTCAATAATTTTGGCATGGATATGGTGAATAATGTTTCAGAAGAAGATTTTGGCCAAGAGCTCTTTAGAGACTCAAAAATCAGTTCTTCCTTGAAAGCAGAGGAAAAGGAAGAACTATTTTCCTTGTTTTTTAGGCACCAAGCAGCTTTTGCAACAGTAGATCAGCCTTTTGGGTCAATCAGGGGTCATGAGGTCAAGATTACCTTAACAATAGACAGGCCATATCCCCCAGCTTTGAGGAAACATCCTTTCCCTGCTAGCCCTAGGAGCAAGGAGGCATTGAAAGATCATATAGATACATTATTGAGGTTGAATTTGATCAGAAAAGTAGGAGCTAATGAGGATGTGGACATCACCACACCTGTCATCATAGCTTGGCATAATGGGAAGTCAAGAATGGTTGGGGATTTTAGAGCACTGAATTCGTACATAACCCCTGATAGGTATCCTATGCCAAAGATTGTTGAGTCTTTGAGCAAATTGCACCAGGCTAAGTATATTTCTTGTATGGATGTTCTGAAAGGTTTTCACCAGAATGTTTTAGACCATGACAGCAGGAAATTCCTGAGGATAGTATGCCACCTGGGAGTGTTTGAGTATTTGAGAATGCCTTTTGGTATCAAGAATTCCCCATCCCATTTTCAGAGGATGATGGACTCAGAATTTCATGAGGAATTGATGCAAAACTGGTTGATAGTCTACATAGATGACATAATTTTATTTTCAGAAACATGGGATGAACATAAGGAGAGGATTTCCATTGTACTCAAGAAGGTGATCAGGATGAATATGAAAATATCTTTGACTAAGTGTTCATTTGGATTCAATGAATTGATGGATTTTGGTCATGTTGTGAGTGGTCTTTCACTTGGGATAGATCAGGCAAGAGTGGCAGCTGTATTACTGAAGCCCACGCCTAGTAACATTAAAGAAATGCAGAGTTTTTTAGGTTTTGCAGGATATTACAGGCTACATATTAGAGATTTTGGAATAATAGCTTCTAGTCTGTATAAGATGTGCAGTCCAAATGTTTCATTTGAAATGACTACAGAAAGGTTGAAGGCCTATGAGATACTTAAGGAAAAGTTGACTAGTGCACCCTTGCTATTTCACCCAGACCCTAAGAAACCATTCAAAATGTATGTGGATGCATGTATGGAAGGTCTTGGAGCTGCATTACACCAAGTACAGATTGTGAATGATAAACCAGTTGAGGGGCCAATTTGCTTCATATCCAGACAATTGAAAGATAGTGAGAAGAGATATGGTGCCTCACAATTAGAATGCTTGTGCTTGGTATGGGCCTTAGAGAAATTGTATTACTATTTGGACGGTTGTCAGTTTGAAGTCATTACTGACTGTACAGCTTTGAAGTCTCTTCTGAACATGAAGACACCCAATAGACATATGTTGAGATGGCAGATTGCTATCCAGGAATGGATAGGCTCTATGACTATAGTCCACAGAGAAGGCCTGGTACATAAAAATGCAGATGGGTTGTCACGATGGGCACTACCTAATGACATAAATAATCCTGCTTATGACCCAGAAGATACTGTAGATACATTACCTATCATGGCCATTTCAATGAGTAGCCTAGCACAGAGTTTTTGGGATTCTGTGTATTACTCTTATTCAGGAGAAAAGAATACTTCACTACTAGTAGAGATTATGCAATCTAAAGTCAATCAACAAGACCTGATTGAAGGACTGGATGAACAATGGAAGAAGGAACTGATTGATGGCAGGCTAGTCCTTTTAGATGGGTTATTATATCATAAGTCAGCCCACTGCTGTTCAGTAGTATTAGTGAAGGACAAGCACATACAGTTGTTGATGAATGAATGCCATGATAATATCTGTTCAGGACATTTGTCTAAGGAGAGGACAACAGATAGGATAAAAATGATAGCTTGGTGGCCTGGTTGGAGAAACACTGTCTCAGACTACTGTGATTCGTGTGAGAGATGCCAGAAAGCTAACAGATCTACAGGAAAGAAATATGGTTTGCTTCAGTCAATAGAAGAACCTAAGGATAGATGGTCCACTATTAATATGGACTTTGTATCTGGATTACCACCGGGAGGAAAGGATAACCACAATTGTGTACTGGTAATAGTTGATAGGTTCTCCAAAAGAGCTAGGTTCCTGCCATGCTATAAGGATAGCTCTGCTATTGATGTAGCATTATTATTTTGGAATAGTATTGTGAGTGATGTAGGTTGCCCACAAAACATAATTAGTGATAGAGACCCTAAGTTTACTTCTGAATTTTGGAAGAGTTTGTTCGATTTGTTAGGAACCAAATTATCTTTCTCCACAGCCTATCACCCACAGACTGATGGATTGGCAGAAAGAATGATACAGACTTTGGAAGACATGATAAGAAGGTATTGTGCCTATGGGATTGATTTCAAAGACAATGATGGTTATACTCATGATTGGGTATCATTGTTACCTGCCTTAGAATTTGCCTACAACTCCAGTAAGCATTCCACCACTAACATGTCACCTTTTGAATTAGAGAGAGGTTGGATCCCGCGCATGCCCAAGGATATGCTCCTCAGTAAAAGTATTGTACTGCATCCCACTGCAGATTGCTTTAGAGATATGATGGTTAAAGCCAAAAATTTTGCTAGCAAATGTGTTCAAGAAGCAGTAGAGTACAATAAGGGTAGATTGGATAGAACACACAAGGATCATGACATCAAAGTTGGAGACATGGTCTTAGTTTTGACAGTGAATTTTTCTAATATAGCAGGGCATAGAAAACTCAAAGACTCATTTGTTGGGCCATTTGTGGTAAAAGCCTTACATGGTAAGAATGCAGTAGAGGTGATTCTGAGTAAGGATTTTGACAGGAAACATCCAACTTTCCCAATGAGTCTGGTTAAGAAGTTCTTAGAACCCACTGCAAAGTTCCCACTAAGGAAGGTACCTGTGGTTGTGGTCCCACCTCTACAGGATGTTGAAGATGGATTACCTCACAAGATATTTAACCATAAGATTATTAGAAAGGACAGTAAAGATGTAAGAGTTTATCTAGTCAGGTTTAAGAATAAATTAGCTGATAGTGACTTATGGTTGGAAGCTAAAGACATTAAAAACTCTGATATTGTATTGAGGAGATATAGAGCATCTAAGAGAGCTAAAAATTCCTCTGAAGAGTAATTTTCTTTTGGTGGTAGGGAGTGTCAGCCACGAGACAGTTAGAATTGTCCAAATGTCTGGAAACTCATATGTCCTGCTGGTATAGTGGCTAAGTACTAGGCTCACTTCCCAGTATCTGATACCAAGGTCACTGGTTCAAACCACAATGGAGACAATAATGAAAATGTTGAATAGTTTTGTAATTATATATTAAATCTTAATAATATTATATAATCTGTATAAGTATGTTTTTATGAGTACGGATTATGGAATTAAAACCTTGATAATTTATATTATCAAGAAGGGGACCCAATATAACTTTAAATTAAGTTATGAGGACTCAGATGCGTCCCAATTATTGATATAGAATTTCCCAAAGTGTTTCCTCTCTTTGGGAAGGAGTTACAGTAATCATATTAACCCATACTCTCTATACTGTATAAATTAATTACAAATTATCCTTCTTTGGGATGTAATTATAAGTAATACTCCCTCTGTACACTTAATACACCTTACTGAGCCTTGAGAGAGTTCACTCAGAGGCTTTAGAACTTAATTGTAAGCTATGAACCTTCTAGTAGCACTGCCAAGAGTATATACCCCTTATAGGTATAGTATAATTATAAATTAATTACTTATTTAATACTATCCCCTTTTGGATGTAATAATGCTTTAATATACTTCACTGAGCCTTGAGTGCGTCCACTCAGAGGGCTCAGAGTTCATCTGTAGGATGTAAACCTTTTAATAAACATTGCAAAGAGTATACATACTCTATGTGTATAGTATGAGCTAAGATACTTATAATTAAAATTAAATTATTTGCCAAGGTATTAAGCTACATTAAATAAATATAAATAATCATTATGATGGAATCTAAGGCTTCTATACCGTCCATCTGAGTGATGTATAAGTCCTAAGACCCAGTAAGTAACCTTTTAGTAAGTAAAATGAAAACTTTACCTTGAAAATCCTTCCCAATGGGTACTAGTTCTTCATTACCCATTGAGAATGATGTAATGATGTCTTGGGCCTTTGAGGACGAAACCAAGGAGAGCCTGACACTCCCCTGGTGATTACTAGAGTCCCCTGAGGGCTCCTGTTACCTTAAAAGAGCAGGGTCTTTACCCTATAGCCCTTTCATCATCCATTATATATTATTATTTGAACAAGAATACAAGCAAGAGTTAACAAGCCCATTAACCTTAATCTCAAGAAGAAGATTGACTGGGGCTATAAAATTTAGTATTAAATTCAATCAATAACCTATCTGGCAACACCAATTTCGAGTGGAAGGTCTCACTTGGATAAGTAAACCCTGTGTGTTACTCTTTAAAGGGTGTGAGCTTATTTATAAGCAAAGCTCCTTTTTGTCTTACTCCTTTAAGACTAAGGCCCCTTACCTTTTATAAAGGTTTAAGGTGTGGCTATTTACTCATAATACCTTGGTATTATTCGAGTCTGTAAACTTTTAAAGTTGCTGTTTGGAATATATAAGTCAAAACTAATTTAAATATTGGTTTGTCTTTATTCTTTTGCAGGTTTAACCACAGCTAGGTATAGCAATAGAGGTTAAATCCCTGACAGTGCACACTTTATGCCCACACTCTCAACCCTAAGCTGAGTACAAGTGCAATTACTGACCAAAAACAAATAGAAAAGAAACCCTAAAACCAGAACCCTAGCCTAACCCTAACACTATTCCATGCTGCAACCACCCTCAAGCCGGCCTTCCCCTCCACACACCTTGTTTTTACTTCTTGTGACGGCGTCCTCCAATGCACCCTACTTGGAGCCCCCCACATTGTCTGTATCCGCCTGGAGCGCCACATTATTTCCTGCCCTGCGGGTTGGCCCACGCTTGCGTGCACCTGGCCCGCTCCTATAGCCCCAATTTCCCCACTCTAGCTTCCCAAGCTAGCCGCCCACAAACCCGGTTGGGCCAGCTCCATTCTTGGGTCTGTAATGTCCAAGCGGGCTGCGGCCCGCCACATATGATTAAGCCTGATCCACGCCCAGTATGCTGGGCCCACTGTGGCTTCTGCTGAGACCGCGCACATCCCAAATGCTGAGCCTGACCTACCAAATGCTGAGCGCGCCAACTGCAGCGTGGTTCCCAACCCAAGGCTTTATAACAACACCACATTGCTCAGTCCCCGGCCACCTCCCTCTTTCTTGCTTGGTTGCTGGCCCACTTGCTGGCCCCCCCTCTTGCTTGCTTGGTTTCCAGCCCCCCCTGTCACTTGCTCGCTTGGCCTCCTTTGCTGCTCTGGCCCCACTCCCTCACCCCCTTTGTTTTCTCTTGCCACCCCCTGCCGCTGGCTCTCCAATCTTCCCCCCCCAATTCCCTCCTGAACAGCAAACCAAGCCACCCCCCCTCCCTGGCGGCCAAGCCCCATCCTCCCTGGCTCCCACAGCCTGTCCCAATTTTTTCACACCCAGGTAATTTTTTTTTTTTTGTGATGACATGACCAATTTTTTTTTTTTTTTTGGTAATAATCCCTGCCCAATTTTTTCACACCCAGTATTTTGTTTTTGTGATCATGTAACTGACATTTTTTTTTGGTAATAATTTTTTGATGGCTTTTCCTTCAATTCCATTGCTTCTCCCACTGCACTCACAATTTTATACTCTAAATTGAATCCCTTCTTGATCCTCACCCCAAGCGAAGCATTTGGCTTGGAGGGAAAAAGATGGAAGGAGATGAGGTGAAAAACATAAAGAGAGGTGGCAAGCAGAGTACTTTGAATCAAAAGAGGGATCAAATGAGGGCATTGGAAATCTCTTTGAAACTTGCAGAGGGGGGCATCAACAAAAAATTTGTATGGTCTGGACAGAAAATACAACCTTTGGGTCTGTATCCTGCCATCACTGCTGAAAAAAAAAGAACAATCAAAAACCCTCACCTGCTAAGTTTGAACATGCCAAGCAGAAAATAAAGTGATTCCATTTCTTCAGCCATGGCAAGGTAATTGTTCTCAATAATTCTGATAACAAGAGTCTTGTTGCAATAATTGAATTTGTCCCATTGGATAAACTTTCTGACCAAGACAAGAAGGATATCAACTTTGTGACAACTTTCCTTCACCAGTCAAAAAAGTTTGTCAACACTGTTTGTCCCTCAAGATCTTGGGGTGGAAAAATGTGGGCAAGTGGATGGCAAAAATTGATGCACCCCTTTGAGTTATTTGGACGCTATTTGAAGAAATCATCTATTCAATCTTCCCCTCAAGAGTATCCTTTTCTCAATCTTAAGGCAGACAAAGAATCTCAAATTTTAGGAAAAATGTTTTGCAATTTGGCCAGACTTCCCTTTGAATCAAACCATGAAATAATGAAGGACAACTGCATCCCTTCCTTCTCATCACTCAAATTTGGTTCTCAGCCTACTCCCTTTGACTTCTCTCTGCATGTCACTTTCACATCCAACTCTTTTTACAACTCACTTCACATTGACAAAGTTGACATCTCTGAGTATTAATTTTTACTTGCAGTTCCAACCAATAAATATGATGGACAACTTATTGAAACTACATATGAATATCAAGTATCAGACGGCCAATTTGTTTTTCCTTATCTGAGCTTTGGAATTTATTTCAAGCAGAAAGGTATAGTCAAAATGGTTTGGGAAGCCAATAAGTACAAGCACTGTACTATTCCTGCTGTGGAGAGTGCCACTCATACAAGAACAGAAACATCAATGCGAATCAACAAAACCACTCAAAACACTTGCAGGGACTTGGGGAGTGGGAAAATATACTATAGGGAAAAAAATATAAATAAAAAGAAAAAATACTTTTTTATTGGTGGGGTTAAAAATAGTTTTAAGCATTGTTGTAATCAAAAATGATTTGTTTTTCTTTTTAAGTTTTTTATCAAAGAAAATATATTTACAGGCCCATAATTTGAGTAATCTGCTTTAATTCATCTACTGTTCTACTGCTACCCATGTATGCTGCAGCCATTGAAAACTTATCCTTTTCTTCGGTTGCCAGTTGTTTGTCATAATTATGGCCAGCAATTAGCTTAGTCAAATGATCAGTATTTAAATCAAAATAAATTCTGGACACCTTGTGTCAATAATTGCTTCATGGGCTCTCACAATGGGGTAACACGTTGGATGATATTGTTGATGAATTCAACTGGATGATGAATGAATAATGGAAAACAGCAGGGAGAAGAGCTCCTTAAGTACAAAAGATTGGCCTCTTGTGAGCCCATGATACAACAAGCCAAAAGGCAAATTTTCCGCCCCAAAAGAGCTCTACAGGCTCTACAGGCCTTGTTACTTGGTTTGGGCTAAATCAGCCCACATGGCATCAATCCCTGTACCCTTACAACCAGCCTATTCCGGTTATTTCTGGTTTTTCCACCTTAATGGGGCTGAACCAGCCCCTTAGCTGTTCAAAACCCTGGTGGGTTGTCTATTACAACCGGCCTGTTACCTCACATTCTGGCTGGTTGCCCCATACTACCAGCCCCTGGCCATACAAATGGCCAGGAGGGACCCAGGACACACCTGGGTCCGGTCTCAGACACACTTGGGGGGGGGGTGTGACCAGCAGACATGCTGTCCCCCCCCTCTTTCTCACAGGTCCCTGGAGGGGGCGGTCAAATGCCCCTACCAGGGGCCCTGGGGGTCAATACCCCCAGGGTGTTGCTACAGTAGGTGGGCTGGGGTGTGGTCAGGTCCCCTCCAGCCCGTTGCTCCTCCCCCTTGGTAAAGGGGGGGGAGAGCGCCCCTTTGTTGGTGGGGGGTTGGTCAATTCCCCCCCATAGCCGGTTGCCTTGATGCGACCGGCCTAGCCACACCTTTTGGTGGGGGGGTGATCAAGTCCCCCCCACTATGACCGGTCGCTGGCTGGTTCAACCCAACCAGCCTTCCCCCTCCCCCTTGCAATGGGGAGCAAGGGGAAGAAGTGGAGCCAGGGCCATTGGCCCCAGCCCTGCGGCTCCAACAACCGGCCGCCACCCTGCGCACGCTGCCCCCTACACCGGCCTAGCGCGGGCCTTAGGCAAAAACAGTGGCCCCAAGTGGGCCGCAACACGGGTGGCAGCCCCAACCAGGCTGCGGTACGGGCGGCGGCCCCAATGGGCCGTCCCAAGCCCAAACACTAAGTAAACCATACTTTGGCGGGCCAGCCCGTCTGGCCAAGTATGTCCTACATAAACCTTGGGCCCAATTATGCCCATAAAAGTCCATCTGGCTGTATTTGCCCATATACCTCACCGGGCCTGTTAGGGCCCGTGTACCAATGAGCCTGTTTCACGCGTTTTGAGGCCAGTTTCCCCAAATCAGTGACATCCCCACAGGCCCGTATGGTCCATGTGAGTGTCCAATTGGCCGGAGAGGCCCATATGTGCATCCCATTTGGATTACACTTATACGTAGCACACGCGTAAGTGCATACGTATTTTAACACATCACATTCAACCAAAAGGGGTGACATCCGCATGTTAGTCACAAAGCCTTGATGCTTGTTCCTATCTAAAGCCTTAGTCAAGATATCTGCAATCATTGCTCCAGTGGGCATGTACCTCAACACAATCTCCTTGAAGTTAACTGCATTTCAAGTATAGTTATAGTGGACATCAATATGTTTTGTTCTTGAATGGAAAACTTGGTTTTGCGCCAACGCAATGGCACTCTGGTTATCAGAATACAACAACGCAAACCCTTGTGGCTTATGTGTATCCTCTGAGACTTTTCTCAACCATTTTTCTTCCTGTGAAGCTGCTAATTAAGCTCTATACTTAGCCTCTGTTGATGAAATACTTATTGCCAATACCTTCTTGGAAATCCATGAATCCCAATTCTTACTTAATAAGAATACAAAACCACTTGTTGATTCCCTAGTGTTGCCATCTGCCCAACTTTCATTGGAATAACCAACCAAACCAAAGTTTTCTGACTTTGTAAACAGAAGTCCCAGACTGTGCGTTCCTTTAAGATACCTCATAACTCTCTTAAAGGCTGACCAATGCCTCATGCTTGGCTTCTCTAAGTGTTGTGACAAGACACCAATTGCAAGAGCAATATTGGGCCTTGTACACCGCCCCAAATAATTAAGCAATCCAATAGCTGACCTTTAGTCATTCCCAGATTGAAAAAACTCCAGATACTCCTCATCTGTAGACTTCTCTTAACAAATGTTTGACTGCATGGGAGTACCAAACTCCTTTGCATCCCCTAAGCCATATTTCTTAAGAAGAGCTGCCACGTAATGACTCTGGTCTAACTTAATACCATTCTTGCTCTTACTGACTTTCATTCCTAGCACCTGTTGCGCCAGAACAACATATTTTATCTTGATTTCCTTTTTGAATGTCTCCATGACTCTCTTTTTACCATTCCCAATAATGATAATTTCATCAACCCATACAAAAAAAATTGCATCCTTTCTTACAAAAACACAAGTTTTGGTCTCAGACATCTTGAAACCAATCTGTATCAGTTTCTCACTCATGGTATTATACCATGATATAGCTGCTTGCTTCAATCCATAAAGGGATCTACACAGCTTGAGGAAATATTCCCCTTTATCTGCCAAAAGAAAAGTTCTAACACAGATTTTCTTCATGGTTTCTGCTTTAGTCTCTACTAACCATTCAAGAAAACCATCAGGGATTGACATATAAACATTCTCCTTCTCTCCAAGTTTTGCATTCAAGTATTCTGTTACATAATCAGCTTGTCTGATTTCTTCTCCCAACTC
The DNA here is from genome assembly GCA_025617555.3 of Puccinia polysora. Taxonomy (NCBI): domain Eukaryota; kingdom Fungi; phylum Basidiomycota; class Pucciniomycetes; order Pucciniales; family Pucciniaceae; genus Puccinia; species Puccinia polysora. Next base: position 50,340,146 of record CM062626.1, read on the forward strand.
CACTGCCAGAGCAATGATGTACCTGAAGGTGGACAGCCTTCCAGTTGGTGAGGAAGTTTCTTGGTAATTTATACCCTTTCTCTTCTTGAAGCCCTGTGCAATCCATCTAGCTTTGAATATTTTCAAAAATCCATTTGTGTCAAACTTCTTGTTTAACACCAATCTAGACCCCACAATGGTCTTTCCTTTTGGAACAGAATTCCGCTTAACCACTCCAAAGAAACTATTATTTTCTAGAGAATCAAATTCCTCAGAAAAAGCACTCTTCCAGTTGGCTCTCTCATCAGAATTCATAGCTTGGCCAAAGCTATTTGGTTTAACCCTGTTACCCATTTCTTAACTCAATTCCAGGACTTCATTGAGCATACACTGTTCCTGAAATGTATCTTCCTCATATCCTGTGGCAGCATAATGGGACTTCCATTCCCCATACCTATCAACTGGTACTCTAACCCTACCACTCCTTCTAACTGGAGGTGAAGGCTCATCAGGTTCTGAATTAACAGAATCCCCTGAAGCCGGCACTGAACCCTCTGGTGGCACCTCTACCATCTCTTCATCTTCTGGAACCACATGTTCCTCAGCCTTTGCTGGTGAAATAGGTGCTAATCCTATTTCTTGTTGTGACTTATTCACAAAAACATCTTCACTCCTTTTGAGTGGAAAGGTACTTTCATCAAATTTTACATCCCTACTACAGATAACCTTTCTTGTCACTGGACAATAGATCCTATATGATTTAATTATTAAATCATAGCCTACAAGTGCCCCTGTTTTGGCTCTAGGGTCTAATTTTTTTACCATCTCATTGTGGTGGACACTATATTACACCAAGCAAACAATTGTTCTTAGGTGTGATGTTTTGGGGTACAACTTCCAAAACTGATAATGAGGACTCTTCCCATTAACACTTACAATGTTGTGCAACAGAAAGACTGTACAAATTAACTCAGCCCATGAGAACTTTGGTAGACCAGATTGAGAAATAATAGTTCTGACTTGTCCAGTAAATTCCTATTCATTCTCTCAACTATTCCATTATTTTGTGGAGTACTTGCAGTAGTGACTATATGAATGATACCTTAATCTTTCAATAACCTCTCAAACGCTTTACTCACAAATTCATCACCTCCATCAGTGATAACCCTCTTGATCTCATTTATTAGACCATTCTGTTTCCAGACTTTGAAGATTACAGAAACCTCCACTGTGGTCTGATCCTTAGATTGAATTGGTTTAACCAAAACATAATTAGTTGAAGTATCAACTAAATTGATGAAGTATCTTGCCCCACCAAGGGACTCCGGTGTGAATGGCCCTGCCAAATCAATGGAAAATTCCTCTCTAGGAACATCAGTGAAATCTCTTTTATTTGAGAACACATTTCTAGTCTTAGCCCCAAGGTAAAACTCTCACAGTTGCTGTCCTTTACCTTATGGACACTTCTATTGTGATCAACAGTGCTCAAACCTGAGATTTTGAACAAGCTTGCACACAAAAGCTTTTTCCAAACCTGTCCACTAAGAACAGTTCTCCTATTCATATCAATAACAAACTTATCTCCTTTAAGATAACAAATCTGGAAAACTTTTTTCCACAAAACTCCAAGGGATACAAGGTTATAAGGCAACTCTGGTACATAGAACACTTTCTCAAAGGAAATTTTGAAACCCAAGTGATTTGCAAGAATAACTTTTCAAATTCCTTTAATCTGAATTGTTCTGCCTTTCTGACCAATATTTACACTTCCATCATAATCACTAAGATTTGAAAATAAATTTGGTTCAAAGAACATGTGATCTGTACAGGAAGAATCAATCAAAACAAGAAAATCCTCCTTCAATCCTCCTAATAGGAAAGAAGCTTTGTCAGTAACTGATAAGTTCTCATCTTTGAGGTTTAGATTACTCACATTTTAATCAATCAATTCCATTTCTTGATCCTCATCAATTTTGGCCTTCTTGTTGGGACCTTCTTCCCCAACAACCATTTCCATTGGACCATCAAACGCCACCATTGAAATGTTTTCAGTAGTGAGATTGACCTCCTTGTCATTCTCTTTGGACTTCTTCCTCTTCTTGGCCTCCTTGCAATCCTTAGCATAATGCCCCTTATTCTGACAATTATAATATAAGACCTTGGAAAAATCCTTTTTTGTCTTCTTGCAAGATTTTCCAGTCTTTCCAAAAAGGGCTGTTCCAGAACCCCCCTTCATCTTGAACTGAAGATCATCCTTTTCAATCCTTTTAAGCAAATCCTCCTCCCCAGGAAGAGGTTCCAATTGAGAAATAATTTTGACTAAAGAATCAAACTCCTTTGGTAGCTTCTGAAGGATTAAGAGTGAAAAACACTCAGGATCCATGTTAAGTCCTGAAGACTTGAACTTGGCTATGCTAGACCTAGCCTCTGCAACAAACTGTTTACAATTCAAATATTGTAACTTGAACAGTTTATTGAAAGCTATACCCTTCTGGTGAACAGAATCACCAGCATACTTGGACTTAAGCAACTTTGAAAGGATGCTGCCCCTCCTTCTCTCATCTTCACTAAGATTATTGGCAACCCATGTCACATGATTCTCATCATGATGCCTCAGGATGAGATGATAAGACTTTTTCTCCACTTCTGAACTGATCAAAGTGTCATCTGCATCCATTATCTCCCCACAACAGATGTTGTACAGCTCACTATCCATAGGGACAGCCCAAGCATTATAATTCTGAATGTTCAGAACTATCTTGGTGGAGCCAACATCAGGGATATAGGACATCTTATTGGAAAACTTGAGGTCTTTGAGGTTCTCCAGAGTAAGGTACAAGGGTCTAGATGGCTTGGAAGTAATGATGATTTTGGTACTGATAATGTGTTATAATTATGGCCAGAAATTAGCTTAGAAAAATGAGCAGTATTTAAAGCAAAATAAATGCTGGACACCTTGTGTCAAAAATTGCTTCATGGGCTCTCACAATGGGGAAACACGTTGGATGATATTGTTGATGAATTCAAATGGATGATGAATGAATAATGGAAAACAGCAGGTAGAAGAGCTCCTTAAGTACAAAAGATTGTCCTCTTGTGAGCCCATGATATAACAAGCCAAAAGGCAAGTTTTCCGCCCCAACAGAGCTCTACAGGCTCTACAGGACTTTTTACTTGGTTTGGGCTACATCAGCCCACATGGCAGCAGTCCCTGTACCCTTACAACCAGGCTATTTGGGTTATTTCTGGTGTTTCCACCTCAATGGGTCTGAAGCAGCCCCTTAGCTGTTCAAAACCCTGGCCGGTTGTCTATTACAACCAGCCTGTTACCTCACATGCTAGCTGGTTGCCTCATGCAACCAGCCCCTGGCCATAAAAAATGGCTAGGAGGGACCAAGGACACACCTGGGTCCTGTCTCAGACACACTTGGGGGGGGCGGGGTGTGACCAGTGGACATGCTGTCCCCCCCCCCCCCCCTCTTTCTCACAGGTCCCTGGAGGGGGCGGTCAAATACCCCTACCAGGGGCCTTGGCGGTTGATACCCCCAGGGCATTGCTACGGTAGGTGGACTGGGGGGTGGTCAGGTCCCCTCCAGCCTGTTGCTCCTCACCCTTGGTAAAGGGGGGGGAGAGTGCCCCTTTGTTGGTGGGGGGGTGGTCAATTCCCCCCCACCGCCGGTCCCCTTGATTCAACCAGCCTAGCCACACCTTTTGGTGGGGGGGATGATCAAGTCCCCCCCACCATGACCAATTGCTGGCTGGTTCAACCCAGCCAGCCTTCCCCCTCCCCCTTGCAATGGGGAGCAAGGGGAGGGGGAGGAGCCAGGGCCGTTGGCCCCAGCACGGCGGCTCCAACAAATGGCCACCACCCCGCGCGCGCTGCCCCCTACAAAAACCCCGCGCAGGCCTTTGGGCCCCACAAAGGGGCCGTAGGCAAAAAAAGCGGCCCCAAGCGGGCTGCAACACGGGCGGCAGCCCCAACTGGTCTGCGTTATGGGCAGCGGCCCCAATGGGCCGCCCCAAGCCCAAGAACTAAGTAAAACGTACTTTGGCGGGCCAGCCCAGCCCATCTGGCCAAATATGTCCAAAATAAACCTTGGGCCCAATTATGCCCATACAAGCCCATCTGGCTGTATTTGCCCATATACCTCACTGGCCCGGTTAGCGCCTGCGTACCAATGAGCCTGTTTCACGCGTTTTGAGGCCAGTTTCCCCAAATCAGTGACATCCACAGAGGCCCGTATGGTTGGTGTGAGTGTCCAATGGGCCGTAGAGGCCCACATGTGCATCCCTTTTGGATTAAACTTATACGTAGCACACGCCTAAGTGCATTAGTATTTTAACATTGTTCCCTCTCCATTTCCAGTTGAGCTTGCTGTCAATCCTTCTCTTTTTTCTCTTTTTGAAATTCTAGCTTGGCCTGTTTCAACTTCCACTCAGCATTCCATTTTTGCTCATGAGCAAAAATCTTGTCTTTCTGCTTTTGAAAATCAATAGCCAGTTGAAAATCCCATTTCTCCTTTTCAAATTGAAGTTTTTCAGATTCAATTTGCAATTTCACTGTTTTTCAGAGGGGAATAGGAATGAGCTTGATTTTGAAAGCAAGGAGAATCCAATGGGCTTACTTGAATCTTGCTTCTTCATGATCTCCTCAAAGCCCAAAGAATTTGAAGTGTTTCTCCTCTTTTTGATGCTATTGGGTTGATCTTTATGAAATTGGAGGCCTTTTGCTTTCCCTTTGCAGAGGAGTTTTGTGTGGTAATATCATTGTTCTCATTTGAAGGGGATGTGGGAGGCCCCATTGGCTTGAGGTTTTGGCCATTCAGGAATGAATGATCCTGTTTTTTTACAATCTAAATCAGTCAGGATTAACCAGACAGAATAGAAAAGAACTTGGTTCCTTGCTTGAGCAGATCTTTATGGCAATGGTGATATGGGAATGACATCCTCCTTGTTGGCCAAGTTCTCTAGTTCTTCCACCCCAGGAAGAGAGCAATTGAAAGAAGTAAGTGAGGGGTCCAAGGTTGGGTGTGACTCATCAATAAATGTGGAATTAGATGTGATTGGAGCTGATTGTGTTTGAATATCCTCCTTGGCATTGGATGGGGGCCACTCAAAGGCAAAGATTTCATCAAGGTCCTCATTGCTAGGCTGAGGATCCCCAGCCCAGTCTTTTGCATCAACTGAATCAGATTGCTGGGAATCAAAAGCAGCTAGAGGGGTGATGTTGGCCTTCTTTCCAAATATTTCATCCATTTGAATATAAAAAGGACAAATGGAGTCAAACTTATCAAAAATTGAGTTGATTCCCTTGGCTTTATTGGAGTTGGTGATACCAAAGCCGGTGGAGATTGACATGGAGTGGGACTTTTTGTACTTGGCTTGATAATTCTTGAATCACTCCCTCATCTATTTGGATGAAAGATCCAGCCTACCTTTTGTTTTATTCTTGAGTTCATTGGCCATCAGGAGATAACCATTGACCTTAGAGGATGGATGTTGGCCAACACGTGTTTCATGGTTGGATCAAAAGCAAGCATTGTAGTTGGATGAAATTTTGAGCCATTTGACCAAGATGATGTGATCAGCTCTCTTGAGCTGAATTGATCCTTTGTAAGCTGATGGGGGAGGATTGTTGGATGTTCAGCTCCTGGGGGATGTTTGCTTTGGTCCATTGGATTGTTTAGTGGACTTGCAGGGGGAAGATTGCTGAGGGGCCATTTAAAAAGAGTAAGAGGGATGAAGGGATGAAGGGCTGTGAGAGTTTTTAAGTGGTGAGAGTGATGAAGTGATGTGAGGATGAGAGTGATGAAGTAAAGAAGATAGGAAGAGATGAAAGCAATGAAGTGACAAGAGGGATAAAGCAATGAGAATTAGGATTTTATGAAAGAAATAAAGTGATGAGAGTGATGAATTGATGAGGATAGTGATGCAATGAGAGTTAGCTGGATGTCATGAAAGAAATAAAGGGATGAGATTGATGAAGTTATGAGGATAGTGATGCAATGAGAGTTTGCTGGATGTGATGAGATTGATGAATTTATGAGGATAGTGATGCAATGATATTTAGTAGGATGTGATGAATGAAATAAAGGGATGAGAGTAATGAAGTCATGATGATAGTGATGCAATGAGAGTTAGCTAGATGTGATAAAAGCAATAAAGTGACAATAGTGATGAAGTGATGAGGATAGTGATGCAATGAGAGTTAGCTGGATGTGATGAAAGCAATAAAGGGATTTGAGTGATTAATTGATGAGGATAGTGATGCAAAGATAGTTAGCTGGATGCGATGAAAGCAATAAAGTCATGAAAGTGATGAAGTGATGAGGATAGTGATAAATAGATGAAGAGAAATGAATCAATTTTTTTTTTCAGATGCAGTTGGAGGTAGAATTTTTTGGAGGTTGGAGGTGGAAAACCAGGGGTGTATGAAGTGGACAGGCGGTTGAAATCTTTATATACTTTACTTGAAAAAAACCACTTATTTCAAGGAACCTCTGACACGTCTGATGTGGAATAAGTGGGTTTCTTGGATTTTTAATGGCAGGTTTGAAATGGGGGATTTGGTTTGAAACCCGCCATTGAAAAATGGAAGGTTTGCTTAACTCTGATACTCCCTATTGGTCTTCCATAAGTATCTGCTATTATTTGAACCATGTCAAGATTTTAAAGCCATTTTGAAGAGGGAATCTTTTCATTGATTTCATTAACATCAACTCTTTTTTCTATCTTTTCAATGTCTTTAATGCCACCAAGGATCTTAGCATAGCATGTCTTATTTTTCCTCAATGTTTCAAGAATTTCCTTTCTTACTTGAAACCATCCAAGCTCATCATACCCAATTGATTTAGCAATGACTCTAAATCCACAATTTCCATCACAAACCGGATCCCAAAACCCACCCAAGAACTTATGTAAGTTCTCAGGTATTTGATTGAGGTAATTCACTTCATAAAATCAAAAACTAGTTAGCCGCAATTCTCATCTATTTAAAGGAATCACCACTCACCAAATATGAGCTTCTGTTTGACTCCTCCATTGCCTCTGCTTCATCCTTCAAAAAGAAAACTGTTTCCAATGGCACAAAACCCCATGAGCTATGAAATTCAGATGAAGAGCCATCCTTGCACTACATAAATAATTACCCCATTAGTTCATTAAACCATAAAACTGAACATTTCTCAAAATAAAAGACTTACTATCTTTGGTATTTCCTATTCCCTTTTAAGTGTTTCTTCAGTCTCATCCTCTGAAATTTGAGATTCAGATGAAGAGCCATACTTGCACCTCAGAAATCATTTTCCCATCAGTTCATTAAACCCAAAAAATGAACCTTTCACAAAAGAAAAGACTTTCAATCTTTTCTCTTTTCTTCTTTGGTTCCCTTCTAATTCTCTTTTCCTGCTTAAGTTCCTTTTTTAGATGTTAAAATCAAGAAGGATCTTGCCAGGTATCTGTCAATTTTGGTCGGCCTCTGCTTGATCAGAAGAATTTAGGATCAAGTCTTGGCTTTGATTGATAATTTGCCATCTCCTTCATCAAGTGCTTCAACAGCCCACAATAATCTTTTTCAGGATGATCCAAGATCATTGCATTGAGATTCTCATGTAACTGAGAATTTTTGAGAAGTTCATCAACATTGAACTTTCAAAATTCAAAAGGATCAAATATTAGTCAAGTAGGAATCATCATTCAAAAAGCATTTATCAAAAAGCATTAATCAAAAAGAATTAATCACAAAGTGATTTGAACAATCCAAAAATACAAAATGAACCAAATTAAAGAACTAGAACTGCAAGGGTCATAATACAAGCTCCACCAAGGATGAACATCCTCAGGCACAACAGATCCTCTTGATGCTAGTAGGTCACCTATTTGATGGGAAAAGGGCAAGCCCATATTCATTGAGTATGACTTGGTGCACACTTCCCCATCACGGTTCCGCTTTGATCTCTTTAATTGATCCACAACAAGTTTGATTGCCTGTAAAGACACCTTGTAGCCCAATTTTAACAGTTCAGTAGGAAGAAATAATCCAATCTTTATTCAAGAATTGTAAAAGGCCCCTTGAACCAATTTAATTTGATTGGACACCATTCCATCTAGGTTTCAACAAATATCCAACATGTTTACCAAAGAATTTGCAAGGAATTGTTTTTAGAGTAGCATGGGCCCCTTCAGCCCAAGATGTTTTTTTATTTCCAAATTCAGGGTTTTTGAAAGTCCAAGCCATTAAATATTTCTCTTTGATAAGGAAGATATTATGATCCATATACTTGAGCGCACCCTCTTGGTCTTCCAAGAAACACTTTATACAAGTCATAATGTAAGAAAACCAAAAATAGGAAGATTAAAAGTAGAGGCTGTGATTTGGCACTCACTCTAAGTTCCGCATCATTGAACTCTGCATCCTCCTTGGTTTTTGACGCCCCATACTTAGACGACAGAGACATAAAGCTTTGCCTCCCTTCAACTTCATTATAAAAGTTCAGTTTAAAGTTTGCTTGTATGTTTTTAGAAAAGTAACATTGACAACACTTTCTTGTAGACTTGGGGAGAATCTTTTCTAGAGCATGGATCAAAGATTTTTCATGGTCCATCACAAAGACTTTGGGAAGTCTCTCAGGATCATAAGCCAACTCCTTTAGCACATTGACAGACCAACTGTAGAACTCAAATGTTTCTCTTGTTATAAAAACAAGAGATTTTGTGAAAGTTTTACAGTTGGCTGTAATTCCTACAACATGCAATAGGGGGATGTTGTACTAATTTTTTTTATAAGTACAATCCACCATAGCTATATGATGGCATTGTTTGTAAAGCTTTCATGACTCTGGGTGAGCCCAGAATAGGGCCTCCAAGTGACCCTCCCCACTGAATTTTGCTTGATGAACCCAACCTGAATTCCCAAGTTGTTCAAAGAGGACCTCCATAACACTTTTTCCCTTTAGTTCTTCAAGTGTTACCTTATGCTTAGAGTTATAGATTGTTTGGTCATCAACATATTTGCCACCATTGATCTTGCTCAATTTTCTTTTGAGTTGAATTGTATTGAGCCCATCTTTCACGCCTTCTTTTAGATTTTCTAAGGCTACCCCAGAGATTCTCCTCAGGTGAGGATGCACTGAGGGGTGTGGAGATGGTTCATGGTTATTTTTATCATTTCTGTAGGAGATTTGCGTCAAGGGGTCTGCCTTTGTGTGACTTTCACAGATTAAAAACTTGCACCCAACCTTCCTTGTGTGAGTTTGCCTTGACCATTTGATGAGAAATTTCCAAGAGTACAAATGATGTATATCACAAGCTAAATCCACATATTTATGAAACTTTGAGTTGAAAAATGTTAAAGCGTAACCATGCTTCATTGCCCATGTTTGACAATAGTTTTTTGCCTATTCCCTATTAGGAAAAGCTCTCACACACAACTGGGAGTTGTGAATTTATCATCACCCCTATGCAAATGCATGGGCCTAAATGCCAAAAAATTGTGTCACTTCAAAAAATAAACAATTTAAAATTGGAAGAAATTATCAAAAATACTTGGAATAATTTTTAAATATAAATTGAATGTGAGAAATGAACCTCTTGATGATATCTAAAATAATCTGAGAGTAGAAATTGAACACAAGGAAGGGAAGTTATTTCTTTAGTTTTTCCTTAATACTTGTAAAAATGCAATCTTTTTCCCAAGAAGTTGGAAGAATATATTAAAAAGTTAACAAAAAATTAAACAAACAGAAAAAATGCCTCATGAATCAAATTTTGAGAAGGAAATCCCTTTGGAAAGAATCATTATATAGAATGGAGCCCAATTTAAACTTTCATATGAGGGCATTTTATTTTGTAATTTTTTATTCTGAACTCATTTGAGATTCAATAATCTGTCAATTCAAAGAAAAAAAAATATAAGCTATCAAAATAAATCCTTTTTGAGATTCTTTTATTTTTATTTTTTCACGATTTTATATATTTTTTCAGTTTCTTGGAAAAACCATTAAATATTCAGAACTATTCAGAAAAGACATTAAAATTGGTTTGCTTCCTTTTATTAAATTTCTGTTATTAAATTATTATATATATCATCAAGGGGTTTATCTTCCATATTAATTTTTTGTCTTAAAGTGATTTCAAGTATTTTATATGATCTTCTGAAATTTTTAATGCTTTATTTTTTTGAGGGAAATGCAACTTTTTGTTGTGCAAACCTGTGCATTCCAAATATGGTATGCCATTAGTATTATTTTGGTATCAAAATTTTTTTGACAATTATAATTGATAAAATGCAGCTAGCAAGATGTAAAACTATATGAATATGAACTTATCATAAACCAAAAATATTTTTATTAGTTTTTATCACCCTCCCATCCAATTCATTTAACATATAAATGAATTTTTTTAGATGATCATGGAAAAAATGAGATAAACAGCATTTGAAAGAAGCAATCTAAAATCTTGATTTTGATTCAATGGTAAAATCAGTCTTCAAAAATAAGTTTTGTGTTTAGATGAAAGGTTTCTATGAATAAAAAAACTTGAAGAATTCCAATTTAATTATTTTAGTGCATTAAAAGCCAGACTAGAAAATTAATAAATAATTGAAATATATATACAAAATTATAATCATTTCAAGTCACAGAAAGGATACCTTAGTTTTGAAATTAAAACTTGAATAAATTCCACCTGTTCCAATGTTAAATTTGAAAACTTGGGGTTGCAAATGGGTGTGAATTGCCATTCACAACCCATATGGGTTTCAAATGGCCATTCACGGCTCAAAAAAGAGCAAGAAAAGTTTCTCAAAACTTACAAATCCCCCAGGGGGTTGCAAATCCCCAATAGAAACCATTTTCAAGTTGCAATTGGGAACCCCCCAGGGGATTTGCAAGTTTTGAGCGGGGGTTGCGCATGTTTTCCAGGCCCATTTGGGGCAAAGCAGCCTCAAATGGGCAATTTGAGGGGGTATTTGGGGTACCTAGGCGCCCCTGGACCACATTTGAGTGCCATCAACCCAAATTTGGGGATGTTTCATACTATGTGGGACTATTATTGGACCAAAAAAAGAAAATTTGGAATAAAACACTCTGCCTATTGGCAAAAAAAATTATTTTCACAAACCACGTACACACACAACACACACCAATTGGATAGATTTATTTTTCTCAACCAAAAAGTGAGCAAACCTTTGGAGTTATTGGATTGAAAATTGAATTGAATAATTAATTGCTGTTAAATCTTGTTGGTTTATGGGAACAGTTGCAAGCCCAAGACCTCCCCGTTTAAACATGGCTATGTTAAAGTACTTCATTAAAAGTGTGGTTAACAAATTCTTGGTGGAATCTAGGGATTTTGGTACGGAGTTGGAAAAGAAGATGTTGGAAGCCCCAATTGCATCCTAATCTAGTGTTAAAATTGAGGAACAAGATTTTTCTTCACAACTGGAATTGAAAAAAGGTGGTGGGTCACATTTCATATTTAACTTGACTGAGAAGTATTTTGATTAACAAATACTAATTTAAATAAGGTTTTCCAGAACCTCTTGAACCTCCTCCTGTGAGAGCTTTTGCTAGTAGGAAATAATCCAAGGTTTATTGTCAAAAATGGGCAGCCATGCATGGCTACACATTTACAACATTCAAGTCAAAGAAGGATAAATATGTGGATCTATCATGAGACAGATTTGGGGTATATGAAGGTCCATGCCTCACCAAACGGCAAAGGCAAACTCACACAAGGAAGGTTAGGTGTCAATTCATGATCTCTGAAAATTGGACAGTAGCAGATCCCATGTGGCATCTCTCCATTAGAAATGGCCTACACAATCATCAACCATCTGAAAACCCCTCAATGCATCCTCAAATGAGGAGAATCTCTGGTCAAGCCTTGGATGAACTTAAGAAAGGTGTGAAAGATGGGCTCAATATGACTCAAATGAAAAGGAAATTGACCAAGATTGATGGTGGAGAATAAATTGATGATGGAACCATCTTTACCATTAAGCAGAAGGTAAAGCTTGCAGAACTGGATGGGAAAGGTGTTATGGAAATTATATTGGAAATTCTCCAGGAATCCCAGTGGTTTTTGAGGTCAAAATGTGGTGGAGAGGGTCAGTTAGAAGCCATTTTCTTGGCTCATCCTGGTTCTATAAAACTTTGAAAAAAATATCATCATATTGTATTGTTGTATTGTACTTATAAAACAAATATGTACAACATCCCTGTATTGCATTTTGTATGAATGACAGCCAACAAGAAAACTTTTACAAAGTCTTTTGTTTTATAAAAAAAAGAAATGTATGAGTTTTACATTTAAGCATTAAATGCATTAAATGAGTTGGCTTATAATCCCAAGAGGCTCCCCAAATTCTTTGTTATGGACCATGAAAAAGCTCTGATTTGTGCAATTGAACATAGTTTCCCGGAGTCATCCATACAGTTGGGCTCCTGGCACTTGTGTAAAAATATTCAACCAAATTTTAAAGTTTGCTTCAGTAATGAAAATGAAGGATGGAAAGTTTTTATGACTCTGTGGGCAAAGTGTAGGGCCCCTAAAACCAAGGGGGAGGCAGAAGACAATGATGCTGAACTCAGAGTATGGAAACTTATAGCTTCTTCTGTTCATCCCTGCTGGGAATGCTGATTTTGAAACTTGTATACAGTGTTTCTCTAAAGACCTTGAGGATGTGCTTGAGTATATGGAAAATCAAATTTACCCTATAAAATACACATTTGTAACAGTTTGGACTTTTGTAAACCCAGACTTTGGAAATACAACAAAATCTCAGTTAGAAGGGGCCTATGCTACTTTCAAACAATTACTTGCGGGATCTTTGAGGAGAATTTTTGATATGTGGAAAAGCCTTGAAGGAATCATTGAAAGCCAAATCCAATCAGTGCATGCTTCACTTAAAAAATCTTAAATCAAGTTAGGAGATTTTCTTCCAAAAGAACATTTACTTTTGGGTGAAAATTGTCAATTGAGGCAATTAAACTCATTGGAAAACAATTTTTGAAGTTAAAGCACAACCATGATGACAAGGTGTTCTCAAAGTCTTATTCAAAAACAAAGGGCTTGTCATGGTCCCACATTTTAGGGAAGATACTAGAATCAAGAGGATCTGTTGTGCCCAAGGATTTTCATCCTCAGAGGAGGTTAGACTATGACCCTTCCAGTGAATTAAGTTCTCTTTTTAGGTTTTTTGATGGGTACCAATTATAGGATTGGCAGATTCATGATTGTTTTTATTTTTCAAAGATTGACACAGATCCAGTGCTTGAAAAATCACAATTGTTCAAAAAGTTGAATTCCATCCTTATGGGACAACCACAATATTTTAGATTGGATATTTTAAAGTCTGTGGTCAATTATACAGCAAATTTGATTGCCAAGCCAAGGCATGAGCCAAAGTTCTTAAGGTGCAGCCACATTCAAACCAAATCAAAATCAAATTTTGTGAACTTTCAAAATTTGAACACGTTTAAAAAGAGATTAAGAGGGAAAAAAGAGTTAAAAGGGAACCAAAAAGACCAAAGAAAGTAAGTCTTCTATTTTGAGAACTTTTCATTTTTATGGTTTAATTAAATGATGGGAAAATGATTTCTGTAGGGCAAGGAAGGCTCTTCATATAATTTTCATAGTTTAGATAAAGATACTGAAAGTAAATTAGGATCCCTTCATTTTTAATCACAATCCTTTTCTGAGGAAGAAGAAGAAATTTCCAATTCAAACATAAACTCACCTTTGGTGAGTGTTGTTTCCTTTAATGATATTAAAATTTTTGATAAGTAATTTTTGATTGTAGAAAACAAAATTGAATTACCTCAATCAAATAACTGAGAGCTTACATAAGTTCTTGGGGGAGGTTTGGGATCTGGTTGGTGATGGGAATTGATTATTTAGATTCATTGAAAAATCACTTGGTTATGATGAGCATGGATGGCTTAAAGTAAAAAAGAAAATGATTTAAACATTGAGGAAAAATAAGACATGCTATTCTAAGATCCTTGGTGGCGTTAAAGATGTGGAAAAGATAGATAAAAGACTTGATGGTAATGAAATAAATGAAAAGATTCCCTCTTCAAAATAACTTTCAAAGTTGGATATGGGTCAAATAATAGCTGATACTTATCAAAGACCATTTTTTTTCATTTCATTGGACTCATGTTGTACTTATACTCCTATTAAAATGGGTTTAAAAGAAAAATCAGATGCTATGTTCATTTTATTTGTCAACAATAATCACTGGTTTCATCTTGTACTTGAGGGAGAAATGATTCCAATCCTTCCCATAGTTTCAAAAACTGCTTCTTTGACTTCTAAAAAAGCTTCTCTTTGGGTTGAAAATCTAAAATATCAACTTGAGTTGTATTCTAAGTTATTAAAATCATTTTAATTTCATCATTTGAGTTTGTTTTTGGATGATGATCTTGTAATTCTATTAATATAAAGGGTTGAAAAACATTATTTTGAATTTTTTGAGTTAACATCATTATGTTGAGTGTTTTGAATGAGATTTTATTTTTAATTCAGCTCAACTTGTGTTGACCTGATCCCATCATAAGGAGTATTTTAGCTTCTTGTGATGGGATCAGGTTAACACAAGTTGAACTTGTTTTTTTTTTGTTTTTTTACTTTAGGGCTAGTCAAGTTGAACTTTTATTATTTTCTTTTCTTTCTTTTTTTGTTGTTTTTGTTTTTTTGTTCAATTTTTTATTTATTCTAGTTTATTTTATTTTTAATGTATTTTTTTTTTGCTCACCCCAAATTGGTTGTGAACAGCCGCTCATAACCCATTTTGGGGTTTTGAGTGGCCTTTCACAACTGAAATGGGTCATGAGCAGCTGTTCATGACTAAAATTGGTTGCAAACTGCGCCACACAACCTGATTTGGGTTGTGAATGGGCCGCGTAGGTTCAAAAATTTAACATTTCCCTTCCACCTGAGGTTGAATGAGGAATCTGTGTGAAAAATAATTTGGGATAAAAATCAAATAGTAATATGTAAATCCAAATAAATTTAAAGTTCTTTAATGATTGGAAACATTATTACTGAGGTAGATTCAAATGAGAATTTTTAAGAAAATTAGTTGAGATTTGATCCAAATTATAAGTGGAAAGTGCCAGTAAAATGGAATTATTTTAGATCAAATTAATCAATTCTGGGGACAATCAAAGCTATGGAACCACAAAAAATTTGATTGCACTGGCTAGAATTTTCAGTCAAGGATCTCTGACACAACATATGAACCAGCCCAGGAAAAGCTCCAACCAAGCCAAGTTCAAGCTTTAAACAAGCTCTGATGCACAGTCACTGTGCATTTTGCACAGTGAATGTGCACCAAAACAATTTGTGGAAGAATGGATAGAGATTCACCTATAGATTGGAGAAAGCTTTGGATACTGATTCCTTGATGGCAATTGCTGTCACCCAAACACCCCAAATACTATAAAGCAATCTTAGATTATTGTGAGAACAAGGGGAGAGACTGTGTGCAAGGAATATGCAAGGTAGCAAGGCTAACTTCAAAGTGAGAACTTATTATCTGCTGGCTCAACAAACAGCAAGAGGAGGTGATTGTTCCAATGGAGAGTAACTACAGCCAATCCCAATGTGATGACTAGATTCAGCAAATGCAAGAATGTATGAAATTAACTAACTGAGGAGATAATCTTCAGGCAGGTGACAAACTTTTATAATCTGATACAAATGTGACTAGATACAAACCAATGAATGGTCAAATAAAGCTAGAAAGTGGTGAGAAAATGAATTACAGGAATGGAATGGGAAAATGAAATAACAGTACAGTCATTTCTGAGGTTGTGGCGTAGGTGCAATACAATAGAATATGATTTTACAAGTAAAAAATAGATGAGACAGGAAAGAATGACATGTGAGGAAAATGCAAGTATGCAGGTGTAGCTTATGCAGGGTAAGGGATTATTCTATTTGCAAACTATAAAGTTGATGTGGCTATCTAGGCATGAGTGCAAACTAGTGTGAGTGCGTAACCAAGAATGGAAGTCTGAGGGTTGATGATACCCAGGGTAGAAGAGAGAAGCTTGAATGGATGGTTGACCATTATTAGATTTAACTGCAAGATTTTTCAAGTACATACTGAGTTGCCAAGATTGGAAGGTTGTTATGCAAGCCAGAGTTGGTAAGCAGAAGGCACCATTGATGTTGTGCTTTATTTGTGTCATGCTTTATAGACTGAGGTAGATGGCACTGAGAAAAGGACATTTTGAATTGAGGAAGAGAATAAACTTTAACCTTGGAGAATACAGTTTCCTGGGTAAAAATCTTCAAGATCCTGCAAGCATTTATATGATTTTCCCATTTATTCCAAAATTCATCACCCACTACTGTATACCCTTGAGATAATACTATACTTCATTGCTTGAATAAAAAAAATATATTGAATATTTTTTCATCTTCTACTTGTAATTTGAAAAACTTCATTTTCAAAAAAAAAGGATGTGTCCATAGTACTGCTTCCCAGGTTCTCCAAGGCAAGTGCAAGCAATGCTGGCTTCAAAAATTTGCGTGTATTTTCCCTTCAAATAGAAAGCCGTTATTTGATACTCCAGGGGCATCCACTAGTGAAACCCAAAGTCAAAGGTCTACTCCTTGTGTAAATTATCACATCCCACCAGTGCCAGAGACTTACTTCCTAGGAATACAGAATCAACGTGGTAAGGCTTAGAGACTTACTAAATGAAAAAGGTAAAAACTAATGATATAATTGTTTTCCTTCTTACTATTTCCAAGGTTCCAGAGATACACAACTAATACACCACCACCACCAACACTACCACAACCACTGTATTTAGGTCCATCAACCAAGTTCCAGGAAACCAGATGAATCCCAAGGTGAAAAGTGAAGTGCAAGGTGAAGGAAAAGTTGTGGTGGAAACTGAGGAGAAAATGGAAGAACAAAATGAAACAGAAGGAGTAAATGAAAAGGGAAAAGAAGGAGGAACTGGAGGAGATGGAGGGAATATAGAGGTAGAAGGAAACAAGGCGGGGCAGGAGGCAGGAATTGGAGGTGAGGTGGAAAGGGATGGAGTGGAAGGAAACAGGATGGAAGACAAAAGCAAGGGAAACCAAGTGCAAGTTGTGGTGCCAGTCAAGACTGATGGAAGGCTAATAACTGGCAATGTGGGATTAGGTTTGTTGCAAGGTCTTAGGAAGAGAGCCTATGAAGAGCTCTTGGAGGAGGATGAATGGAATTCCCAACAAAAGAGTGCTTGGAATGAGAAATGCAAGGTTATCTTTGAGAAGAATTTAGTTACGCATGTCCTTGTTTTACAAAGGATGTCAGGGATAATAAATGATGAAGATTCAGATGAATTTAAATTTCTGGTAATAGAGTTGACTGAGAATTGGGAGGAAGCCAAAAAATAAATAAAGGGACATTTGTAATTTTTTATGATTTTATCATTATTGTTGTATGCTATTATTATTATTATTATTATTGTTATTATTATTATTATTATTATTATTATTATTATTATTATTATTATTATTATTATTATTATTATTATTATTATTATTATTATTATTATTATTATTATTATTATTATTATTATTATTATTATTATTATTATTATTATTATTATTATTATTATTATTATTATTATTATTATTATTATTATTATTATTATTATTATTATTATTATTATTATTATTATTATTATTATTATTATTATTATTATTATTATTATTATTATTATTATTATTATTATTATTTATTATTATTATTATTATTATTATTATTATTATTATTATTATTATTATTATTATTATTATTATTATTATTATTTTGAAAGAGAGATAAGAGTTTTTTCCTTGGAATTATGAAATAAATAGTTTTAATTAAAGAAAAGAAACAAATTTAAGGAATGGAAATGAAAGAGGAGCTGTAATGAGAAGTGTAGTGGGATTGGATGAGATGAAATAGGATACAAGTTTGGAATGGGATTGGAAGGGATGGAATTAAGATTGGCAAGGCTTGCAAGGGTAGTTTGCATTGAAATCTCAAACCAAATCAGGAGAGTTTCAAAGGTGATGGGCTGGTTCCCACAAGGCGTTATCTTTTTTGGACTGGAAGCCAGTCCATTTTACAAGGTTTTGAATTTTTCCTTTGCTTAACCTGGAATCCAGAATATGGCTTACTTCCCACTCTAAATGATCTTGGAAATTGACTGGTTCAGGAGGGGAATAATTCTTGCCCGTGTATAGGACTTAAGCTGGCTCTAGGAGAGACACATGAAAGACCGGGTAGATACCTTTCCACTTTGCTGGTAAGTTAAGTTTAAAAGCATTGGGAGAGATGACTGTTTGACTTTGAAGGGGAAAAGGTTTACTTAAGATAGTTTTCAAGTTGGGGAAGTGCTGCAAATATTGCAAGTGTTGAGCCATACCTGATATCCTACTGCAAAGGTTGGTGCCTTAGTGCAAAGTTGGTCTGCTTACTCCTTGTAGCACTGATTTGTTGCTACAAGGTTGGATTGGAGTTTCAATTGGAGGGATTGAATTTGAGTAAGGTAATTGGTAGCAGGTTGAGAAGGTGCTACATGAATAGAAGAAAAAGTAGGTTTTCTACCATAAAGAGTCTGGAAAGTTAACTTGTTGGTGGAGGAATGAGTGGAGTTGTTGTAGGCAAATTTGGCTAATGGGATCCATTTCAACCAGTCATCCCATTGATAGGCAACATACATTTGAAGATATTTTTTGAGGAACCTGATTAACTTTCTTGGTTTGCCCATCTGTTTACGGGTTGTAAGCCGTTTGTAAGTTGTGAGTGATCTTCCAATTTTGGCATAGTAATTTCTAGAGGCTAGAGCCAAGCAAAAATTCAAAATCACTAAACATATTATTAGGGGGTCCATGTTTCAAAAATACATATTCTAAAAATAAATTTTCTGGGTCTTCTGAAGAGGCAGTCACATTACTCCAAAGAAATAAAGCCATATTCAAAAACCAATCTACTACTACTAAAATAGAATCATAACCACTAGAAATAGGTGATTGTGAAATGAAATCCATCAACAACAAGTGCCAAGGAATAGGAAGGATAGGAAGTGGCTGGAGCAGCCCACACTTCTGATGTTCTGAGGACTTCTTACAATTGCAATCATAGCATGCGCTGTGGAATTCAGAAGAGGATTTCTCCTTTAACAGTTCCCAAGTTTGGAATTTATTGATCCCTTGCGTCTGTAAACCCTGAGTGCAACTGTTCACCCTTTGACTGAGAGATAGAGAATTGAGAGTAAAAGATCCTTCCAAAACCTATGATGATCCAATGTGATCCTCCATGATGGTCCCCCCTCCATCCAGGTTGAGGGTGCAATTTAAGTAACCACCCCCCCTCAACCATAACCTAAGTACAACCATAAACCAGCCAGAATAATGAAATACAACCCCTAAGCACAGAACCCTAGCCCCAACCCTATCCTTCCCGTACCATAATCCACATCCCATACCCCATATCCATCTTTATTGCCCACCTTTCATTACATCCACCCGGTTCATTCTTCTCATGACGCGTCCCTTGCGCCGTGCCCAATTTGGAGCCCCCTGCGCATGTCTGCATCCCCCCAACGCGCCTTTCCAGATATCCAAGATATATCTGCACAACCCAATCTGCATCTTGCAATGGGAAATCTGCACGCAATCCGTCCAATCCAATCCAATCCATCCTGTGTCTCCAGATTCTGAGCTTGGTTTGACTGCTGCTGAGCCCGCAGCGCGTCTTGCTGCGGCAAAGCCACACCCATTGCTGAGCGTGCTACCCCTGCTGAGCCCGCCGCTTCTGGTGAGCATGCAGCGGGCAGCAAATTCCAACTTGTGTCTATAAAAGACCACCACATCCCCCCCAACTTGAGTTCTGTCCCCAGAGATCCACCACTATTCCACCTACCCCCAAATATACCATAGTTTTCCACCTCCCCTTTGCACCATTTCATCACACCAAAGAAAAGAAAACACCCTATCCGCCCCTCTTTGCTAGACATGTCCTGCACAAATTGCAGCCAGAATGGCCTTGCTTTCTGTATCCTTCCGGGCCGGTGTGCCTGTGTTCTGTTCCAAGCCAGACACCGCCGCTTCTCCCTATTGGAGGGCATGTCTCAAGACCGCCCTCAAGGTTGCCCGCACAAAAGGACCCGGCGCAACTCCTTCATGGTCTTGAGTGATGGGGAGGTTTCAACCAACAAGTGGACCCCGCCTGGCTCACCTTGCAACCAACCGCAACAAGCTGCTCAAAATCCTCAATTGCACAAGAGTCACAACTCAGGCTGGACCTCCAAGGCGCCAGGACTTTCCGGACTTTGCGGCCTTTTGGAACGCCGCGCGGGTACAAATGAATGTACCAGCAATGGACCCAAGAATCCCCAACCATCTGGCCGCGCCTCCCCCACTACCACCAAGAACTGCTCCTCCTCCATGGCCACCGCTTCCCCCCACTCCTCCAAGACCAGCTCCTCCGCCGCCATCCCCATTGCCGGTTCCCAGGTTATCACCGGAGCCCGCACGGGCGCCATCTCCTGTGGTGATCAAGTTTTTACCAGAACACGCGGCCTCTGCGACCCCTCTTGCTGCCACTCCTGAGATTGCAGAGATCCCTCTGATTCCAGAACTTCCCTTGGCAAGGTTTGACACAATGGTGAACAACACAGACAAACCACTCCGGCGCTCTCAAGCATTCCCCTACGCGCACACCTCCAATGATTGAGGCAAGGTTTTGGCGGCCTTCCAATCCCTAGCCATGGCGCCTTGCGCGGGTGCGGAGGAAATGATTAGGACTTGGCCAACGTAGGGGGATTGCCCCCCCTTTCTTGATTTCTTCAATCTTTTTTTCATCCCCACGCCTATTTGCAAAGATAAAGACTTTTTCCGTGCCATCCTGAGTATCCTTTGGGCCTTGTGAGAACCTTGAGAGAAATAAGAGCCGCGCGCAAGATCCGCACTTTGAGAGCAACTTGCAAGAGTGAGAAGAATCCGCGCTACTGAGAGTAAACAGTGAGAGTGAGAACATCTGCGCCACTGAGAGTAACTGCTAAAGGTGCCTGGACCACCCCAGACAAACTTCCACACAGTTCCCTGTACCCATCTATAGAACAGAGAGAGTACAAAGAAAACCAGCGGCGCGCGCACATCTTTGACAGAGATAAAGAAAAAGTATCTGCCCAAACCCATCCGCACCTTCCATCTGTAAGATAACCAAAGAAAACTTAAAAAGATATTTTTTCTAAGCAACAACCAATTGACAAGCCCGCGCCTTTGCTCTTTGACCCACATCTGTTCCGCGCCACGCGCTTTCCTAGTTCCCTGAATCATCCATTGGAGATTGTTCATGCGTTTTCTTCCGGAACGCGGGGCTTGTCCTTGGGCCAGCAGACCCAGCTTTGCGCCATGCCCATACCTAAAATAAACCATCCCTAGCCAGCAAAAATCTCAAAAGCAAATACAGAGAGAAGAAAATAAGAAAACAAACATTCTGGGGTGTCTAGTTATCCTGGCTGTGAACCGGCTAGAACGCCCCCTCACCAAATCCAATCATATCCCCTATTCATCCATTTTTCCCCCCAAACTTGGCTGCTTTCCCCAGCGGTCTGCAGTTGTTTACTCCGCCAGATGCAAAGCGCGCACGGGCTTTTCCTTGGAAGAAGGATCTGCTTTTTTTTCCCCTTTGCTATCCAAACCAGCCGTCTTGTTGAATGAAGTTGAGCCCTGCGCAAAGAATTATTTCACGTGCAAAGCCGCGGCCTTCCATACTTGCACGTCCTGTGCTTCTTCCCCACTTCCACCGTGTCCTCCTACTCCTCCCCCCAAATCCCACTTCCACTTCCCCAACCCTTGATTGCAGATTGTGGTTTTGAATTTCCCACCAGAAAAATCTTCCACCTTCAATGCTTCCATCCCTGTCCCTGGGTCAAATTTCATTTGCGCTTCAAAACAGAACAGGAAGTTCCATCCTAAAATAGCCTCCCCGCAATCAACCAATAGAAAATAAAGTGGTTTACAGACCCTTGCAACCTCAACCTCTTCCTCCTCCACAACCCCATCCACGCAACAAGCCCCTCTGTTAAGCATGCAAAGCCCCATCGCGCATTTCCGCCAAACCAATCCCATTTCATCAAACAATCTATACAGAAGGAGATTCACCATATAACTGCTATCCACCAGCGCCCACACCTTCCTTCCAGCAATCTTCATTGGAACATAAGCCAGTGGAGTTAAAACCAATTTCATCCCCCCTAGCTGGCGCTCTGTGTCATCCCAAGCCAATTTCACCCGTTGCACCATTGGAGGGATCCTATTGTGTCTGCAATCCTTCAGTGCTTGAACCATCTCATCTACTACTACCAGCAACACCGCCGCCAACTCATGCAAGGTCAAGGGAATAGTTGTTTCATTCCCCATCACTCTGCGCATGATTTCCACCGCCTTCTTCTTCCCTGCCGGATTCACTGGCCATCCATCCATTTCTGGAACGCGCGCAATTGGCTTAGGAGCTGCCAGTGGTACCCATTCCTTGGCATCTACATCCATCATTTCCACCACCGCCAACTCCTCCGTTGCTAATACCCTCACTTCCGCTTCCACGCGCAGTGGTTTCCATACCCCAGGACCAGTGATAATCCCCAGCAAAGCTTGAGCAGTTACCACTGGTTCCTGTCCTTGCCTGCGCACTTTCTCCATGACAGTTGGATTCCCAGGTTTGACGGAGATCTGCTTGCCCGTTGGGAACATGAATCCCCTTCCCAAAGGTCAAAACAATCCTGCCTTGAGGTCCTTTGTCATGTTATCACACCCAGACCGCCAATGTCCCTTGTCCCCGCAGTAATTGCATACCCGCAAAGCGGGCGGATTTGATGGCAGAAGCAGTCCCCCAATGTGATGAGGCCAATTGCGCGGCCCTGACAAAATTTTACTCAGGAATATCTGTAAATTCTTCATCAATTCCTTCATCTTGCTAACCTCCAGGCCCGTCATCAGTGATGTTGCTGGGATGTGTCCTTTTTTTGAGGGGCCCGCAACCGGAGCTTGCATTGGTGCTGCCAGAGCGTGGGAAGCAGACTTCTTTGACCCCGTTGGGAAAAACCTTTCTGTGTCCTCCATCAGTTCCTCCAAGTCTAACTTGCTTTCCACCACCCAACAAATGAAAAGGATTTCTGGAAGAAGCGTGATACTCCCATCCGATGACCTCTTTACCAAGTTGTTGTTGTACAAGTGCCTCTGCACCCGCCTGCGGAGTTGGGGACCAAGCCCTCCCAAAAACGCCCTCTTCATTGCGCCCGTCTGCCCCAATATCACCTTGTTCTTCACCAGGTAACAATAGATCCAATTGAACATTGCTACATAATCCCCCAATTGCGCCTGCTTCCAGACTCCGCCATTTGCACTTGCTTCCGCTGTGGCTTGCTCAAAGTTGCTCTCTGGAAACCAAGGTTTGCGCCTTGCCCACCGTGCCAAGATTTCGGCCTTCAGTTTTGGCCAATCAAGTTCCTCATACCCTTCCATCTCCTCCACATCCCAAAGCTTCTCTTCATCCATGATGAAGAGGACAACAATCCATGCCTTATCCAAACCCATTGCACCTTCCGCGTTGGCTATTCCTTTGTATTGCGCAAGGAATCACTCAACATCCTCAGTGTTGAACTGGATATGAGGATAGTGCCTTGGCCTGATTTGAACCGGCTGGTGATTGGCGCCATCATTGGAACAAGGGACACAGTATCCCGCCCCTGATGATGGTTGCTTCTGAGAAGCCGGAGGAGGAGGAGGAGGAAGAGGAGTGGGGGTAACGTTGGATGACCCCGCAATGGTCAATGGGTGTTACTGGGACATTGCGCTTGTTAGTTTCAAGAGACAAGGAACAAAAGATTACTTCCCATCCAAACCCCCAGATGTGGAATTCAGAAGAGGAATTCTCCTTTAACAGTTCCCAAGTTTGGAAGTTATTGATCCCTTGCATCTGTAAACCCTGAGTGCAACTGTTCACCCTTTGACTGAGAGATAGAGAATTTAGAGTAAAAGATCCTTCCAAAACCTATGATGATCCAATGTGATCCTCCGTGATCTCCTGTACCATGATGCTCCCCCCCCATTGGGGCTGAGGGTGCGGTTTAAGTAACCACCCCCCCTCAAACATAACCTAAGTACAACCAGAAACAAGCAATAATAATGAAATACAACCCCTAATAACAGAACCCTAGCCCCAACCCTATCCTTCCCATCCCATACCCCATATCCATCTGTATTTCCCGCATGCCATTAAGTCCACCCGTTTTGTCCTTCTCATGAAGCAGCCCTTGCGCCGCGCCCAACTTGGAGCCCCCCACGCATGTCTGCATCCGCCCAACGCGCCTTTCCAGATATCCAAGATATATCCGTACGACCCAATCTGCGTCTTGCAAAGTGTGATCCGCATGTGATTGGTCCAATCCAATCCAATCCATCCTGCTTCTCCAGATGCTGAGACCGGTTTGACTTCTTCTGAGCTCACAGCGCGGCTTTCTGCGGCAAAGACGCACCCATTTCTGAACGCGCAGCGCGCATCCAATTCCAACTCACGTCTATAAAATACCACCACAGCGCTAACATATTCTTTTAGTTCTTTGATCATACCAGAACAATAGAAGTCTTTTTCAATCAATTGGTAGGTTTCATTCTGCATGATGACCAGAGAAAGGAGAATCATGCCAAGACTCAAAGAAATCTAACTTAATGCAAGGATTATAAGGTACTATTACATGGTCTTTATAAACTAAATAATCATTTTCATCAATACTATAGTCACTATCTAATAATTTTTCACTCTTGCAAATTTTGTTAAACTTGGAATAGTCAAGTTGAGCTTGTCAAAGTTTGGAAGCCATGTCTTGAAGTTGAGTGATGATTGAACTGAGTTGGGAAGACTGATTAGAGAAGAGTGTCCTAAAGTTTTCAGTGTTGTTATTGGCAAAGGTGCTCCCCCCTGGGTAAATTTTGTCCCAATGTGATAAAGCATCAGGGACTATTGCTTGTTTCCCAGGGCGTTAAAGTTGAAATTGGAGAGCTATTTGGTCCAACGTGCCTGTCTGCATTGTGGTGACCAATTGGGGACACCTCATGTAAAGGGCAATTTTCTTTAATCTCTCATCTTAGCAAACAAAACAAAAAGCACAAAAATTGAGTTGGTATGGGAACCTTCCTTTTTTCCCTCTTCTAAACTTCTCCCTTTCCTAGCAGTCTAGGAAGGGCTCCCCTGGGGTGTTCAAGTCCCCAGGCCCTGAATTCAAACCCTCCTCTTCATGCTTTGCATCCAATCTTTTGGGCCAAGCACCCTCACACCAATCAGCTTGTAATCCTCATCCTGACCCTCAAACCAACCTTATCATTATTCAATCCTTCAATCATCTCATCATTCCTTTATCCCATCATCCATTCTCAGAAGACTCAAGTTATCAACAATCACCATTGAGACAAATTGATGGTGACAACAATGACAATGAATGGACTGAAAAACAAGAATCATTGCAACCATCAATCCCATTTTTCTCATCCTCTCAGAGCTCATGACCATCATCAGCCTCTCAGTCCAACAACAATTACTATGTGATAATTGCTCACTATCCTCCATCCTCCCTTGCAAACTTACTTTCATTTTCATTCCTGATGCTGCTCTTACCCATCCAATACTCCCATCATCTTCATCAACCTAAAGCCAATCCATCCCCCTTTTCATCCATGGGACGTCCGCTTGCAATGATCTTGTTGCAAGCTGTTGTCCATCAACCCTCTGATGCTCATCAACATGTAATCACCCCTCCATCACCATTTTCTTTGCCTTTGCAAGGCCTTGGGCTTGTCTGCACTGCTTTTGGATGCTCAATTCTGCCATGGGCTGTCTCCTTTTTATCTTTTTTTCTGCTCATGTCATGTTCAATCTCTTGCAATTCTGGATCCTCCTTATTCCTTTCATTTACCTACCTCAAGAAAAAAATTCCACTTTCATTTGTGTTATCTCTTTTTAAATAGTATACAGGCTGGTCTCTTTCCCATAAAAGGAGGGGATCTCCCCTGCCTTTGCCCCATCATCCATCATCTGAGTCAGTCAATAAATCCATGGGGAGTGCATCCATCTTCCCCCCTTTATCTGAGCATTCCATCATCATATGATACAGGGTATATCCATGATTTCCCTCTTATCCTTGAGCCTCCATGCTCAAATCCTTGATCCTCCCCTCTGTGGACTTATCCTTTATCACCAATAAATATTCTTGCTGGTTGAAGAAGACGTCATTTGGTTGAATTCTTGAGTGTTTTATACCACTCCTTGATCCCTTTTCCAACCATAGCTGTCTTGATCATTCTTTGATTGTCTTTCTGGAATCAGTCATGTTTGACTAAGAGGTTTATTTAAGCTTGAAACCTGGATTTTTAAACCTCCCTTTAATTCCTAGAAGTTGTTTTTTTCAATGCTACTCTTGAGTACCTTGAGAAGTGTTGGGTCATTCCTGTCCAAATTAGTTATTTCTTTGCTTCTGGAGCTTCATAAGACAAATTTCTTTGTTTTTTAAAGCCACCCACAGTTATCTGGTACCCTTCAAGCGCTTGATTGTGGATATTTGGGAAGGTGCATTGAGAACCTGAATTTTGGCTGGGATTTAGTTGATCTTTCCTAATCTTCTTCTGAAAACCAGAGTTATTAGCTTGCGGGTGTTGTTACTTACAACTTCCTTGTGCTATTGAACTCTGAACAAACTCTAACTTATTTTGTTCAAGTCTTTTCCCACACCATCTTGCCTCAGATATTTTTGTTCCGTTTGCACCAATTACTTTCAAAATCATCCCTTCCCGTTGATTCCTTATTCACAATTTTCTGGACCTTGATTCTGGTTACACTTGAATATTTTTTTAACACTCAGGAGGGCAGCCTAAAAAGCGCCTTTCCCCTCCAAAGAACTACCTACAACCAGCACCATTTGGGGTCTTACAACGTGTAATTGTTGAAGTTTCACTCTCACTGCCGCAGATTCCTGTCATCTCACTGCCCATACTTCATATTTGAAGTCTGTCACTTCTTCTTCCTTTCCAATTCACACTCTTCTATCCCTGCCTTCATCTCCCTTCCTTTCCTCATCAGCTCATTCATCTTAAATTCTCCATTCCTTGTTTTCTCATCTACTTGTTCCTTTTCCTTTCTATTTCCTGTTCTTCACTCTTGTCCACTCAAATCTTAACTGGTAATCCTCTCCACTCAAAAATAATCACCGTTTCTTGACTTGGCATTTGACCTATCCAATCTACTGAAGCTCTCTCAGTTATCCTCAACATCTGTTGATAATCTCACTTGTTGCTACTTATCTGAATTGCTTCTGTGTTCTCATTTGGTGAGAAAGAGATCACAGCTCCTATTGATGTCCTGGCCCTCAATCTGAACTTTTGTTGCTAGTCTACTCCGCTATCTGACTATCCTAGGGTCCTAACGCTTATCTTTCTACCAGTGGTCTTCTTCAGCTCCTCTGACTAT
Organism: Puccinia polysora; assembly: GCA_025617555.3. Lineage (NCBI taxonomy): Eukaryota > Fungi > Basidiomycota > Pucciniomycetes > Pucciniales > Pucciniaceae > Puccinia > Puccinia polysora. The sequence continues at coordinate 50,367,645 of CM062626.1, forward strand.
CATTTCATTATCCGGGGTAGGATTTCTTATCCCTTGACTCTTCTTTCACTTTTATTGAATTAACTATTCTGTCTTCATCAATTATTGAATCCTGTTTTTTTTTCCAGTCTGGTCTTAAGCTTCTTAAAGCAATTTATCAGGTCAAGTTCTATCACAATTAACAGTCCAAAGCAATCTCCAATTGCTAACCTCTCAAAACCAGGTTGGTCTTAGCTAAAATGGACAAAATCAACCCAAAAATTCTCAAGACCACCTTAGAAGCTATTCCTTTTCTCACCAAGGACAACTTCACCATCTGGAAAACCAGGATAAACTCTCTCTTAAATCTTGCTAAACTGAAAGATATAAATGGATCCAGTACTGAAGAACTCTCAGCCACCAATAACACCATTCTCACCACAATTCTAATCTCAAAGCTTTCTTTGTCTATTCACACAACCATTTTTATTGGCCAGCAACAAATAAAGTGCCAAAGAGATATGGCCGGAAATTCACAAACACTTTGTGTCCTCTCAATCATCCAACTGAGCTCAGGTATACAGCCAATTCACCTCTATTGTGTTTGATAAGAACAATATCCAAAGATTTATTTTTGACATTAAGAATGGAGTCAATAAGCTGCACAAAATTGGAATTGTTCTTCCTGCCAACATTCTTACCTATATGATCCTCAACAAGCTGCCAGACTCACTGAAGAACATCAAGCAATCAATTACTCATTCAAATGTTCAGTCTGAAATCAACCCCAATGCTGTTCTGGATCATCTTTGCATAAATATGAACAAATTAAGAATGAGAAACTCATCTTCTTCCTTGTCCAATCAGATTGCTTCTCTCTTTACTGACTCTTCTGGGAAATGCAAACCAAGGAAACACAACACTCTTGCAAATCATCCTAAGCAAAATTTTTGGATGTTGTATCCTCACCTCAGACTGAAGAACAATACCCCTCCTGAATCCAAGACTTATGTCAGCTGTCTCTCCATCTCTAGCTGTCAAGATTCCCTCAATTTTGTTCTTCACTCAGGCTCATCCAATCACATGATTTCTGACCCCAATCTGTTTACAAATCTTGACCACTCAGAAAAAGGAATGATTAGTATGAGCTGTGCAAGAAACCTGCTGGAAGTGAAGGGGAAAGTAGAATTCAATCTGAAATGCAATTTTGGAGATGTCAAACTTCACAAAGCTCTGTTTTTTCCTAATATTCAAATCAACCTAATCTCCCTGAGAAGACTCCTTCTCAATGATTATCTTGTTGATTTCCAGTCCAATGTGTTTCTTCTCTACAAACTTGGCAAACTTGAAATGAAAGGGTATTAAATCAACCATATTTCCTGTCTCAGTTTTTATCCTCCAACCTCTTCTACGTATCAATTGCATTTTTCCTATGCTGAAAACCTTCACAAATAACTAGGACATGTGAGTTACCATAGACTGAGACATAAGCTGAACATTCCTATCAAGAAAACAAAGAACTTTAAATTGTGTGCTATATCAAAAGTGACCAGAGCTTTGTTTCACTCACAAATTTAATCCACTGACTGTGTCTTTCAAGAACTGCACCTTGATACAATTGGGCCCCTAACCACCTCAAAGAATAGGCACAAGTATCTTGTAACCGTTACCAATGCGTTCTCTCAATATGTGTCTGTTATTCTGGCTACCAGTAAGGAACTAATTCCCTCATTACTTATTGAAGCAATTGATCTTGAGGCAAAAAAATTCAACTACTATCCCTCCATCCTGCACTCCAATCATGGGGCTGAATTCAAGAACTCCAAACTAGCCAAATTCTGCAATAAAAACCTAATTTGTCAAAGGTTCTCCAATCCATATACCCCTCAGCTCAATGGACTGGCCAAACAATTTAATCAAACTATTATAGAGTCAATTTGCTTGAACCAGAATGATTCTCATCTTCCCATAGGAATTTGGCATGAAGTTCCTCAGGCTTCTGCTTTAGCAATTAATCAAATTCCGTCTCATAAAAGCAAACAATTTCCCTATGAGTTATTCAAAGGCACTAAGCTTCCTCTCTCTTACTTCCATCCTCTAGGTGCTCCAGTCTCCTATCTTATTCTTCCCAAAGCTCCTGGATAAAAAATACTCCCTCCATGCAAGATTGGTCACCTGATTGGATATAATCCCAAGATTCAATCATACAGAATTCTCACATCAACTGGTAAGGTGATAGACTCAAAGCACATTTTTTTCCTGGACATAGAATGCAAGCATGCAAACAATTTTTCCTCCAAAGAATGGATGCCTGAATGAAACCTCCCAATCTCTCTCAAGAAGAACCTGAATCTCTAGATGAAGGATCTACAGCCTTGCCTACAGATGAAGGATCTACAGCATTGGTAATCTCAGGTTCCCCATTGGATCAGTCTCCTCCCAAGGATCAGTCAATCATCAAACCCTCAGAAATTTTTTCTGAACCAGTATATGAAAACGCTAGCATAGGAATTTCTCCCACTTGCGTTCTGAGAGAAAGAACTCTTACCGTCAAACCAGTCAAATACAGCTATCTCTCAACAAACCTGGATCCCGACAAGGTCCAAGCTGCCAAACAGGAAGAACTCAACAGTATTGAACAACACAAAGTGTGGGAGGACACCAATTAAACACCAAGTCATTGGCTCAATACTCTGTGGGTCAATTGCCTCAAACCCGCCACAAATTCCACTCTGGAATGCCTCAAATTTTATTCAAGGGTTCAAAAAGGAATTCGGGGTGGACCACTTTGACATGTTTGCGCCTACTGGAAAATTCCCCTCTCTCCTTCTTCTTCTCACTCTTGCGGCTGACAAAAATCTCCTGTTAGGCAATTTGATGTCAAAAGCGCATTTTTGTTTGATCCCCTAGAGGAAGATATTTTCTTTAAAAATCCAAAAGAATCTGCTCAAAATAGTCCATTTCTCAAACTCAAGAAGTCTGTTTACGGTCTGAAACAAGCTCCAGCTAACTGGAACCATACACTTACTGAGTGGTTTGAAGAGATCAACTATCAACAGTCTCAGTCAGACGCCTGTGTCTTTATTCAGAAAAACCAAGACTCCTATATCTTTTTCAATGTTGATGACTTAGTAGTGGTGGGTAAGACAGAGGCCTTTGAGTATTTTTTCCTTCATTGCTTGCCTAACTTGTCAGCTCATGATCTAGACACATTATTGGGGATGAACGTAGAATTGGATGGAATCATCTTTTTGCTATCACAGTCCAATCTCATCAACAAAGGTATCCAACTGTTGAATCTCTCTGAGTGCAGACCAGTGGCTACTCCTCTTACACCCAGTACAAGTAATTTGAGTCTCTAGGAGTCAACTACAGACAATTCACCGGCATTCTCCACTATCTATCTTGTCAATTGCGTCCTGACATTGCAGCTGCATCCTCTATTCTATCCAGATTTAACCATTGTCCAGGCATTCATCACGGGAGGGAAGTGATACATTGCTGGAAGTACCTGAAATCAACCATCAATTACAAACTAAGACTCCATCCGCAGCCATCTGACAATCCTAAAATAGATGTGTACACCAATGCCACATGGGCAGATGATCTTGAAACGAGGTCTTCCCAAAGTGGAATCATGGCCTTTTGGAAAACTTTCCCAATCTCCTGAAAAAGCAACAAGCAGAAAAATATAACCTTATCATCCACTGAATCTGAGCTCAATTATCTGTCCAATGTTGTTCAAGAAGATTATTGGTTGTCACATTTGATCTCAGAACTATGGAACACAAAATTGTCTCCTTCTCTCTTTCACATTGACAATAAAGGACTACTCAAAAAGATTCAGAATTTTGGATAAAACTCAAAAACCAATCATCTCAACATCAAGGTTAAACACATTTGTAAACTCTACAATGAAAAAAATCCTTATTTCTCTCATCTCATTGTCCAAAATGATAGCGGATGCTCTCACTAACGCTGCTACCTCACAATCCTTGAACCTATTGACTTCCTGTTGTTTCTGTCCTTCTCACTCTTCCTCATCAAATGATCCAGGGTGTTGAAATTTCACTCTCACTGCCACGGATTCCTTTCATCTCACTGCCCATACTTCATATTTGAAGTCTGTCACTTCTTCTTCCTTGCCAATTCACACTCTTCTATCCCTGACGTCATTTCCCTTCCTTTCCTCATCAGCTCATTCATCTTAAATTCTCCATTCCTTTTCTTCTCATCTACTTTTTCCTGTTCCTTTCTATTTCCTGTTCTTCACTCTTGTCCATTAAAATCTTAACTGGTACTCCTCTCCACTCAAAACTAATCACCAGTTCTTGACTTGGAATTTGACCTATCCAATCTACTGTGGCTCTCTCAATTATCCTCAACATCTGTTGATAATCTCACTTGTTGCTACTTATCTGAATTGCGGCCGTGTTCTCATTTGGTGAGAAAGAGATCACAGCTCCCATTGATGTCCTGGCTCTCAATCTGAACTGTTGTTGCTAGTCTACTCTGCTATCTGACTATCCTAGGATCCTAACGCTTATCTTTCTACCAGTGGTCTTCTTCAGCTCCTCTGACTATCATTTCATTATCCGGGGTAGGATTCCATATCCCTTGACTCTTCTTTCACTTTTATTGTATTAACTATTCTGTCTTTATCAATTATTGAATGCTGTTGTCTTGTCCAGTCTGTTCTTAAGCTTCTTAAAGCAATTTATCAGGTCAAATTCTATCAGTAAGGACTTTTGAGCTCATGAAATATTTAAGAGAATTTTGATCAGTTAAGACCTCAAAGGGTTCCATGAGACTCAAAAGGTATGAGTGCCATTTCTTCAAGCAGTAAAAAATTGCAAGAAGTTCCTTGTCATGAATATTTTAATTAAGCTCTGCAGAAAGCAATTTGCAAGACTTGAAGGCTACAGGATGAAAGAGAGAGGAAGAGGAAGAAAACTGCAAGATTACTCCTTCAATTGCATAGTTGCTTGCATCTTTTTCCACAATAATGCAAGCTAGCTTGTTAAAATGAGTAATTATTGGAGCAGTAGTGAAGGCTTTCTTCAGAACTTTGAACTCCAAAGCAGCTTTTTCAGTAAAAAGGAATGAGTGTCTTTTTGAATAAGGTTAGTAAGATTAACAGTTTTCTTGGCATAATGCTCAATAAAAATCCTGTAAAAATTACTCAAGCCAAGGAAAATTTGAAGGTATGTTACAGAAGAAGGTGCGGGCCAGTCAAGTATGTGTTGGATTTTGGCTGGGTCCATTGATAGCCCTTTCTGCAAGACAATGACACCTTAAAATTGAAGAGAATGGGTATTAAATTTGCACTTAGAGGCTTTTGCAAACAGGTGATTCTTTCAAAGTTTCTGTGGCACCTCTTTCACATGTGCAATTTGGTACCAAAGAGTTTTTGAGTAGAAAAGTATATCATCAAGATACACCACCAAGTATTTCTGTACAAGGTCAGCAAAAATGTCATTGACAAAATTTTTAAAAGTGGAAGGAGCGTTGCAGAGGCCAAAATGCATGAAAGTATACTCATAACTGCCAAACTGTGTTCTCATTGCAGTCAAATACTTATGAAACTTTTCAATGCAAATTAGGTTATAGGCACTTCAAAGGTTGAACTTTGAGAAATAAGCAGCTCCATGGAAGAGAGTGAGGAGGAGCAACATGTGTGGTACTGGATAGGCATTCTTCCAGGTTACCCGTTTCATTTTCCTTTAGTTGATGCAAAGGCAAAGGCCTCCATCTTTCTTTGGAACAAATAGGATGGGCAAGCCCATATTTGAATTTCTTGGTCAAAGAAATCCTTTGATACATTTTCCAAAATGTATTCTTTAAGCGTGGTTGATTCTTGCTTTGAGAGAGAGCAGACTGGTCTGGGTGCTGGAGGTGGGCCAGTAAGTTCAATCCTGTGATCATAAAAACAGGAAGGAGGTAGTTTATCTGCTTTTAAAGCGGAAAAGACACCAGCAAAGTCACTTTAAACCAAAGGTCAAGACTCTCATATGATTTCTAAATCTTCAAGCACCAGGTTTTAAGTCTTGTTCAATGCAAGAGGATTAGGGAGCTCAAAATAAACCATTTGGTAGGTGCCTGTTTCTCTTTGAAGCAACAAGGAAGAGGTCAGTTGGACAAATAAGCAATAACTTGTAAATCTGAAAAGGGAACTTGGGAATGAAGTTCAGGATATTGCAAATCTCCTTGTGGAAAATTGTCATCCAATTCAATGATAGTGTCAGGTAGGCTGTTTGATTCCTATTTGAAAGAAATATTAGTGTTCTGGGGTTGAAAGATTTGAAGTTTGATTACTCCTTGTTTCCAATTCACAATGGGATTCCAGAAAACTAGGGTCATGGCCTAGAATGGTGGTGTCCATCCCAGGGATATCCAAAACAAATAAATCCTATTAGAATCTGGGGAAATTGGAAAATTCAAAGGTCCATTTTGCCTTTTGGGAAAACCAATGAGATGGTTCATTTTCACTACTTACTAAATAGATGGGAAACTTATCTATCTTGGAACACATAAGATTTTTGGAAGTGGCAAAGGATGAACTTATAAAAGAAAAATTAGCGCCAGAATCAAGTAAAACACAATAAGGAGTATTTTTGGAATTGAAGAGGAAAAATCTTCAACTTGGAGCACCAAGTGAATTTCAAGTGCAAAGATTGACTCTCTGTAATTTAGGTTTTCCTTGCAAGTATTAGGAAAAATTAAAAGCTAATTTTTTGGCTGTCTAGCCGCTTTGCACAAATATTGAAATCATTTTTTCCTGCCCAATACCTACATAAACCCTCCTTTTCCCTCCTTTGCCACTCCTTGTTCCAGAGCATCCCATTTTCCTTATGCAGGAATTTTGGAGTTTTGGCAATGGCTTTCCCCTTTGGGTTGGAGTTTGAGGTTGAATTTGTTTTGGAGTGTTTTGGATTCTTCAAATGATTTTTCGAAGAGTTTTTTGCCTTTGGAGCCAACTTTGACAACCCCTGGTTGTTTTTTTGAGAGTGGTTCTTGTCATGATAAACACTATCAAGCTCAATCACCCAGTTGATCAAATTCTGAAGGGAGGTTGTCTTATGTCTCCCAACTGTGAGCTGTTTGATTAGGCGTGCTGGTAAACCCATTCAAAAGTGAAATAAAAGTGTCTCCTTGTTGCATTGGATGTGAGACTGCAAGGTTCAGAAATATGAGATATAAAATTAAGCTCCACTATTCTCTTTCATAACTAGAGTATTAAGTTTGTATTTGGTGTTTTGCACTTTTTTGGGGTCACTAAACAGGGTGAACAGTTGTTGCTCAAACTTATCCCAATTTTTGGAGGATACATTTAGGACTAGTATTGGATAATAGTTTGAGATATGATTCAAACCACTGCAAGGCTCTTCTCCATAGAAAGGAATAAACAAACATAGCTTTATGTCTATTGGAAGGAAAATTGTTGGGATTTTTTGAGAAGATGATTTTAAAGGACTGTAGGTAGGATCTAAGCTTATGGGAATTTTCTCCTGTAAAGTGGTCAGTCTGCTTCATTCCCAGAGTATGGAAAGTAGGACCACTTAGAACAGATTGCAAGGCATTTTGATTTAGAGCCTGGATCAAGGTCAAGAGCAGGGTCAAGGCTTTGGTCTTGGGAGCACTAGTTTTGATATACCACAAGTCAAGGTTTCATTTGAGGAATTTTTGGAAGTTTCAATTTCCTTGATAGAATCCACTGGAGCTTCCCATTGAGGAGCAAGGAGATAGTCAAGAGGTTCAACCAAAGGAGATTTGGAAGAAGGAATGGTTTCAAAGGTTTTTTGGCCTGTGAAGTGCTGTGTCTCCCTACCCAATGAATATCATTATTATAAGGGATGAGGGAAGCATTCCCAGTTGATAAAGTACATGAAATTGTAAAAGAAGAATCTATTGTAGGTTGGAAAACTATAATAGAGGAGTTGAGTTAGTTAATTTACATTCACACAACTACCCCATGTACTATAGGGCAATCTTAGATGATTTTGAGCGCAAGGGGAGAGACTGAGTGCAAGGAATATGCAAGGTAGCAAGGCTAACTGCAAATTGAAAACTTATTATTTGATGGCTCAACAAACAGCAAGAGGAGGGGAGTGTTCCAATAGATAGAAACTACAGCAAATCCCAATGTGATTACTAGATTCAGCAAATGCAAGAAAATATGAAATTAACTAGCTGAGGAGACAATCTTCAGGCAGGTGGCGCAGCCTTCATAAGGTGATACAAAGGTGAATAAATACAAACCAATGGATGGCCAACTACAGCTAGAGATAGGTGAGGCAATGAATTACAGGAACGGAATGGGAAAATGAAATAACAGTACAGTCATTTCTGAGGTCATAGCGTAGGTGCAAGACAATAGAATATGATTGTAAAAGGACTTAATATATGAGACAGAAAGAAATGACATGTGAGGGCAATACAAGTATGAAGGTATAGCTTATGCAGGGTAAGGGACTATTCTATTTGCAAACTATAAATTTGATGTGGCTATCTAGGCATGAGTGCAAACTAGTGTGAGTGTGTGACCAAGAATGGAAGTCCAAGGGTTAGTGATACCCAGGGTAGAAGAGCAAAGCTTGAATGGATGGTTGACCGGTATTAGAGTTAACTGCAATATTTTTCAAGTAAATACTGAGTTGCCAAGATTGGGGTTGTACCAAGTAAAGGATATCTTGAAGTGAGGAAGACAATAAACTTTAAACTTGGAGGGTGACACTTTCTAGAAAGTGAAATTCAATTTTCAATGGTGTTTTTTAGGACCAAGAATTTGAAAATTTAGAGAAATTGAAAGAAGAAAATATAAAATTTGAAAAGGAATCAAATGAAATAATCTTTAAGCAGGGAATCTTGATTTTTAACTAATTTAAAGTTAAATATTTGTGTATTTGAATTAATGCAAGGGGTGCAAAGAAAAACCTAATATGATGGCTGAAACAATTCAAAGTGTATTTTCCCTTGATATTTGAAATAATATTTGGTTGAAGAGGGCCTTTAATGATTGATTTGATTTTTCTTTGGTGAAAATATTTCAAATTAAAAATTGTAACCTTGATGATTTAAAGGGACAATTCTAAATCAAATCAATTCAAATGGTCTTTTTGTTTGAGGCACAAAAGTTCTCCAGACATAAAAATTCAAGTTCCTGAAACTGTTGAGGAGAAATTTCCCATTTCTCAACCAAATCAATAGGGAATATCCAAGTTAACCAAAACTGCCATTTTTTAATGGTGGGTTTCAACCCAACTCTGCCATTTCAAATCTGCCATTGAAAATCAAAAAACCCGCTTATTTCACATCAGATGTGTCAGAGTTACCTGAAAATAAATTGGTTTTTTCAAATCAATTTTTTAAATACTTTCACTGCCTCAAGCCATCATTCCAAATCATCACCCCTTGTTTCAACCTCTTACCTCATTGGAAAAATTCTACCTCCAACCTCATCCAAAAAATATGATTCATTGCTCTCATCACTTCATCACTCTCATCTCTTCTTGCTATCCTCATTGCTTCATCACTCTCATCACTTTATCACTTTCATCACACCCTAACTCACATTGCTTTATCACTTGTGTAACTTCCTCACTCTCATATATTCATTTCTATTGTCATTGCTTTATTGCTCTCATCACTTTATAACTTTAATCACATCCTAACTCTCATCACTTTATTTCTCTCATTTCTTCATCCCTTCATACCTCTTACTCTTTTCAAATGGCCCCTCCATGAACCTTCCCCCGCAAGTCCACACCAAAATCCAATGGACCAAAACAAAAATCCCCAAGGAACTCTACATCAAAGAATCCTCACCCATCAGCTTCCAAATGCTTAAGTCAGCTCAAGAGAGCTGATCAAATCATACTGGTAAAATTGCTGAAAATTCCCTCCAACTATGAAGCTTCCCTTGGATCTGGCAAAAAAACACAATTTGGAAAACCTCCATCCTCTAAGTTTAATGGTTATCTCCTGATGGCCACTGAACTGAAGAATAAAAAAAAATTTAGGCTGGATATCAATCTTTCATTCAAACAGATTCAGGAGCAATTCAAGAAATATTGAGCAAAGTACAAAAAGGCCCGCTCATTGTCAATCTCCACCAGCTTTGGTATCATCAATGCTGATAAAGAAAAGGGAATCAACTTGGTGGTTGATAATTTGGAATCCATTTTTCCTTTTCATATTCATATGAATGAAATATTTGGAAAGAAGGCCAACATCACCCCTTTAGATGCTTTTGACTCCCAACAATCTAATTAAGTAGATGCCCAGGACTTGGCTGTGGATGCCCAGCCTAGAAATGATGATTTCAAAGAAACCTATGAGTGTCCCCAATTGGATTTGGAGGAGGATATTCCAACACAACCAGCTCCAATCATGTCTTCATCAGCGTTGATCAATGATTCAAACTGTTGCTTGGACCCCTCACTTCCTTCTTTGGATTTCTCTCTTCCTGGGGTGGAAGAACTTAATGACTTGGCCTATGAGGAGCATGTTATTCCACTATCTAAATTAAAATCAAAATCTGTTAAATTAAGGAATCCAGTTCTTTTATTTTCTATCCAGTTAATCCTGACTGATATACATTTTAAAAAACAGAAACATCCATTTCTGAATGGCCAAACACTCAATCCAATGGGGCCTCCCACATCAGCTTCAAATGAGAGTGATGAAATTCCCACAAAAACATCCTCTTCAAAGAGAAATCAAAAGGCCTCCAATTCCATCAACATCAACCCCAACAGCCCTCAAAAGAGGAGAAAAACTTCCAATTTTTTGGGCTTTGAAGATATCATGGAGAAGCAAGATTCAAGTAAGTGAATTAATTGAATGTTCTCACTTTCAAAATCAAACTCATTCCTATTCCACTCCAAAGAACAGTAAAATCACAAATTGAATCTGAAAAACTTTGATTTGGAAAGGAGAAGTGGGATCATCAACTCAATATTGATTTTCAAAAGAGGAAAGCTGAGAGTTTGGCTTGTCAGAAGAAATTGGATTCTGAGTGTAATTTGAAACAGGCAGAGCAGGAGTTTCAAAAAAAGGAAAAGGAGAAGGATTGAAAGTAAGAGAAACTGGAAATAGAGAGGGAACAACTGGAAACAGAAAAAAAAGATAGGTTATCAGGAGCCATGGCATTTATTGGTAGCAGTAGAACTATGGAAGGAATAAAGGAAATTACTCCATTGCTTGGATTGTGAAATATTTTCTTTGATAAAAAACATTTAAAAATCAAAACAAAAAAATTATTTTCAAATACAAAAATGTTTGAGCCTATTTTCAACCATGCCAATAAAAATTTTTTCATTTATTTTTATTTAAATTTTTTGTTCTAGAGTATATTTTACTGCTTTTTGTTTCTTTGAAAGTTTTCCAAGGAGTCTTGTTGATGTGAATAGACATGGAAATCCTAGTATGGGTGGAAGTCTCCACAGCATGAAAAGTAAAGGGCTTGTACTTGTTTGCTGCTCAAACCATTATTACAACACCTTTTTGTTTAAATTCAATGGCAAAAACCAAGTCAGGAAAAACAAATTGGCCTTCAGATACTTGATATTTGTTCTTGTTTTTTATAATTTTCCCATTTGATTTTCTGGTTGGAACCTCCAGTCAAAAAGAATATGAATAGATTTTACCTTTTTCAATGTGGGAATAATTTTAGAAGGAACTTGAAGTGAAGGTGATGTGGGGGGCACAGTCAAAAGGAGTGAGCCAAGATCCAAATTCCAATGAAGAGAAGGGGGTGATATTGTTTTTGATCATTGTTTGATGGTTGGAATCATGTGCCAGTCTGGCTAATTTTTGGAACATTTGGCCTAAAATTTGTAAGAAATTGTCAGACCTAAGGTTCAAAATAGAAAACTCTTGAGGAGAAGATTGAATAGCAGCTTTCTTCAATTATTGTCCAAATAGTTCAGAAGGGTGCATCTATTTTTTCCATTCAATTGCCCACATTTTCCCACTCCAAAATCTTGATGGACCAACAGTGTTGAAAAACTTTTTGGATTGGTGAAGGAATGTTGTGACTGAGTTTATTTCCTTCTTCTCTTTCTCAGAGAGTTTATTCAAAGGGAAAAATTTGATTATTGCAACCAGAGTGTTGATTGGATTGGTCAAGAACAGCCACTTTTCCAGAGTTGAAGAAATTGAAATGTTCAATCTTCTGTTTGGCTTGTCAAAACTCTTCAGGGGAGGTTTTTCAAGTATTATTTTTCTTTTTTGGCGGCAATAGCAGGGTAAAAATCAAAAGGTTGCAGTTTTTGTTGAGACCAAACCACCTTTTTATTAAATCTTTCTTCATTTACTTCCAAATAGATTTTGGAATCTCTAATTTGGGCCCTCTTTTTTCAAAGATCCCTCTGCTTTCCACCTATCTTTATTTTTTTCAAACCATCTCCTTCCATCTTGATCCCTCCCAGGCACCTACTGCGCTTGGGGTGTGGATCAAGAAGGAAATCAAATTGTTGTATAAAATTTTGAGTGTTGTGGGAGCAGCATTGGAAGTTCAGAAAAAGGGAAGGATCACAAAGAACCGGAGATCAAAGGGTGTGTGGCATTGCATGAAATCCAAAAAAAAACATCATTATTCATGTTATAATCAAGGTATAATATCATCAAAAAAACACAGAAAATAACAAAAAGTCAACTCTGATAAATAAATAAATAAAAATTTCAATATTCAATTTATGGCCATGAGGAGGAGAAGGAAGAGAGGAGGAGGGATTGATTGCAAATCAATTGCTTGATCAATTTCCAATTGATTCAGAAATTGATTCACAATTTATTGGGGGGGGGAGGAGGAGGCAGAGGGGGGGAGCTTGCCTGGGGGATCAAGCAAGGAGGTGGTGGGGTGCCTTAAGGTTGAATGATCAAAGGAT
>CM062626.1:50382634-50415134 GCA_025617555.3 Puccinia polysora
AAGATGAGCAAGAAGATGAGACAGGGATGAGTTTAGGAGGATCAGGAATATCTTCTTCAAATATTTCTTGATATTCATCTTTGATTTCAGTCAGAAGGTTGTGAGGGATTATGCAATTGAAAAATCCAGTTGATGAGGATCTTCAAGTCTTTAGAATTTTGAAGCTGGTTTTGAATTTCCCTTAAGCTGGACCATCTTCCTTTCAAGAATCCTATGGCATGCTAAATCCAAACTTGTGATTGGAAAGATTATAGTTTAAATCAGTTTTGGCTTGATCATTGGATGAAAAATTATGGTATGCTGGAATCACATATGCCTTTCTAGCATAAGCTCAATTGGCCAGAAGGTATTGATCATAGTTAAAGTGGTTCTCTGGTTTTAGGTCAATCTGCATCCAATTGAAAACATATGGATTGTGTCAAGAACCTGGAAGGCCAGGATGGAGTGATAAGAACTTCTTGTTGTTATCACAAACAAGTTGTAGTGCCACAGAGTATCTATACAGAAAGATAAAAATATTTGGAAAGTGTTTTATCAAAGGCTTTGGAAAAAAAATTAATTGATTTCCTTTTTTTTCCAATCAAAATAGTGTTTGCCATCTAGCTTGGGCTTTTGACTCAAGGGGATAGTGTTTCCATGAACAAAAACAATGCAACCAGGAAAGCCTTCAGTCTCCATTACTTGAGATATCTCCTTGCATTCTTCTTTTTTTGGCCAAAAAAGGAATGAGAAACAAAAAGATAGGATAGCAATCCTGAGGCTCTTGGTGTATAAGTCAATGGATCCATAACCAACTGAGAATAGATTTTCTAATTGATGAATTTCTGCTCCATTTCCATTTGATCCCAATCTAAAGAGGGCAAAAGAAATTTCAATAGCTGGATCAGGTTGAGGATTCTTATAATTTTTCTGGAAGATGTGGTGGTCTCCAATAATCTCCAAAAGTTCCATGAATCACGTCAATAATTTTAAAAGGGTTGCTGGAAACTTAAGTAAGGGAGGAGATGAAGCTTTTACCTTTCATACATAGGGTTGTGGAGAGTCTTTCTTCTTGTAAACATTTATTGATTTTCCAATAGATAATTCAAAGCTAACCAATTTGATTCCAAATCAGAGTCTGAATCAGATCCCAATAATAAAAAAAAAGTTCAGTCAGGTTTCTTTTTTGTTTTCAACTTGTTGCTGGAAGTTTGATTAAAAATTTTGAGAAAGATGGTGATGAGATGATGATGGGATGTGTGTGATTTGATTGTGATTTGATTGAGATTGAAAGCAATGGAGAAAAGATGTGTGTGATGTGATGGAGATGGGATTGGTATGGATTTGCTGAGGTGGAGGCATGGATGGGTTTTTTTGCATGCAATGGGATTTGTGTGATGTGATGGAGATGTGTAGCAATGGATATGTGAAGCAATGGGGATGTGAATCAATGGAGATGAGACGTGTGTGATGAAAAGGAGATTGGATTGGTATGTATTTGCTGAGGTTGAGGTGCAGATGGGTGTTTTGCATGTGGATGGTGGATGGATGATAATGGCAGGTTTGATTTTTGAAATCCACCATTTCCATGAAACAAACCATTTTTAAATACACCAGTTAGGGGGTATGTGTATCTCAGAAACCTTCCATTAAAATTGGTGGGTTTGGCAAAAAAATGGCTGGTTTCTAATAGCTGGTTTTCTAAATCTGATACACCTCAATCAGTCTAAAATCTTGAAATCTCCTTGGAATAATACCTATTGCTTTCAATACCTAAGTAATAAATAACTATCAATTAATTAATTTTTTTCTGTATCAATTAAATCAATTTCAATAAAGTTTGAAAACCTTTCATGTATGAGAAAGGTAATCAATCAAAATTAAAATTAATAAATGTTTTTAAAGTGATGCTTAGCTTACCTTAAACATTAATTTGATTCAACCCTTTTTTAAGTATAAAATAAAACCCTTGTGAAAGGTGCAGTTGTTGAATTATTTGAGGTTTAATGGGAAACCACTGCTTCTGCCAGAGATTGAATTCATTGGAAAAAAATGCTATTGGTAAGTCTAATCAATTTTAATGGCAAATAAATAAGATAGAGATAATAAATGCAATGAGTGGTAGATATTATTTCTGAGTTTTGAAATATATTAAATGGCAAAATCCCCACCAACCTCACCATATATTGGTCCCCTTCCAGGAGAGAGATCTGTTAAGAATCTGGTAATGGATAAATTTGATGAAGGTAGTGAGGAAGAAAGGATTGATCTGGTAGTCAAAACCAATTCAGCAGTGTAGACTGAAGGGAAAATGTAACCACAAGTGAAAATTGATATCAACACCATAGTTTTTTTATTGGAAACATCTTATTAGAACCTTCAAAAAGAGTTTTTTTCAAACCAATTTTGAATATAAAAAAAAAACCAACCCAAAGAGATGGATTGAAGGATGGTGGAGAAATTTTATTTATTTTTTTAGAAAAAAAAATAAAAAATAAAAAACTTCTTGAACTTTGAAGATTTAACCTATTTTAAAATAAATTTTGGAAATAAAATCTTGGAAGAATTTATCATTTTCAATCAAAGAAGAATATATGTGCAAAGTTTTGAGGAATTGATTGATTAATTGAAGAATAATTGTGAAGAAGCCCAAAATAGCATAAAACCAATCTTATCTATTCAGATTTTTTTTATTATTATTATATATATATACATATATATTCAGTTATTTAAATGTTTCATATTAATTATTCTTGACAATATTTTTAACATTTGGGGTTAGATTTTGAATTATATAAAGCAATTGGAAATGATGGTAAAGATTAAAATAAATGAATCAAATACTATCAATAAGTTAAAATGAGAATAAGAAAGAGGAAATGAGAGAGTGAAAGACTTGAAGATTGTTGAGAAGCTTCAAGAGTTTAGTTTCAAAACTATCAAACTAGTTCAGGAGATTTTTTGAAGATGGTGAACCAATTTGAAAGATGTTAAACCTTTAACAGATTGTTAAATCCAATCAATCTTCTTTTTTTTTGTTTTTTTTTTTTCAAAAAAAAAAAAAAAAAAGATCCAGTTTTCAACTTTTGTAGTCTTAAAATCAAGAATTCAACTTGATTTATAATCCAGACAATCTCAAATTCTAGCAGGTTCCATAGGAGGATGTGTTTTTACTGGGAGTAGGGCTCAAACCAGATCTAGGAGGAATATGGTCTCTCAAGCTCATTTGGACACACTCCTCTGTCCCACTTGGAACTGTGCCAAGGGGGCTTTGGAGTTTTCCCAGACGGCTTGATTTTGGGGCTGCAGATCTTGGCACACAGCCAAGTCCTACTTGGCCAAAGCCACACCCCCCCCTCTTGGTTTCCCACTTGCTCCCCCTATTGAACTTGGCAGGCATGAACAATATTGGCTTGGGTCTGGCCACCAAGCTGAGATTTGGCCCAACCCACCCAATTAACTTGGGGAGGTTCCAACTTGCAGTTGGGTAACTGTCATGTGGGCTTCAGGAGGTGCCAATCAAGATGGGTTTTTTTTTTTTTTTTTTTCTTTGCCCAAATTTGGGTTATTGTCCAAACAGGCTTGATTCACAATACAGGGAAGATCAGATGTATAGATTTCAATCTCAAAGGAGAACAAAAGTTTTCTAAGAAATTCTTAAAATCAATCCTTTAATCTTCAAAGTTCCAATTTTTGATTTTTGGAGAGCTTCTTGTTAGCTTACATCCAACAAATTCTGAAACCAAAAAAACATCAAGAGTGACTTCTAATTTTTCCTGGGAATTATGTACATGATATTCAGGTTGTATTCTTAGAGGTATCTGGCCCAATACATCACACCCACCTATGAGTGGGAAATTTTGTGCTCATGAAATAATCAAGAGAGCTACTATGATGTTTAAAAAACTTTAAAAGGGGGCTCTGAGAGACTAAGGAATTGAGAAAACTATGCCTTCAAGCCATAAATGATTTTGAGAAGTTCCTTATGATGAACCTCATGATTGAGTTTGGTGGATTTTGACTTGTTTGATTTGATCAAAGCTCTAGAGGGTGAAGTGAATCTGAGGAAGAAGATGGTTTTGAAAGAAGACTTCCATCCAATGGTCTAGTCACTAGGATCTGTTCCAAGGATCTTGAGAATCAGTTAAGGGATCAATGCTAAAGTCAATTCATTCTTGAGATCTTCAAAACTCTAAGAGTAGCTTTATCATGCATTCACTTCTTTCCTTCACCATAGGTAGACATCTCTTCCAAGTTTTACTCTTGAATCACCAGAGAGAGAGAGAGAGGGGGGGGGGACCTTCTTGTCTGTAAGAGACTCCAAGTTTTTTTTTTTTTTTTTTTGCTGTCTGTTGTGATTGATTCTTTTTGTACTGTATGTATGTATGTACATACATACATATGGTGTTGCAAGCTTGTCTGGGCACATGCCCAAGTCTTGCTTGGCACAGTGCCCAGCGGGATTGGGTGAGTGCCCAGCAGGCTTGGGTGAGTGCCCAGCAGGCTTGGGTGAGTGCCCAGCAGGCTTGGGTGAGTGCCCAGCAGGCTTGATTTTGGCATCAGGTTGTGCTGCGGATCTTGGCACTAAAGATTTTGCCCCCGATCATCAATTTGGCGGGCGTGGCCAATTAACTTGGGTATCGGCCAAGCCGAACTTTGGTCCGACCCACCCGAACTTGGGTGTGTGCCAAGTGTGGTTTAGCAAACATCAGGCTAAGTTGGGCATGTGCCCAGACGCGAGCTTGAACTACCATACAACACCTTAGACTGGTGCCCGTTTCCCTCTCCCGATCGAAACACTCTCTTACCTCAACAAACCTGACAGCTATCTTTGAGACTGATACTCTTCTTCAGCTCGAATCTTACGCTATTACCTTACTGAGAGTAGTTACCCATGAACGTGTGCTGGTGATGGTTGTTTTGAGTGATGTAAGTATTAAATAAATATGTTCTCCATCTATCATTCTTCCTCCCCAACGTAAGTATACTAAGCTGAGGTGGGAGCGTGTGTGAGGGGATATGAGTGCAATCAATCTTGCGTTTCGAGACTCTATCAGGTTTCCCATACGGTGGAATCGAGCGTTGGGTATACAACCCCAGGGTATCTATCTATCCATCTATCCATCTCTCGGTGAGAACCCAAGATCAGATCATAGGATGGCAAGTGATGAAGGATAGTTCATGATCCCTGAGATCGATCTCTGCTGGGGTCTCATCTCTGACTAGGCTAATTATGAGTGTGGTTCTGTTCTTCGAGGCTGCCTCCTGAGCACTCACTCCCTTCTCTCCTCCTACCAGTCTCGAGTATCTCGTACTCACACCACTTCTTCTGCTCTACTTTCTCTCCATCTCTCTTCCCCCCCTCCCCCCTCCCCCCTCCCCCCTCATCCACCAGCCCATCTTCATCCATCTTCACTCTCTCTCCAGTCATGCTCAGCCCGTCGATCGATGATCACTTCTCGTGGTTCGACCATCTCCGTCCCTGTCTTGACTCTTGCTTCCCCTGTCTCCAGTCCATCCATCAACCCAACTACTTCCCCGACTCTGACTCTCGTGGGCTGTTGGAGGACTACGATCGAGTGGCTTCACTCGAGCTCCAGCCTGGCCATCCTCATCCTCTTCCAACATCATCCCTCCCAGCTCGATTCGAACCCGACTCGAATGCTCCCCGGTTGTCTCGTTGGGACTTGCTCCTCACTTGGTTCTCCACTACACTCTCCAGCTCCCAGTCCCTCACCAGCAACCCTCCGGACGATTTCCTCGACACCTCAGCACTCCTGCCACCGACCGATCAAGCCGATGCCCTCATCCTCGACGAGATTTCGATCGCCCTCAAGTCCCGATCAAATCGTTCCAGGTGCCATCCTACGATCTCCAATCCAAACTCGGACCCTCACTCTCCTCATCCCAAGAGCTCCCAACGATCGAAGGGTCCAAAGATTCATCAAATCAACACCTCAACCATCCCCCCTCGATCTGGCCCTTCCCTCCCTCCCGAGTCCATCGCTCACAGTCTCAGATCCAAGGCCTCTCGTGATCACGTGAGCCCTGCCCCGTCCAACCTCAAGAGATGGCATTCATCATTCAGTTCCAACTCAAAATCAACCAGCTCAAGGACTCCAACCCAATCCCGCCCGCTCTCCTCGAGCTCGCACACCGATACCAGTCTGGAAACTGAACTAATGAGCGTTCCTACCCTGATTAGTGAAACCTCCGCTACCAGCCGCTCATCCACCTCTCCCTCCGAGGCTCGCTATCCTGAGCTTAACCTGGCCGTCATCAAGTACATCCATCAAACCTATAATCAACAAGCTCGCAGGCTCTTTGGCCGAGATCTCAGTCGATCTCAGATTCAGCAGATTTACGATCATCTGATCTCTCCAAGCCGACATACCCCCACCAATCCATCGACCCCCTCTGGCCTAGATCCCCAAGTTACTCACCGACCCAATACCACTTCACGTCTTCCAACCATCCACAACCGAACCATCGATCCCAATCATCAAGACTCTCTCGAGTCGATTCCAAACTCTGACCCGGCATCGATCGAGCTCGAAAGCCTCGGATGGACTCGACTATCCACCGATGAATTGCTCCAAGCTATCAAAGCGACCCGCAATCGCAAGCCCAACGACCCACACGATTCATCGAGCACCATCGACCAAGGGGACCGAGAAGGTCTTCCTCTGAGACCATCGTTCGAGAACGTGAACGAATTATCGAATTTCGAATTGGAGCAAGAAACCGATCGTTCGGACTTGATCTTCCTACCCCCTTCTTTTCTTGATTTAATCTCCAAAGGATCTCGACTCGTCTCGCAACTCTGGACTAACGGCTCGAACGAAACCGACGGCCAAACGAACTGATGTCATGAACCCTACTATCGCTCTTCTTTTTCCTTTGATCTCTTGACTTGGTAACCGATGATGATCGAGATCGTTTGGCGGGAAGTGTGTCCGATCGGTCGAATATCTCTCATTATCATGTATCTCATCTACAACTCTCCAGCTTTGCATATGGCGTCACCGTCCGATAGGCCATCTACTTAGTCGACCTCCAACCGAGCTTTATCATGAACCTTCTCTCGAACGATATCTTGATGAACCTGTATCAGTTGTCAATAATGACCTTTCTAGTAAATAAAAATAATCCCTCGATCGACTTACTTTGCTCTCATCAGAACACCCGAGCCGTGGTCACAGTTCCGGTCTCGGAGCTTAGTACGTAATCTCATCCATACAACCCCCAAGATCATCGTCGACCGATACCTCCGAGGAACAAAACTCGCAAAGAAATACCGTTTCGTTTTGTCTTTTTATTTTGATCGCTGTCTCGGTTAGCTTTTAGTGTATGTCTACGTGCGTGTCAAGGGCGGTGGGGGTGTTTTTTTTTTTTTTGGTATCATCGTTCTCGATTTTCTTCAATACTTCGAGCTTACTAAAGACGTTTTTAATGATCATGATACGGACGATCTTACTATCTTCTATCGTGTTTTGATCCTTCATCCTGATCTATCTCATCCGCTCCAAAACCTCCCGTCGTACCTCTCTATCTTTACTATATCCTCGATGGTCTTTGTTGCATCATGATACCCATAGCTTGTGGCTATCATCATCATGACTTGTATGCATGTTGGCGATATTGATATATGTCACCATGAACCCTTATCGTCTCAATGTGTATGGACGCGATACTTGCAGTTATCATGGTCACCTTGTTGATCATCAGTTTAACTTGTCGGGTACTCGTAATCTGCCAGCCACCTTACCTCACTGGTTCTTGCTCTTGTCAGCTGAGACCCCAAGTCATGAATGTGTTACGTCTTCTGTAGCTTTGGTAATAGCTCCTAATTTACAGTCTACTTATGATCAAACAGATCCTCTCAACTGATCAGTTCACATCAGGCCCAACTTGTGGGAGACCCCATTCGGTATCGATCGTCTCCAAGATCTCGGAGTTCAGACCTTGGGATCATCACATCTTCCTCAAGTGTTGTTGATCAGAAATTTAAATTTAAAAAAAAAAAAAAATCCGGATCAAAGTTTAAGACTTGAGAGATCTGATTTGATTCAAAAAAAAAGAGAGAGAAAAAATCGTGAAGGCTCGTAAGGAATCATCATCCAGGATCCTTCGTCCATTCATCCGTCGGGCTTCCGTACCGATACCCCAGCGGCCCGGATCCGATCCGAAGAGGGCTAGGTACTCTGTCAGGGTGGTGTGATTCACGCTACGCAGGGTCGCACCATCCCGCCGCCCGCCGCGCACGGCCGCGTCCTCAAACTAAGCTCCAGTCTCAACCTCGACCAACGGATAGCGAAGTCCGACAGAGATCCATCCCCTCACAGACTCTCCCTCATCAACCCTCACTCGACAACCCCAACCACGCCGTTACTCATCGACTCGACTTGCGACCAACACGACAACCGGAGGTTCTACGTGGAGCTGACTCAGGAGGAGGGCGCAACTAGGATCAAGTGGAGGTACTTTAGGATTCTTCTCTCACTCTTTCATTGCCATCTATCTCTATCAGAATCCTCACTCAGTCTTGTTCTCTCAATCAATCTCAACCCACACCGACCGGTCAATCCAGGCTCGTTTCCTATTTCATTCCTCATATACTGTGTCAGACCAACATCGTAGGACTAAGCTAGTGTTGATCAATCTTAAGGTATTCACCTATTCTTTGTCTCTATCACTATCATCCCCACTCAATCAACTCACTGTTTTGTCTCTATTTTGATCAATCTTAAGCCACCTAAGGAAGTGATCACAACGTGAAATCACATGATAGCAAGAGCAACTTCCTTGGCAACAGGCAATCTTGATTGAGTAAGAATGAGCAACAACAATGGGACGGCAATAGTAATACCCAAGGATGACTCGTCTGACTCAAGCTTGGGGACCAGTCATTGAGTTGAAGTGGTCAAGCTGATGGGAAAGAACTGGAATCAATGGCAAATGAGGTTTGCTAACATCCTAACCAGTAAGGGGTACGAGGACCTGTTGGACAAGGAATGGACTAACGCAAATTGCACCACATCCATGTTCAAATGCAGAAACACCTGGGCCCTCAACCAACTATTCTCTACTACCTCAAGGGATCTTCATCACAACATCAAGGCAAACAAAGGAAGTTTTATTGATGCTTACAACGCCCTGTGCAACGCCTGCGGGGATGCATCTGTTCTGACAATAGTGACCAAACTACAATGGCTGACAAGGATGGAGTACACACCTGGAACATCACTACAGGATCACATCAATAGGTTTTCTTCCCTCTACACCTCATTAAAGTCTTCACTTGCCAACATTCTGGAATTCACATCAATCTCTACTGGATTGGCAGTGTGTCTGCTTTTGATAACGCTCAACTATGACAAGACCTTAACACCATTGGTCCAAAACATGTTTGATGTTAACCCCTTCACCTACAAAACAGTAAGGGACCGTCTCATACTTGAACACAACTGCAGAGAAAACTTGAAGACCAAGGAAGAAATGAACCTGGCAATCAAAGGTCCAACCTGTACCAACCCTGGACCTAGAAAGCCTGCCAACCATCCGCCTTCATCTTCCAACCAACCCAGGAGCACAATCCCCCCAAGAAACCACCCTCAAGGCAAATCTTTAGACGACAAGATTTCCAGACTTGTTGCAAAGCATCTTAAGCAAATCAACGGCAACCTTGAGGCGCATCACCTCTCCAAAAAGTCTTCCAAAAAAAAAATGATCAAGTGCAGGAGGAGATAGTGTGCATGGAAGTATCAAACAATCCAGAAAACTATGGATTTTGTCTCACCAACAAAATCTATCTGGTTCCATCAAGTAAAACCAATTCCATGTTCATCCTAGACTTGGGTGCCACTAAATCCATTGTCTGCAATCTATCCTTTCTAACATCCCCAGAACCCATCAACAAGGAAATGATAACCTACGGTGGATCCATCCCGGTCACCCACTCTGGTAGACTTGAAGTTGGCGGTACCTGGATACACCCAGTATACTACGCTCCAAAGGGGCCTCAAAATCTTCTGTCAGTCTCTCAACTTGAGGATCATGGGCTGGTTATATCCCAATATCATTTTATGCTGGTGGTAAAGCAAGGAGAAAAGATTGTAGCTTGATTCCCTTGGAATGGAAAACTCTATGCCTCAGACCTTGTCCGGGTATCAGCTTTTCATTTAACCAAACATACCGATTGGCATGTAACCCTGGGACACCCATTCAATGTCTATTTGAAGAAATTCCTTCAACTATACAACCTGCCCAAACCAACCACCAAAAACCCGGCCTCCGTATGCAAGGTCTGTCAAAAATGCAAGCTCAAACAAACACCACACCTTAACCCCATTCCTTCTGCCACTCACCCCTTTGAAAAACTTCATTTTGATGTCCTCCAAATCACTCTGTCATGTTGTAGTGGCTATCAATATATTCTTGTGATAATTGAGGATTAATCCCGTTTTAACCGTATATACACCCTCAAGAAGAAATCCCACTCTGAAGCAAATCTACTCTCTTTCATACGGGAAATACAAAACAAAAAAGGGTAAATTACCAACATACCTCCACTCAGAACAAGGAGGAGAATTTAGCTCTAATTCTTTCCTAAACACCATTGAAGATCTGGGAATAACCACCAAACAAGGCCCAGCTGATAGCCCTCAAACCAATGGAATCGTGGAACAATTCAACTCTATGCTACTTACAAAAATGAGATGCATACTAGCTCACTCATCCGTACCAGTGAAACTCTGGAACAAAGCGGCAAGATATGCCTCCCATCTCATAAACATACTTCCTACTAAAAGTCTTGCATGGTCATCCCCCATAGACACCCTGTCAGAGGCCAACACCTCCATTGAACCTCTGCGGGACCTAACTAAGCTCCTCCCCTTTGGCCTCAAGGTTTTTGTAACCCGGACCAACCAAGACAAAATCAAACCTCCCTTGAAGTTGCTCCTACACCTAGGCTTTGAGACTTTCTCCAACACATCCCAATTCCTTGAACCCTCCAGTTTGAAAATAATTATCAGTTGGGATTTCTCAACTTCCCCACTAAATTTTCCTTACCATGAACCTTCTGAGGTCAAAAAACACCATTCCTTGCTCCCTCAGACCAAGCCCCTAAAACCCTCCCACCACTCAACAGTATTGATCACTGTAAACGCCCCAAAATCTACACCCAAGATAACCTCCAGTACGCCCTGCGTCATGTCACAACCTCCCTCGCCAATTGGTTTGGTACCATATCAACCCACTACGGCCAATGATCAAAACATTGCCTCACAAGTGGATGATCCTCAAACTCAAGACTCAACCACTGCCACATCAAAGCACTACACACTTGTTCCGTACTACAACAAAGCCCCAAAAGATGTCAGTTCAAGAATCAACCCATCCAACATACTGGAAGGCTTGCATAGTTGCTGCATCCCAATTGATGAAGCCAACTTAACTGAGGTAATCTCAGTGAAGGATGCCCTGAACTCACCCTACACCAACAAGTACCTCAACGCAATGAAGGAAGAGCATGGCCAACTAATCTTCAAAAACACGGGTACCTTGGTCAAACCTCCCCCAGGAGCCAAGATCATTGGCGGCATGTGGCAGTTGGTGAACAAGCTAAATGAGTTTGGGGAAGTTGCTTGCCATAAGGCGCGCTGGGTGTGTTTTGGTAATCATCAGGAAAAAGGCATTCACTACTTCAAGACTTATGCCTCAGTGGCATGCAACAAATCTCTCAAGGTATTCTTGTCACTTACCGTGCAAAAAAATTGCATGTCTTTCAATTTGATGTGGCCACAGCTTTCTTGAACGGTCTCATTGATGCTCCGGTCTACGTGTTGCAGGTTAGCAGTTTTGAGGAACCGGGTAAGGAAGACCACGTCTGGCTCTTGAACAAATCCCTCTACGGAACCAAGCAAGCCCCCAGACAATGGAAGGCTCACCTGGTTGAGACGCTTGCAAAGTGCGGGTTAACGCCATTGGTGGGTGATGAATCACTCTTTGTCAGCTCTGAGCTAGCCATGAAACTTCACATACATTTCAATGATGGGTTGGTTGTTGGACCTGATCACAACACCATTCTCCAATTTCTTCAACAACTTGGCAAGCACTACAAGCTAAGGATCAAAGAAAAACCGGGCCAACATCTTGGATAGAGTCTAGACTGGCGGCCAGATGGGTCCCTATTTCTTCATCTGGGTGATTTCTGCAAGAATACACTCAAAAAATTCCAAATGGATAACAGTCATCCGGTGAAGACCCCGGCTCTAATGGATCTTCAAAAGTTGGTGGCACAAGAAGCGGAACCGGTGGATTGTTGTACGTATCAAAAGGCTATTGGAATGCTTCTTCACCTAGCTATCCACACACAGCCCAACATTGACTTTACCCCCAATCTCCTGTCCCAGCTCTCATCAAAGCCTACCTCCTCTAACTGGTCAGCTGTTAAACACCTTTTTTGCTACCTCAACGGCACCAGGAACATGGGTATTGTGTACTCATGCTGCACCTCTGACTCGTCCACCCTATGTGGCTGGGCAGAAACGGACTACACAGGATCACTGCTGTCCAAAAAGTCCACTTCTGGGTATTTCATCACTCTCTTCAACAACCCTGTATCCTGGGTTGCAAAGAAATAGTCTGTTGTAGCACAATCAACCTGTGAGGCCAAGTTTATCTCTGCAAACAAGTGCGCTAAGCAACTGGGCTGGCTCTTGATCCTGCTCCAAAATCTGAAGATCCTCAGTAAGAAGCCCCCCCTTAACGTCACCCTCCAAAACAACAACACAAGCGTTGTCATGATTAGCAAAGAAGCTCAACTGAACCCAAATTCAAAACACATTGAAGTCAGATATCAGTACATCTGCAATCTCGTGTCAAAAAACCTGCTACCTGTAGAACAAGTTTCCTCTGCCAAATTGTTAGCGGACGTACTTACCAAACCACTGGGTACCTTTAAAAATTGGGAGGCTCTGGATCTCATTCACATGGCTCCCGCATGAATCAAGCAGGAGTGTCAGGGTGGTGTGATTCATACTACGCAGGGTTGCACCATCCTGCTGCCTGCCTCGCACTGCCGTGTCCTCAAACTAAGCACCAGTCTCAACCTTGACTGATGGATAGCAAAGTATTACAGAGAACAATTCCCTCGCAGACTCTCCCTCATCAACCCTCACTCAACAACCCCAACCACGCCATTACTCATTGACTCAACTTGCGACCAACACATCAACCGGAGATTCTACGTGGAGCTGACTCAGGAGGAGGGCGCAACTAGGATCAAGTGGAGGTACTTTAGGATTCTTCTCTCACTCTTTCATTGCCATCTATCTCTATCAGAATCCTCACTCAGTCTTGTTCTCTCAATCAATATCAACCCACACCAACCGGTCAATCCAGGCTTGTTTCCTATTTCATTCCTCATATACTGTGTCAGACCAAAATTGTAGGACTAAGCTAGTGTTGATCAATCTTAAGGTATTCACCTATTCTTTGTCTCTATCACTATCATCCCCACTCAATCAACTCACTGTTTTGTCTCTATTTTGATCAATCTTAAGCCACCTAAGGAAGTGATCACAACGTGAAATCACATACTCAGACCCGTGACGGGTTAGGATTGTCTCAAGGATCACAAACCGGAAGGGGGGTATTGACCTGATTGCAATTGATTGATTGATTGATCTTTGAAAAAAAAAAAAAGAAAAAAAAAAAAAAACAAATGAATGAATGAATGAATGAGAAGGATTGAGATCTTGAAGAGATTCCAAGGTTGAATGTTGAGGATCAGGTCTTGATGGAGTTTAGAGGGGGTTTTTGTGATCTTAAGTGCGTGTAATTATGATGGTTATTATTATTATTTTGAAAAAAAAAAGAAAGAAAGAAAGAGAGAGAGAGAGAGAGAGAGAGAGAGAGAGAGAGAGAGAGAGAGAGAGAGAGAGAGAGCAAGATGATGTGCATATGAGATTGGAAGGCCTATGGTTGGTACGTATCAGAGATAAAGAGCTCTCAGTCATCACATCAAATCTAAGATCTCACCTGAGAGTTGATGAGTATAACTTTATACAATCCAAATTGATTTTGGACTATCAACTTTCATGATTAAATCTTGAGGAAATTAAAAAGAGATAAAGATGAAGAACAATGTTCATAGACCCTAATTATGTTGTCTACATCTAATAGTGGTTGTTGAAAGATGGTGTGAATTGTATGGATCTATGTTACATACGTATGTATGGTAATTCAAAAGCTCAAGACCTGTGAAGAATTGTTGGTACTTGTACTAATCTTCTAACCTGAAGTCAAGTTTAAAAATTCTGTCTAATGATTATTGTTTGGGCAATGTCAAATTTTCAACCCAATGCTGGCTTGTTCACAACGTTACCCAGATCAGGTTGTGTGGTGCAGTTTGTGACCGGTTCTAGTTGTGAATGGCCACTCACAACCAATTTTGGGGTTGTCAGCAGCCGTTCATAACCCATTTTGGGGTTCTTGGTGGCCGTTCACAACTTGTTTGTAGTGAGCAAAAAAAAAAAAAAAAGAAAGAAAAATAAAAAGAAAAAGAAAAGAAAAGAGATTGAAAATAAAAATAAATAAAGGGCCCATAAATAAAAATAAATAAACATAAATTAATATAAATATTGATAAATAAGAATAGGGAATCATTTTTCCTCATGCATCCAACCTTTTATTTCACGCATCTTGACATCCTTGCACAGTTGCACCACCCCCCTGGTATCTCATGCAAAAATACTTTATCTCTCACACGTTTCAACAATTCATGTTTTTTGAATTCTGACTTGGCATCCCCTTAGCAGGAATTCTTAAACCCCAAAAACCAAATTCTTTGGTAACTTTGGAGCCATTAGAACCCCTTCAAAAATGCAATCAAAATATGAAAAAAAAAAATAAAAAAATCTGTAAAAACAAATTTTTTGCATGGGTTTTTAGATCCTTAGTTTGCCTGTTCTAGTTGTTTTTTTTATTTTTTTATTTTTTTATTTTTATTTTTTTTGTTCATTTCAGCTTCCAGAAATTTTAACCAACATTAAAAGAGATTTCAAATATATATATATATATTTTTCATATTTCTTGGATGTATCCTTTCACCTTGAAAAATTCCTTCAAAAAAACACAAAAAATCAACAAAAAAAAAAAAAAAATCAAATTTCTCTTTGGAAATTTGAATCCTTTTATTTTCCTTTTTTATTTCATTTTATTGGGTTATTCAATCTATAAAAAAGCTAAACCAACAGTTAAAGAGCATTCAATTATTTTTTCCAGATTTTTTGGATGTATCATTCTACCTTAAAAAATTCCTTTAAAAAAGGAAACGATTCAAAGAATTCAATTTTCTCATTGGACTTTTGGATCCTTATGTTTAACAGCTGGAAAAAAAGAATTTTTTTTTCTGTTTTTCAAGCTGTTATAAATTTAAAACAACTATTAAAAAACTTCTTAATTTTTTTTTTCAGAATTTTTGGATGTCATTTTTGACCTCTAAAAATTCCATCAAAAAAACAAAACAATTTGAAAAATTGAATTTTCTCACTGGATTTTTGAATCCTTTTGTTGGCCTTTATCATTGATTTTTTGTGGTTAATTCAAGCTTTCAGAATTTCTTTTTTTTTTTTTTTTAAAAAAAACCAGTTTATTAATAATTTTTAGAGATCATCTGCATTCTTTCATACACCTTACAAACTTCATTCAAAAAATTAAAAATAAAGAAAAAATATGGATACAAAATATCAGAATTTATTCAACTATGATTGGCTTTATTTTTCTACTTGATTTTTATGGAGGGAACAAAACCTCATTAACAAGATCCAAATTTATCTGAACAATGGTTTTCCAAGATTTGGAATGCTTTGTCACAAAGCTTTTCCAAAGTGGATCTAACCTGGGAGCTGACCAATGATCACACTTGAACTTGAATGAGACTTTATGTTTGGATTCTCCTAAAACAATGAAGCAAATAGGAGAAGTTTTGGAATTTGGAGTGGGAGGGGAATTCAGAGGAGGATAATTGCAAGAAATTAAAGAAGAAAACAGAACCACTGGACACTTATATGTTTCAGCCAGAAGGAAAACATGGCATTGAGATTTCATCCACATATTTATGGGAGCTGGGCCATAAAGGTGCTTCAGTTGCCTTTTTGCTTCTTGGAAATTTTGACCTCAGATATCACACAGTAATGTTGTTTCCTTGAAGATTGGGTTTGAATCAAGCTCTTTCACCATTTCTTTCCAGACTTCAATTCAGTCTTCTGAGTTCCTCTCCAAACAAATTGCTGCTGCTCTAAAGCCACATTTCCCATGCCCTATGACATCTTGAACATGTGAGATATGTGGAATGGCTGCTGTTTTTGGAGAAATAAAATCTTTGTATTGGAACTAAAACCAAAAATCAGAATTTTTTATAACAGAAAATATGAACTAAACATAAAAATCACTTCTTCAATTGATGCTTGGTCACAGATTCAAGAAGAAGAATACAATAACATGCAGGAAACCTAGAGGAAAAACAAAAAAGAAATCAGAAAAAATTAAAAAAATGAGAAAATACCAAATGTACTCACTTTCTCACTGATTTTTGGGGCTGCTAATAACATCCTTCCAGGAGGATGGTAAGGAGAATCACCATCTTCATTGGATGGCTTTATTCTCTTTATTCTTGTCTCCACATTGTATTCAGTAGAAGCAACCCGCTTATTCAAAATGGTTCCAGACCTCTGATAAATGTGTCAATAAAACAATTAATGAAAGGTAATATCCAACAAATTAGGCAAGAATTGAAGAAAATGAAAGCTCACCATCTTAATTACATCCACATCTGGCAGCTCTTCATTTTCTGAATCTTTCCCTTCATCCAAATCTGGACCAGCTCTTCATCTTATGAATATTCCTCTTCAGGCTGAAATTCACTCCATGTTAAAAAAATGAGAAGGACTCATTAAAAAAAACAACCCATTTCAGAAAAAATAATTATAGTTATAAAATTAAATCTTCCTCTGATTCCTCCTTCCTCCTTCCCTTCCCCTTCCCTTGGATTTCCTTGCACCTTCTTAAAACCTGAACACATAATAAAAATAATTAATTATGAAAGTTGATATACTTTTTTGTCCGAAAAAATGGTGACTGACCTTTGAATTTCCTGTGAATTTCTTCTTTGTGCTTCCTCTCCTGTTGGGTTCTTCTAAATATTCAAAACCAGATCGATCTATTTTGCTTGAGGACTAAGAGATATTCTTGAATTTATTGGCTGCTCCTTTGGGTCTTTGTCTTACTTTGGATCTTTGAGGGGAATTTGGCTCTTCAATCAAGTTAAGTTGATATCTGCCACTGTATTGCTTCATGATTTCACCCAGATAATACAGCTGTTCTCCAGGTGGAAAATTGCTGAATGCTTCAAAAAGTTTAGTGAAATATAAGTTTTAATTACTGTCTTTGGTTGGAAATTCAAGTTTTTCTGAATCTTCAGTTGATTCAGGGTTTGCAGTTAACTGGAGAAAGGAAAATTAAAATCAAACAGAAAATTATTCATTTGAGCTTGAATCCCAAAATAAAAACAAGAGAAAAACTCACTTGGATGGGAGCTTTGAAATTCCATTGAGGATGAAAATCATCAAGTTGGAAGAGTTCACCCTTTCTGATGGCCAATTTGTCTTTGTGAACACATGGTATACCCTTTTAAGAAGAGT
This sequence comes from Puccinia polysora, assembly GCA_025617555.3. Classification (NCBI taxonomy): domain Eukaryota; kingdom Fungi; phylum Basidiomycota; class Pucciniomycetes; order Pucciniales; family Pucciniaceae; genus Puccinia; species Puccinia polysora. The sequence goes on from CM062626.1 coordinate 50,400,322, forward strand.
AATCACAGTTGTTTCAATTGGTGGATAAATCAGGAACTTGATGAAATTAATGAATGATTTTGAGTGCAAAGTGGCTGATCTTTCCAGAAAGATGATCCACGCAGTGAGGCAAACCAATGAGATGCGTGAATTCTTTCTGAGAGGCTTCAATGGCTCCCTCATGGGTTTGGATGGTGAAGGAACTTTAGTTTGTTTTAACTACATCATAGAAAGAGCCAATAGAAGAATTGATGAATATTTTGATGTAGGAGTGAGAAACTTCTATTCTTGATGTACTTGTGTTTCCAAAGTGAAATTATTTGTTTTCCCAGTAGGAGACAAATTTTATTTTTAGAGGAATCCAGTTTTCAAGAAGGTAGTCAGAAGGGGGAGGATTCCAGACCAGAGAAAGTTTTGTGAAGTTTTTGTGATAGCTTGATTCAGATTTTGAATAAACCAACTGATGCCATAGTTTCTGGAATATCTTACATTCATCTTCAGATTGAAAGTTCTTCCTGAAATGGGTTTGAATATTCTTGAAAATGTGCCAGAAACAGAGAAGATTATGAGATGAAGGCAAAACTGATTCAACTGAACTAATAAGTACTTTATCCTTTTCTGTCACAATCACACTAGTTTCTTTATCTTCAAATATTTCCTGACGTAAAGTCAGGGCCCAATCATAGTTCTGTTTTTAAGCTTGAGATAAAAAACAGAAGGCAACTGAGAAGCTTCTGGTAGAATTGTTTACCCCAAGAATATGAAGAAGTGGAATTCCAAATTTGTTGGTTTTATATGTACAGTCCATCATAATGAGAGTAGGGAAAAGGTTGAGAAGTTTCATGGAATCAGGTTGTGAAATGAATAATGAATTAATTCGACCATCCACATTGTTCATTTTGTAGCAAAAAGAAGAATTCCAGAGTTCCAGTATGAGTGCTTCTACAGGAGCTTTGCCATCAAGGGCATTTTTTTTGTATTTGGGATCTTTTGTTGTAAATTTTAGGGGGATTTGTATGGATAGGTGATGATGAGTTTTGTATAAGAGAGTTGAGAATTTACAAAGGGGGAACTCCACCCTTGGATAAATTTTCAACCACCTCCTTTTTCTCCCCTTGGATTCTTCTGTGGATGGGATGAGTGAAAGGATCAATGGAGGTTGGATGGTTGTGCTCTGGACATATAACCTTCACCATCCAACCACCCAATCTTTATGAAAAAATTCCCTGATAGACTGTGAGGACAATTGGTATTTCTTGATTTTTTTAATTTGGTGGTATCTTTTCTGGGTTTATATTACCCAGATTTATCAAATTGATAACTGTAGGCCTGATTATTGCAATTTGATACTCTGATAGATGTAAAATATCCATGGGAATTTGCCCATGATGGGATAGCCTCAACCAGATCCTCCTTTTGATTATATGATAGCTCAGGAGGAGGGGCCAGAGGGGTGGAATCAAGAGTTTGAGCAGATGAAAAAGGATCAAGAGGAGTTGAATCACCAGTTTGATTAGATGAGATAATGGAGGATGGGCCTGGTGAAACAGTTGAAACAGTTCTGAAAAGTGGGTGGACGTTTTCTTGAGCCATTGGAAAAAGAGATGTCCTTGTTTGGAAGTATCTGGAGTGTTGAGTTGTTTTGATGAGTGGTTGGTGGTGTGATGTGATGTGATGTGTTTTGATGAGGGGTGTTGTGGTGTGATGAGGTGAGGTGTGTTGAGGTGTGGTGTGATGTGATGTGATGTGGTTTGAGGAGGTGTGTTGTGGTGTGGTGTGGTGTGGTGTGGTGTGGTGAGGTGAGGTGTGGTGAGGTGAGGTGTGGTGTGGTTTGGTTTGGTGTGGTGTGGTGTGGTGTGGTGTGGTGTGGTGTGGTGTGGTGTGGTGTGGTGTGCTGTGTTGTGCTGTGGAGTGGTGTGGTAGTGGTGGGGGGTGATGGGAGGGTGGAACAGGTCAAGGGGGTGGTTTAGAAGATAATTGGAGTGCTCCAAGATGGGTGGTGGCCCCAGGAATTTTTTTTTAAGTCATATTGAATATATGCATGTGATGGGCTCAAAGAAGAGTGAATTTTTCAAATTTTCTGGTTTTTTGATGGAATTTTCTAATATCAAAAATGACATCCAAAAATTCTGCAAAAATTTTTGAAAATCTCTTCAATAGTTCTTTTACAATTCTCAAAGCTAGAAACACCAAAAAAAATTAGTAAAAATGGCAAACATAAGGATCCAAAAGCTCAATGAGAAAATTGAATTTTTCAAATTTTTTGCTTTTTTGAAGGAATTTTTTAAAGTAGAATGATATATCCAAAAAATCCAGAAAAATAAACTAAATGATCCTTAACTTTTGGTTTAAATTTTTGATAGCTTGAATTACCCAAAAAAATGAAAAAAAGGAAAATAAAAGGATTCAAATTTCCAAAGCAAAATGTGATTTTTTTGATTTTTTGTGTTTTTTGAAGGAATTTTTTAAGGTGAAAGGATACATCCAAAAAATATGTAAAAAAAATATTTCAAAGCTCTTTGAATGTTGTTTAAAATTTCTGGAAGCTTAAATGACAAAAAAAAAGGTGATGTTAAATTCATGGCTCCAATTGTGTGGGAGCTGTGTAGGGCCCCAAACTGCCTGTGGGAGTTGTGTAGGGCCTCACACAACCTGTGGGAGTTGTTTAAGGCCCCTCAACATGTGGGGGCCCATAAAATACTCCATATAATTTATAATTTATAATTTATAATTTATAATTTATAATTTATAATTTATAATTTATAATTTATAATTTATAATTTATAATTTATAATTTATAATTTATAATTTATAATTTATAATTTATAATTTATAATTTATAATTTATAATTTATAATTTATAATTTATAATTTATAATTTATAATTTATAATTTATAATTTATAATTTATAATTTATAATTTATAATTTATAATTTATAATTTATAATTTATAATTTATAATTTATAATTTATAATTTATAATTTATAATTTATAATTTATAATTTATAATTTATAATTTATAATTTATAATTTATAATTTATAATTTATAATTCATAATTTATAATTTATAATTTATAATTTATAATTTATAATTTATAATTTATAATTTATTATTATAATTTATTATTATTGTTTCTTATTATTATTTATAATTATTATTTATTATTATTATTTATTATTATTATTTATTATTATTATTTATTATTATTATTTATTATTATTATTTATTATTATTATTTATTATTATTATTTATTATTATTATTTATTATTATTATTTATTATTATTATTTATTATTATTATTTATTATTATTATTTATTATTATTATTTATTATTATTATTTATTATTATCATTTATTATTATTATTTATTATTTATTATTTATTATTTATTATTTATTATTTATTATTTATTATTTATTATTTATTATTTATTATTTATTATTATTTATTATTTATTATTTATTATTTATTATTTATTATTTATTATGTATTATTTATCATTTATCATTTATTATTTATTATTTATTATTTATTATTTATTATTTATTATTTATTATTTATTATTTATTATTTATTATTTATTATTTATTATTTATTATTTATTATTTATTATTTATTATTTATTATTTATTATTTATTATTTATTATTTATTATTTATTATTTATTATTTATTATTTATTATTTATTATTTATTATTTATTATTTATTATTTATTATTTATTATTTATTATTTATTATTTATTATTTATTATTTATTATTTATTATTTATTATTTATTATTTATTATTTATTATTTATTATTTATTATTTATTATTTATTATTTATTATTTATTATTTATTATTTATTATTTATTATTTATTATTTATTATTTATTATTTATTATTTATTATTTATTATTTATTATTTATTATTTATTATTTATTATTTATTATTTATTATTTATTATTTATTATTTATTATTTATTATTTATTATTTATTATTTATTATTTATTATTTATTATTTATTATTTATTATTTATTATTTATTATTTATTATTTATTATTTATTATTTATTATTTATTATTTATTATTTATTATTTATTATTTATTATTTATTATTTATTATTTATTATTTATTATTTATTATTTATTATTTATTATTTATTATTTATTATTTATTATTTATTATTTATTATTTATTATTTATTATTTATTATTTATTATTTATTATTTATTATTTATTATTTATTATTTATTATTTATTATTTATTATTTATTATTTATTATTTATTATTTATTATTTATTATTTATTATTTATTATTTATTATTTATTATTTATTATTTATTATTTATTATTTATTATTTATTATTTATTATTTATTATTTATTATTTATTATTTATTATTTATTATTTATTATTTATTATTTATTATTTATTATTTATTATTTATTATTTATTATTTATTATTTATTATTTATTATTTATTATTTATTATTTATTATTTATTATTTATTATTTATTATTTATTATTTATTATTTATTATTTATTATTTATTATTTATTATTTATTATTTATTATTTATTTTTATTATTTATTATTTATTATTTATTATTTATTATTTATTATTTATTATTTATTATTTATTATTTATTATTTATTATTTATTATTTATTATTTATTATTTATTATTTATTATTTATTATTTATTATTTATTATTTATTATTTATTATTTATTATTTATTATTTATTATTTATTATTTATTATTTATTATTTATTATTTATTATTTATTATTTATTATTTATTATTTATTATTTATTATTTATTATTTATTATTTATTATTTATTATTTATTATTTATTATTTATTATTTATTATTTATTATTTATTATTTATTATTTATTATTTATTATTTATTATTTATTATTTATTATTTATTATTTATTATTTATTATTTATTATTTATTATTTATTATTTATTATTTATTATTTATTATTTATTATTTATTATTTATTATTTATTATTTATTATTTATTATTTATTATTTATTATTTATTATTTATTATTTATTATTTATTATTTATTATTTATTATTTATTATTTATTATTTATTATTTATTATTTATTATTTATTATTTATTATTTATTATTTATTATTTATTATTTATTATTTATTATTTATTATTTATTATTTATTATTTATTATTTATTATTTATTATTTATTATTTATTATTTATTATTTATTATTTATTATTTATTATTTATTATTTATTATTTATTATTTATTATTTATTATTTATTATTTATTATTTATTATTTATTATTTATTATTTATTATTTATTATTTATTATTTATTATTTATTATTTATTATTTATTATTTATTATTTATTATTTATTATTTATTATTTATTATTTATTATTTATTATTTATTATTTATTATTTATTATTTATTATTTATTATTTATTATTTATTATTTATTATTTATTATTTATTATTTATTATTTATTATTTATTATTTATTATTTATTATTTATTATTTATTATTTATTATTTATTATTTATTATTTATTATTTATTATTTATTATTTATTATTTATTATTTATTATTTATTATTTATTATTTATTATTTATTATTTATTATTTATTATTTATTATTTATTATTTATTATTTATTATTTATTATTTATTATTTATTATTTATTATTTATTATTTATTATTTATTATTTATTATTTATTATTTATTATTTATTATTTATTATTTATTATTTATTATTTATTATTTATTATTTATTATTTATTATTTATTATTTATTATTTATTATTTATTATTTATTATTTATTATTTATTATTTATTATTTATTATTTATTATTTATTATTTATTATTTATTATTTATTATTTATTATTTATTATTTATTATTTATTATTTATTATTTATTATTTATTATTTATTATTTATTATTTATTATTTATTATTTATTATTTATTATTTATTATTTATTATTTATTATTTATTATTTATTATTTATTATTTATTATTTATTATTTATTATTTATTATTTATTATTTATTATTTATTATTTATTATTTATTATTTATTATTTATTATTTATTATTTATTATTTATTATTTATTATTTATTATTTATTATTTATTATTTATTATTTATTATTTATTATTTATTATTTATTATTTATTATTTATTATTTATTATTTATTATTTATTATTTATTATTTATTATTTATTATTTATTATTCATTATTCATTATTTATTATTTATTATTTATTATTTATTATTTATTATTTATTATTTATTATTCATTATTCATTATTCATTATTTATTATTTATTATTTATTATTTATTATTTATTATTTATTATTTATTATTTATTATTTATTATTTATTATTTATTATTTATTATTTATTATTTATTATTTATTATTTATTATTTATTATTTATTATTTATTATTTATTATTTATTATTTATTATTTATTATTTATTATTTATTATTTATTATTTATTATTTATTATTTATTATTTATTATTTATTATTTATTATTTAGGGTGATATTAAATTCATGGCTTCAACCATGTGGTAGTTGTGTAGGGCCCTACACGGCTTAAATGAGCCGTGGGGGCCCAAAGACTACTACAAAGGGCCGTTTCAAACAGGCATGACCCCCAGGGGGTCGTGTAGGAGCCATTTAACCCCTGGAAATGGCTCAAATTGGCTGTGTTTGGGGGTGCCCAACCCCCCGAAAGCTGTGCCAGAATTTTTGGCACCCCCTGGACCACACTTGGGTTCTGTCAACCAAAATTTGGGATTAAAAAATACTTTGTGGGACTGTTGTTTCACACCTAGAAATCCCAAAGAGACATTAAAGTGAAACCCAGTCAAATCAAAGTGAATAATCACAAATCATATTAAAATCTGAAAAAAATTCTTTCTCAACTCAAAAGTGAGCAAACTTTGTTTGATCAATTGAAAGTTGGATTGAATACTGAAGTATACAATTGCATTTTGTTGCATGGGAACAGTGGCAAGCCCTCCTCCTTCTGACATGGCTGCATGGAAGGTCTAAATTGATAGTGCCATAAACAAAGCTTTGGAAAAAGAAAAAAAGGATTTGGGTAATGAAACATTGGAAGCCCCAATTGCATCCTCATCAGTTACTTGTCTTTCTTTTGGTGTTCTTACTTTAGGGATAGTCCAGTTCCTTGTGTTTTTTTGGGTCTTTTTACTTTGGGGCTAGTCCATTGGATAGTACCAGTTTTTTGATTTTTATTCATTTATTAATCTATTTATTTTTTTTAACCAAAAAATGAACATTCTTTGATCTTTTGGTTGATTTCTGTTTTTTTTGGAAGGTTTATTTAGTTCATGGGTTGTGTTAGTACCCTTTCATTCCTTTTCCTTTTTCCTTTTTTTTTTTGCTCACCGCGGCCTGGTGCCTTCTGGAATTCAACACAACTACATTTGAGCCTTGTACAACTCCACACAGCTTGAATTTAGTCATGTGGAAGTCCACACAATGGTAGACCAGGATGGGTGGGCCGCACAACTCTGCGAGCCATGGGGGGCTGTACACGGCTTGAATTGGACCCTGTAACGTGCAACATGGCCCATTTCAAACTGTGTGCATGGCTCAATGAGCCATGAATTTAACATTACCCTATTATTTATTATTTATTATTTATTATATATAATTTATTATTTATTATTCATTATTTATTATTCATTATTTATTATTTATTATTTATTATTTATGATTTATTATTCATTATTTATCATTTATTATATATAATTCATTATTAATTATTAATTATTAATTATTCATTATTCAATATTTATTATTAATGATTTATTATTCATTATTTATTATTTAGTGGAGGCTACACAACTTGATTTTAGTTGTTTAGCATGTCATAAAACTCAAATGGGATGTGTAGCATTCCACACAGACCATTTGAGTTGTGTAGCATGCCACACAGCCTATTTGAGCCGTTTAGCATGCCACATGGCTCATTTGAGTCATTTAGGGTGCCACATGGCCCATTGAGCCTTGTACAAAACTCAAAGAGACATGTACAGAGTTGTGTACACGGCTCAATGAGCCATGAATTTAAAATTTCACCCCCAAAAAAATTAGCCAAAATAAGGATCCAAAACCCATGAAAAAAATTTTTTTTAAAGAATTTTTTCATTTTTTTATTGCATTTTTGAAGGGGTTCTGATGCCTCCAAAATTACCAAAGATTTTGGTTAGGGGTTCAAGAGCCCCTGCTTCAGGGCTGCAGAGTCAGAATACAAAAAACATGAATTCTTGAAACTTGGGTGAAATAAAGTATTCTTGCGTGAAATACCAGGGGGTGCAACTGTGCAATGACATTGGAATGTGTGAAATAAAGGGTTGTATGCGTGTAAAAAATAATTCCCTAAAAATAAATCAAAATAAATAAATATTTTTATTTATTAACAAAAAAACCAAAAAAAGAAATCAAAAAATTCAAGTTCAACTTGACTAGACCTAGAGTAAAAACACCAAAAAAAAAACACCTTCAACTTGTGTTAAGGTGATCCCATCATAAGAAATAAAAATACTGCTTATGATGGGATTATCCCGGAAAAATTTGAACTGAATTACCAATAAAATATCATTCAAAACACTCAACATGATGATGTTAACTCAAAACACTCAAAATAATGATGTTCAAGATGTGATAACCCTTTATATTAATAGAATTGAGAGATCAGAATTAAAAAAAACCAAAATGATGAAATTAAAAAGATTTTTCTAAATTAGAATACAATTTAAGTTTTTCTTTTAAACTGTCAACCCAAACAGAAGCTTTTTTTAGAAGTCAAAAAAGCAGGTTTTAAAACAATGGGTGGGATTGGAATCATTTCTACCTCAAGTACAAGATGAACACAGTGATTATTGTTGACAAAGAAAATGAATATAGGATCTGATTTTTCTTCTATAGCTATTTTAATAGGAGTATAAGTACAAAATGAATCCAATGAAATGAAACATATTGTTCTTCAATAATTATAAGCTATTATTTCACCCATATCCAACTTTGAAAGCCATTTTGAAGAGGGAATATTTTCATTGATTTCATTGAAATCAAGTCTTTTTTCTCTCTTTTCAACATTGTTAATGTCACCAAGGATCTTAAAATAGAATGTCTTATTTTTCCTCAATGTTTCAATCATTTGCTTTTTTACTTTAAACCATCCATGCTCACAATACCCAAGTGATTGAGAAATGAATCTAAATCCACAAATCCCATCACCAACCACATCCCAAACCTCCCCCAATAAATTATGTAAGTTCTCAGGTATTTTATTGAAGTAATTCAGTTTTGGTTCCTAAAATCAAAAATTAATTAGTGAAAATTCTAATCTCATTAAAGGAAACAACAATCACCATAGATGAGCTTCTGTTTTCCTTGGACATTTCTTCTTTGTCCTCAGAAAAGGATTCTGATTCCAAATGAATGGAAACTAATTCACTTACAGTCTCTTCCTCTGAACTATGAAATTAAGATGAAGGGCCTTCCTTGCAGGAAAGAAATCATTTTCCCATCAGTTCATTAAACCACAAAAATTAAAATTTCTCAAAATAAAAGACTTACTATCTTTGGTCTTTTTGGTGCCCTTTTCACCCTTTTGTCCCTCTTAATTTCTCTTGAAACGTGTTAAAATTTTGACAGTTACCAACCAGTTGATTTCAATTTGGGTTGACTGCGGCTGGACCGTAAGAACTTTGGCTCAAGCCTTGGCTTGGAAATCAAAGTTGATGTATAATCAACCACAAACTTTAAAATCTCCAATCTAGCATGTTGAGTTTTTCCCATAAGCATGGATATCAGCTTCTTGAAGAATTGGGATTTTTAAAGCACTGGATCTGTGTCAATCTGCCAAAAAGCAAGAAATTAATAAATAATTAATATTTCAATCTTATAATTTCTGTCAATACTATGATTGTTACCCTTCCAAAAACGAAAAAAGAGAAATTAATTCACTGGAAGGTTAACAGTGTAGCCTCCACTGAGGATGGACATCCTCAGGCACAACAGATCCTCTTTATGCTAGTATTTCACCTAAAATTTGGGAACAAGGCAAGTCCATCATTTTTTGAATATGACTTTGAGCACAACTTGCCATCATGGTTGCACTTTAGCTTCTCAAATTTTTCCGCAATGATTTAAATTACCTCAATTGAAAAGTTTTAAACCAAAGGGAAAATTTCTTTTGGAAGAAAATTTCTTCAATTCATTCAAGAGTTTTTAAGTGACGCATGTACTGATTGGATTTGGCTTTCAATGGTTCCTTCAAGGTGTTTCCACACATCCAAAATTTTCCCCAAAGATCCAACGAGTAATTGTTTGAAAGTAGGATGGGCCCCTTCTACCCAAAAAGTTTTTTTATTTCCAAAGTCTGGGTTGACACAAGTCTATGCCATTAAAAACCTCTCTTTGATCAGGAAAATATTATTTTCCATATACTCAAGCACATCCTCATGGTCTTTTAACAAACACTGTATGAAAATTTCAAAGTAAGAAATTCCAGCAGAGATCAATAGAAGAAGCAATAAATTGGCATACTCTGAGTTCCGCATCATTTAACTTTTCCTACCCCTTGGTTTTAGAGGCCCCATAATTTTCCCACAGATTCATAAAAATTTGCCATCCTTCATTGTCATTAATGAAGCATACTTTACAGTTTGCTTGAGTATTTTTAGACAAGTGCCAGGAGCCCAACTGTCTGGATGACTCAGGTAAACTATTTTATAAAGCAAAAATCAGAGCTTTTTCACAGTCCTTCACAAAGCCTTTGGGAAGCCTCTTGGGATCATAAGCCAACTCCTTTAATGCATTCAAAGCCCAACTGCAGAACTCATATCTTTCTTTTCTTTTAAAAATAAAGGCCTTTGTAAAATGTTTCTTTTTGGCAGTCATTCCTAAAACATGCAATGGAGGGATTTTGTACTTATTTGTTTTATAATTACAATCCAATAAAGCAATATGATGGTATTTTTTGCAAAGTTTTATCTACTCAGGATCAGCCAAGAAAAGGGCATCTAAGTGAAACTCTTCAAAAAATTTGGACCTGGAAACCCACTGGGATTCCTGGAGCATTTCTAATAGAGCATCCACAAAACATTTCCATCCAGTTCTGCAAGCTTTAACTTCTGCTTAGTGTTATAGATTGTGTTATCATCAATGTATTCTCCACCATCAATCTTGCTCAATTTAATTTTAAACTGAACTGTATTGAGCCCATCTTTCATGCCTTCTTTAAGTTGATCCAAGGCTTTCCCAGAGATTCTCCTCAGTTGAGGATGCACTGAAGGGCTTTCAGATTTTTGATGATTGTGTAGGCCATTCCTAATGGATAGATCCCATGTGGGATCTGCTACTGTACAAACTGCACAGATCATGAATTGAAACTCAACCTTCCTTTTGCAAGTTTTCCTTTTCTTTTTGGTGAGGCATGTGCCCTTGATATACCCCAAATCTTTCACATTCTAGATCAAAATATTTGTATTTCTTTGACTTGAATGTTTTCAATGTTTAGCCATGCATGGCTACCCATTTCTGACAATAAGTATCTAATTCTTTCCTACTAGCAAAGGCTCTCACAGGAGGAGGTTCAAGCAGGTCTTGCACACCTTAGTTTCATAGTTATACCCCACATGGTTACATTAGTGTATTGATCAAGCCAAACCCTTCTCAGTCAAATGAAATATGAAATGTGACCCACCACATTTAGTCAATTCCAGCTGTGAAGAACTATCTTGTAATTCCAGTTGTGAAGAAAGATCTTGTTCCTCAAATGTAACCCTAGATGAGGATGCAATTGGGGCTTCCAATTTTTCCTTTTCCAAATCACTACCCAAATCACTAGAATTCAAAGCTTTGCCAACAACCCTTTCAACTAATTCCATAAACAAAGCCATGTTTAAACCAGAGGGGCTTGGGCTTGCCAATTTTCCCATAAACCAACTAAATTCAATGGGAATTTAGTATTCAATTCAATTTTCAATCCAACAACTCCAAAATTTTGCTCACTTTTGGGTTGAGAAAAATAAATCCACCCAACTGGTGTGTGTTGTGTGTGTATGCAGTGCCAATAGGCAGTGTTTGATTCCAAATTTCAAACTTTCTTTTTGTTGTCCAATGATATTCCCACAAATTATTCCAAATACCCAAATTTGGATTTAAAGCACTCAAATGTGGTCCAGGGGTGCCTTGGTGCCCCAATTCCCCACTCAAATGGCCCATTTGGTGCTATTTTGCCCCAAATGGGCCATTAAATCAATCATGGCCCCCACTCACAACTTGCCCATGCCCTGGGGGGAGCAAATCCCCAATCACAAACCACTGGGGGATGCACAAGTCAGGAGCAACTTTGCTTGCTCCTTGTTGAGTGGTGAATTGCCATTTAATACCGATATGGGTTGTGAACAGAAATTTACATCTTTTTGCAACCCTGAGGCAGCAAATTTAACATTGGCCTTATTGTTTTGGCTCATCAACCTGAAGGATCAAGGATTCTGATTCACCGTGCTTGATATCAAATTCAGCAAGCTAGCTTTAATCAGATCAAATTAAAAAAAGTACCCCAGAGTATTGCCCCCAAATTTGGGGACTGATTGGTATTTAAATTTTTTAAATGATTTTAATCAAGTGGGAAATCTGGGGAATGGATTAAAAAAATTGGCCCTAGTGTATTTCCAAAATGTGATATTTTTAAATAATTTTAATCAAATTGGAAATCTAGGGAATGGATTCAAAAAAATGGCTGTAGTTTTTTGAACCCAAATTTTGCCAATACATTGAATAAAAAACATTGATATGAAAAAAGGGGATGGCATTTAAATGTGGTAAATCTTGAGAATTGATTAAAAAAATAATGAAATAAAGAATTTATCAAGTATTTCAATGTATAAAAATTAAAAGAAATCATATATCATTGAAATCTCATTATTTATTTTCAGTGATGGATGGGATTCAAAACCTCATGGTAAAAAATGTTTTCAGTTTTGAATTAAATCTTGTTTCCAGGTTTAAACCTTCCTTTGTAAAATTTGTGGATCTACAACTTCAAAAATCAGACTATAAATACCCATGGGTGGAAAATGGATCTTGAATATGAAGACCAACATTTGTGATTGTATAAACTTGTGTTATTTCATTTTTCAATGAGAATTATAAATGGAATGGGAATTTTTTTCAAATAATTTTTAAATGAAGAAAATTTTCCTCTGTGTCAGAAATCAATGTTACACATGGAATGGCCATCACTCTTCCTAATGAATTGAGCATGCATATGAGTAATAGTTGCTTCATCACAGATTATCAAAGAATCTCTTTTGAGATATTAATTCTTTTTGGAATGCTTTGATATTTTTGAAACATAGTTTTTGTCTTCAAGGGAATTTTAAAGGTGAGATGAGTTTTTCTTCCATTTGGTAGATTCATGGCTTCATTAATAAAAAACAGTTTTTCCTGACCCACCAGGCCATGAATAAAGAATGAAGAGTGTTGAGATTAATTGCATGCATGGACTAATATGCTTCTTTTCACTAATAAATAAAAAAATGGATTTTTTGCAAATCTAGTTCATTAATAGCAGGATTTTTTTCTTCAGAAAAGATCCAGTTCCTGTTGAATATTTCAACCTCCATTGTTTGATAAAATCTTGGAAAATCTTTGAAATCTAATTCAATAGTTGTTCCACATTTTTGAAAGATAATTGTGGTGATTGATGATAATATTTCATTTTTGGGAACTCTTGGATCTGTAATCAAAGAGTGAATTAAACCTTCCACTATGAAATTGAAGCAAGAATTTCATAATAAAAGTGGGTTTGCGGGCTGAAAAAGTGCCAATAGCATTCTGAAAAACTTCCTTAATCCAAAAAGGTGGATATCCTCATGGGCTTATGGATTTTTTTTAAAAAAATAATCATTAAAATCATTTCAGCCCTTGGCAAAATCTGCCTCTCTGAAAGTTGGATAATAAATTCTATTGAATTGATTTAGGTTTTCAAATGCATTAGCACAAACAGATTTATTCAACAACAACCTGAGAAATCACCTTTCTGAATCTGAATGATGAACAGTGTAAATTCACCCAATCAAACAACAACTTGAAATTTCCTGTATTCTGTTCTGAGTTAATGAAATTTGAAGTGTTGTGGAAAGTCAGAATATTGAATTCTCCTTTCAAAATCATCAATTAGATTTATTTTAAAATATTATTTGAGAATAGTTTTTACTTGGGTAAATACTTGAAAAACTTCATCCAGGGATTCATATGGCTGAAAAACACCTGTTGATGGTCAGGAAGATGCTATCAAACCTATAAATGCACATATATTAATATTCATGTGGGGAATCAGTAATTTTCTAGAAGATAAGTATGGTAAGGAATAAACCAGGAATTATGAATATGGAAATTTGCATGATTCCTCCTCAGTGAAATGGTGGTTTGATTCTGTTGTTGTCTATATTTGGGATAACTGCTTTAAGCACCAATTTTAAACAAATTGTACCAAATTTTTAGCAAAAAGTAAGGGCAGGAGGACATTCTTCTATGTAATGAATTTAGAAAGTGACATGAAAAAAGCTGAAGTGTGTTAATTTATGGGTTGAGGCAGAAGTACATAAAATCCAGGTGGGATGGAAGGGGATTTATACAAATGTTCAATGTTCCAAAAAAAAGGTTGAACTGCATGAGGAGTTAGCATTTCCTACATGTGTTGTCAATGTCCTCTGTTAAAGTCCTTATTAAATGTGTTTTCCTTGTTTAAATGTGT